>JBAJHX010000041.1:18661678-18674358 GCA_037176925.1 Amniataba percoides
GTGTGTGTGTGTGTGTGTGTGTGTGTGAGTGTGTGTGTGTGTGTGTGAGTGTGTGTGTGTGTGTGTGTGTGTGTGTGTGTGTGTGTGTGTGTGTGTGTGTGTGTCAGGAGAGACAGATGTGATGACACCTCTCCTTCACAGCTATGACACCACTCTGAGCTCTCAAATCATGTGATAAGGCGTGCATGCATTTAAATACAAAATTGTACACAGGTTAACAAGCAGTTCAGTAAATATTTGGGAACTTTAAAGCAGAGAGAACAAGGTCCCAAATACACTGTATGATCTCATCAGGTAACACTCTGAAATATCTAATATATTACTGACAGTAAGAGGAGACTCTGTGAACTCAACACAGTGTTTGTTTGGGTTGGATCAGAGATATATGGAAGACAAAAAATGACTAGATAAAAGGTTTTCTGTATATTTACAGGAATGCGTGATTTAATTAACAGGTTTATACATATAAACAGAAATGCATAATTAAATGAATGAATTAATAATGTAATTGTGGCCAACATAACTTAACATTTTAAATGTGCCTCCTTAACACACTGGCACAGAAATAAATCAATATATGAGGGTATGAATATAGAAATGGATTAAGAAATAGTAAAACCCCTAGATTAACCAAAGATATAGATTTGCATTTCTGAATTTATTTATGTATCATTTATTTATTAAGTTAGCTCAGCTTGTATTTATATTTACATATTAAGTCATTTTTCATCCATACACAAATCTCCTTTCTGACATGACTTGTCAAATGTTAAATGGATATTTTCAGCTCAATAATAGATCTTTAGATATTAAAACTCATGGATAGTTTGTGAGAATATTTAATCTAATACTCAAAATTCAATTTAGTCTCATGATGTTCATGTGTTTGTACATAGGGACTGTTATCACACTGCATACTGGTCCCGGTACAATGTCCACAAACACAGCCTGATATTTATCCTCTATGAAGTATCTCAAAAACGATGCTTTCATCTCAAAGCACAAGCAGTACCTTCCTCCACCTCCTCCTCCTCCTCCTGCTCCTCCACCTCCTCCTCCTCCTCTACCCCCTCCTCCCCTGCTGAGCAAAAGCACAGAGCTGGTTAGTGAAGCCAGCCAGCCAGCAAAGCAGCCAGCAAGATTGTGAAAAGAAAAAGAAAGAGCTCATTAAACTCATTATCAAATCTAGCATGAATGATTTTAATGAAATCGTCCATGAGTGTCGGTGACAGTTATTTTAAAGACGGGCTTGCTGTGCACTGCTGAATCCCCCCTTACCTTCAGCAGCTTCCTCCTCTGAATCCCACCAGGAAGGAAAACATGAGAGAAGGGACATAGTACAAATATAGTCACATTATCAAAAAAAAAATCACTCTGCTGTACTGCTAATTACAAGCAAAAGTAGAATAAATGAATAAGTAACTTTTCCCAAAAAAATTACTTCAATCTGTGACTCAACAAGAAAGATTTTGTGCTGCATTGCTATACAACGCAGACACGCTTTTAATTATACCACTCTGAACACTGCTTATTTACATTGTTTTTATGACCGGATCCACCTTTATGGAAGCCGTGTGCCGAGCCGATCCATCAATCAATCAAAATATCAATCAAACTGACATTTTACATTCACACTTTCATTGAGGAAACAGCTCTGAAACTGCCTTTACATTCCTTTGATAGCCATGTCATAACATATGTAGTAGTTTTATCAGGTTGCTATTTTAAGCTTGTGGTGTTACTTAGAGAAATCATATGTCAAGACAACATGGCTATAGTTTGAACAGTTAATCACATCTTTCAGTGCTTTAAGTGAAGAGTATGTACAGTATTGTGTGTGTGTGTGTGTGTGTGATGCTAATGACAGGTCTTACCTTCCACCTCCCTGTGAAAGTCAAACACGTATACAGATTATTACAAGCCCAACTTGTCGTCACATCATAGAAACATATAGCTGTCACCACAATAGATGTAAAGAAAATGTATGATCGTCCGTGTGCAGTTGCGTAACAGGGCGTAGTTTTACATGAGTGTAACACACGGCATCAGTATGAAGCAGAAACGTTAGACAAGTGCTTTTTCATCAGCGTGACACACAGAAATGTAAACAAGCTTCCACCTACTCCTCATACTCCTCCACCACTTCCTCGTTGTCAGACATGGCAGAGAGTGCTCAGGTGTGCAGCGGCGAATCTGAACATAAATTCACCAATAAATGTGATTCACACACTCACCGCTTTACATTCACAGCTTTATACCATTTTATAGCCTGACTACTATCAAACACATCAATAAAACTTACCTGAGAATCAGAGTGCTGAAGAAAAGAGGCCCGAATGTGCAGCAGAGAAGGTTCCTGCTTTGGTCCGAGAGTGTGATGTCTCAGAGGGAAGGGACAGGGACAGACTGTGTTGCGGGGAAGAGGCTTTAGGATCCCTTGTTGTGTTATTAATAACTTTTTAGATAGCATGTACTCCCCATTATCACCATTCCCTAAAAAGGCCGCTGTGTGCACGAGTGCGGGTTGCTGTGCCAAAAAGATCCAGATAAAGCCACAGTTGTTCTCAGACAGTGATTCACACACACACAGGGGAACAAGGTGAGACAAAAACACCACACACACATTTTCTCACCCTTGTATGGCTGCCTGCCACAGACAAAAAACAGGCATACAACTCTTATCTACATCCTCTCCCGTGAGATAAGTGATGTTAAAGAGCACGGACAGGCGCTGTTGCCATACTGTGTAAATGAGCACTGAAAGGAAATTTACAACACACGTTTGTGGTTATAAAACATTTTATTCCTCAGACAGGCAGCATCTTGCCCACAAAGACGCAAAACAAAAAAAGTATATTTTGGCAGATTAGACAAAAAATAAAACAAAACATACAATTACAGCTCCAGAAATCCCACTACTGTTATTCGATAAAAATAGGTATCATTAGCCTCAGGACACTCACCTGTTTAAAGTGCTTGGAAAATCACACAAACTTAAGGCAAACAGCTGAAGACTTTTAAACAAGTGTATCACTGCCCTTTCTTTTCCTTTCCATTATTTTCTTTGCAGCATTTCAACTTTTAAAATACAACATATCTAAATTTCCAGAAGCGATGCAAACCACTGCGATTGAAGCCTCCTAACTTCAGTCCTAAAACCTGCTAAAACTTGACTTGACTTACTTTTTTCTCTAGTTTGCATTTCTCTTCCTCATGTGTGCTTTGGCAGTAAATTAAAAAAAACAAACAAACAAACAAAATAAACGTAAAAAGCTTGAAGAATCAATCAGTCAGTTGTGGCATCCATTAATCTCCCGCTTCTTTTCTCGCCGTCTTCTAAAACAAACAAAAGCACAGAAAGACAAGAAAAGAGTGCTTTATAGTTAAAAAGTTATATTAAAGTTGTTGGTGGCCTCAGATCTGCTTCGTTTAGATGTTGTTGTTTCCATAGCAATAACCAGTGACATAAGTGTGTGTTACTACATGCAGTGTGGGACGGTAATCTCACCTGTCAGGTTTTATGAATGGGCATCCCTCACTTTTAGATTTTTCCAGGGCTTGGTTTTGGGCTACTGTCCTCCCCTCTGTTCTCAAACAGGCTCCTCTTACTGCTGATGTCCACATGTCTCAAGTCCTACAAACAGAAAATGCTAAAAATGATCACACTTCTCTCTATGAGGAAGTTGACTCTGAATAGAGCAGATGGAAAAGAGTGTCAGATACATTTCTCGGTAAGGAATGAAAACCAAACAAGTTTATTTCTGCTTAGATATGAGAGATGAAGATTTCTCCATCACCACTGATAACATCTTAAGTACTTCATAGAAATGTTTTTGAATTCACTTGAGAGATAAACTTCTTCAGTGAAGTCATGCAGTTTTCTATTTAAACTCTGGACTAAAGTCATCACCAAAAGTCAAACATCCCCAATCCCTCTGCTGCTGTAAGAGCTGGTAGTAAAGAAGAAAAACATAATTTTAAAAACAATAGGAATCTCCTACATAATAACCACAAAATGCAACACTAATCAAAGGTACCCAACATGGACAAAATATCTGAGAGTCCTCTGCTGCCCTCCAGCTGCCAGATGTAACACAACACTGACGAGACATGAACAATAGCAGTAGTTACAGTAGGATTGTGTGAAGACCCAGGATGGCCGGGCTTGTTGAGCCAGCGGTTGATCCGGTCTGACATGCCTGAGGTGAAGCTCCTGAATTCCTGATAACAACAGATGTCGTGTAATTAGAGAGAGTACATGTGAAAGGGACACCTGATACAGGACTCACAGTGGATTGTCAGTAATGAACGGTACCTGTCTGGAAACTCCAGGGCTGGTGAGGCCGGGCGCCTGCTGCTCCTTCTCAAAGAGGCCTCGCTTCCTGGACACCTCGTCCAGCAGGAACAGGGTCCTCTGGGTCACGTCTGGAGATCGCACCATTTCAGACTTCTACAAAAGTCAAGAAAAAAAAATCAGCAAAATTGACCATTGAAATATAGAAGGAAAATGATTGTGTTTGGAGGACAAGTTATTATATTTTATTATCTGACAGTCGGACCTGTGCAGCCTGAGCCAGTCTCTCCATCTTCTCCTGGATGGACCGAGATGAAATCCTCTGCCTTGAGCTGTGCAAAACAGAAAACTACTGTAAGCACTAGATTATAGCTGTGTACACACACTTCCAGTAGATTAACGATGACTCAAACTTTAAGGACTCTGTGTGCCATATGCACAACAATATACATCAAGAAATCATTGGCAATTAAATTCTTAAATCTCAGGCTCCCACAAACAGCACTCACTCAAGTAAAAAAAAAAGAAAAATTAAGATTAAAGAAATAAAAAAATAAATAATAGTACTAGAGAAATAAAATAAATATACACCTAAAATATAAAATATATACAATTGAAATACACATTTTACAATTAAGTAAATATAAATAAAAGATAACATACAATAGTAAGTGATGCAGTTGTTAAGAAAGTAAAGAAGAGGTAAAAGGAAATGTTTCAGCTACACAAACTCACTTTCTCTGGAAAGATGATGGTTTGTCTTCATCTTCATTTTGGTCCTGGTCCAAACCCAAAGATATTTCCCATTAAGCACAACGTTAAAAGAAGTAACACTTACGTTTCCATTATATTGTATTATAGTGATGAGATACACCGTAAAGCAAAGAATTAATGACAATTTGATCCTTTTTAACAGTTTACTGATACCATTTTGTTGATTCTTCGATTGACTGAAGTGCTCATTATCATTATTATTGTCATTTTATAGCAGGTGAAATAAATAGTTATCTTACTGTGCTGGATTCAAACTTCTTGGAGGAGACCCTCACACTCGCACTGCAGCAGAGTAAAGCAGTCAGCGATCATACTGAGGTCAACAGATACAAAGAGACTCGGTAAGCAAAGGCAGGGATGTTTCTTTACCTCCTCTGCAGGGGCGCACTCTCCTCTTCTTTCTTCCTCATCATCTGCAGAAAACCAAGCAAGCGTTAGTCCAGCGTCCGAACATCAGCTAATGAGGAGCAGTCGCCCTCTCTCCTGTGATGTGTTCGGGTGTTCACAAAGCCAACCAGTCAGCAGTAAAAGCTGGTAAATATTGCTTCAGCCATTAGCATAAGCCAGAAGCCTGGGTGGCACAAGCAAATTGGCCTGAACTGATAGCGAGACAGCTGATGCCAGATTAAGTTGTGTTTTAACAGTCAAATGGGCAATGTTGGCATTCACAAGGGGGAATGTGTGCATGCAAAATGTGTGTGTGTGTTTACCCTGAAAGATATAGTCCTGGAGCTCTGTCTGATGAACGCAGGTTTGGAAGTCTGTTCAAAGTTGACGTTGGAGGAAGAGCCATTCACACTGGTCTGAGGGAAAGTGAGATAACTTGAACTCTTTGCTGCTACATAGAATGACATTTAAATAAGATGAATAGCCTCTCCTCCACCCTTCATCACTGTTTATGTCATGCATGGTGCAGGTGCAAATGTGGAGTCAATCTTTTTATCTTTCTTGGCACAAAAGCTGTAATTGTTCCTCTTTTTAACACTAGAGGGAGCTGTTGCTTTATTGGCTGGATGAGCAGCGGCGTCAGCGCTTTGCAAGCACTTTACGGCTCCTTGTGACGAGCAAAACACAAAGCACAGGTAGTTATACTGCAGATGATGTCATCCGAGAGCGTGTGTGTTTGTGTGCGCCTGTTAAAATACCTCCTGCGTGTGTCCGTTCTGAACGGGGCTTTGGGCTCCCCGAGGGGAAGGGCTCTGGCAAGGCGAAGGCCAGTGTTCTCGAGGCGAAAGGGGGCCCGTCGGAGAGCAAGGGCTCATGGGAGTGGTGCACCTGCTGGCAGAGGGGCTTTTGTCGAGCGAGATGGAGACGGAGCTGCAACACCAGAGACACAAGTTAACTGAAAAGGTCAGTCGAAGACGTTCACTGATCCAAGACGGTAAAGTCTTTACTGCACCCTGTTAATGAGTCTCAATAAAACTATATTTGAATATTGTTTTATACGATCTGTGCCCGCCCTCCTGGGGATAATAACATTACAAAGTATGTCCATTACCATCAAACTGACAAATAAACATCTTAAAATTATAAAAATGGAGGCACCAGGCTCTCTCCATGTCTTTCTTATCCAGTGTTTTTGCCAGCTATCTTGCCTACTGATGTTGATTAGATAGAGGTCTGTTTCTAAAATGCAGTAGTTCAGTTTTTGTCAACTTTCCAAATTCTATCATTACTGTATATCTCAATAAACGTGTCTCTTGATGACTGATTTATATATTGTTGCCTTCATATGGAGGTTTATCCGAGCAATAAACCAATAAATTTTACTTGCGGTACATCTTGCTTTTGGTTGCAATTCTGCTGCTACACTTCAAGTTCCCCCGTGTGGAATCAGTAACCTTTATCTTATCTTGACAAATTGTTTGATCTGTGTTTGATCCTTCCCGATGACTAATCTTCAGAAAGAACAATAAAAAACTGCTCTCATTAACCTGACAAACTTGCGAGCCGGGCTGGATGTCGGCTTGGGATCAGGGTCTTTCCGCGACGACTCTCCATTTTCGTGCTAACAAAGACACAAACGGAGAGAGACAATCGACATGAGCGCACGGCACACAGGCTTTTGCACGGACACACCTTGCATTACATAACACCGCGCAGTTATGGCCTCATTTGCAGATCCGCTGAATTAAAGCCGCCTGCTGGTACAATAAAAGATAAAGTTCAAATTGTGACCTTAAGCACATCTTATCAAAGCTTTATAGATTATTTGCATGGTCACTTGATCCGCAAGAAGAGTCCAGTAATAAAACAGAACATGATCTACACAGTATTTTCCTTAATTTCCTCAAAGAAAAAGTTATTCTATAACCATCAACCACCTATGACATTTAAGTGTATTTGTATGAGCATCATACACACTCTCTCTATAAGCATTGTTAACGATGTGCGCAGACTCTCGCCGTCTTTACAGGACATGTAACATTAATCTCTTTTCCTGAGGTGGAGAAACGTTGCTGTTGTTGTTGTTGGAGTCTAGACAATGATTAACGTAACTTTCCCTCCGTGTGGGGTGAGAGTTAACTGTGATTAACCACACTGCAGGGTGGCACTATTGGGAGCACTGCATTGGGATTGAGTGAAGCATTAATAGTTCAGAGGTGAGTGAAGGTCTGCAATGTCTACTCGTCTTATCAAATGAAAGCACTTTCATGCACTTTTACTTTTAGCCATGCTTAGTTAGTGCTTCAACCACTTTGGCCTGAGATGTCTCATTAACAATTTAATAAATATATGTAAATACTATAAATTGACTGCAATAATGTTTTGTACTAACATTTGTGGTGACCAGAGGATGAACCCTAATGACTTTGGTGATTCCCTGATTTTTCCTTTTGCACCACCAGCAGGTCAAATTTTTCACATTTCCCATTAAATATCACAACATCGACTGCATATACAAGCACAAATTTTGGTACAGACAATCACAGTCTACTGAGGATGTATTTTACTGATCATATGACGTTCCATTGAGTGCTATCACCAGGTTGAAGGTGCAAACATGAGGCCCGGTCTTACTTGTCTGTTTGTGATGTTAGTGCTGGTGTTGCTGATGCTGGTGGTACTGTAAGAGGCTGTTTTTGGGGGCGGTTGTGGTTTGGACGTGGATTTCGCTGATGGCGACACACTACCCTGGTCCTCGTCCAGGTCCCCCAGTAGCTCCACCCTGGCCTCTCCTCCTTCTCTGCAGGCCTCCGCCTCATCCTCACCGATCTCCTTCTGTCGCCTGAGCGTCTCCACGTGCCTCATCCTCCGCTTCTCGTCGCGGACGCGCAGCATCTCCACGAAGTCCAGCTGCATCTGCTCCACACTGAAAGCAGACATGCACATGCACACGCGTGAATGGCTGCTGTACGTGATGGAAGGGGCCTGTCAGTCCTGTGTCTGATCAGGTTTCTCTTATGAAAGGCTCTACAGTTCTTCCCTCTTTTTGAAGACTGCCTCTGCTCCAGGTACTCCGCTGATGGAGTTTTTGACAGCTTTTCAAACTTTCTGTGCATGGTATCACTTTTTTTCATGTGTTTGAAAAGTATACAGATGACACACTCCCGTAGGGCAAAAGTGTACATCTCTTCCCTCTCTGCTTCTGAAATCCACCAACCAAAAAAGCTAAAAAGGCACACCGTCAGAGGAGAGGGGTGCTTACATTCGAGTGTGCCTTTGGCCATCCCGTGCACAAGAAACAATGACAAAAGGTTCAATAGAGCAGATGACACAAAAGCAGAAGAAGAAAGTGGTGGAAGTGTGTAAACAAGCAGATAGAAGAGAAGGGAACACACCTACAGCGGCAGAATCGGGTTGAGGCGCTCTGTAAATCACGGCTTGGCAAGCGCATTAAATTCTGCTTTACTAAACGGTGAGAGAGTAACCTGCTGAGGCCCTGAGACGCCTCGCTCGTGGAGTCTGTCCCGAAGGCGCTGTCGCTCGTGGGCGGGTTCCTGGCCGTTGGGCTGAGGTCGTCGTCGTGGTCGGTGGAGACGCTGGAGCTCTTCACCCTCCTCCTCTTCTCCCTCTCCGCCTCCTCCTCGTCCTCCATCGTCCACTGGCGTGCGAGGCTGAGGACAGAGTCAAAACGTGGAGTCAGGGGTCAGAAAATGAAAGAAGCACAGTTGTTAGGGGTGGAGGGGGGGCATGGAAAAAAAAAGAAAAAAAAGCCTCCTGCTTGCCGGAAAGAACAGATTGTGATTATAATAACGGTTACACAGAACCTGCTTTACTTGTTCATCAACTGAGCAGAGCGGCACAGTTGTTTGCTCGTCTATGGCAACTTTAAATCAATCGTTCAGTGTGGTATTGATGTTGTTTGGAGGAAACGCAGCCCGACACACAGCGCCATCTGGACAGACACATTTACTAAAAGGCAGACCAACAACCAACAACAACTCTGACTTTACAGGATATTAATCAAACATGACAGCTGAGCCTGTAAGAATAAAAACAAAGACACCAAAGGAGGCACAGCTCACGGGGCTGAAACTTTAGAAGTCCCTGAATTAAAATTATAAACCCATTATACTTGTATATCAATGAAGTTGGAGTGAAGATGGAGCTGTGCACCATCTGTGTCACATTATTCTTTTTAAAAAATGCAGATGTGATCTTACCTGGACAGAGCCGTCCAGTTCTTCCGACTGATGGACATTATTGGACGAAAATGATAACAATAATAATAATAAAGAACAAATAAATAGAAAGCTCCCCGGCGCACTTCGCTTCGGGAGTGAAAAGGAGTCGATGTGAGCTTCAGTCGGATCGCAGTCACAAAGCAGTCCACCTTTACCCCGGTGAGGCGCACCGAGGAGTCACGTGACCGCGGAGGTAAGCGACCCACCTGAGAGAGAGAGAGAGGGAGAGAGAGAGAGCAAGGGTGAGGGAGGGAGGGTGAGAGCTTCTCCATGTATGGTGGCACTTCTGATGGCTGGGACAGTCACTCTTTTTATCATCCAACCATGTGAAATGGATGCATTTGAAACTTGTGTGTGCAAAGCAGCAATTATTATTATCAGTCACTTTAATTAAAGCAGGAAGAAAAAGGTTCTGCTGATGTGGCTTTAATGAAGACAGCTGCAGACTGTTAAACCACAAAATGATCAATCTAACAGTAATCATTTTAAAGTAGCAATAAAAAAATCTGTAAACTTTATTTGTGCCAGCTGAATTGTCCAATAGTGAAATAAAATGTAACTCTGTTTTTGTGCTTGTCAGGCAGGCTTTTGATGCTCTGCTCTGTTGAGTCTCTTTCCAGTGTGAGTCAGTCTGTTTGCTCTCCTGTGATGCCACACCCTCCCCTCCGAGTCCAGTGTGTCGGACTCTGACCCAGGTTCAGGCTCAGTCCAACACACACACACACACCCGGCCTAACCTAGCTTCACACACCACCACACCTGTGCCTGCTGTATTGTGTACAGACTATATGGGGCCACAATAAACACTGTGAGCGTCCACGGTTGTTGCAGATAAAGTGCGTCCCTCGCTCATCCCTTCTTTTTTGTGTGTGTTGGGCTAACATCAGCCCCCTCCGCTCATATATGGAGAAGCTGTGTCATTAAGATGCTATCCTGTGTGACTGGTTTGCATGTCACTTCCTGGCCTGAGAGGCAAAGCATGCTGCGATGCTCTGTCATTCTATATACTGAAGACTTGAATTGTATGTGTCTGCGTTTTTGCGTTGCTCCACCCTGAAGGGGGGAAAAAAAGTGTGACTACTGCAGCCTCTTTGCATCCACCTGGATAAGGCGATGATGATTAGAGTACCATTACAGAAGCACTTTACAGAGAGCGCTTTATGAGCATGCAAAACAGACAGCTGCTGAAGAAAAGTGTTTAACAGCTGTGGAGACAGTGGACAGGTGGCAGACAGGAGCATATAGGCAGAAATTGGCTCTGTTGCTGAAATGTCTCCACGTGAGGGGTACATGTCTCGTGGTCTGAGTTTATGTTTGTGCTTATGGTCCTTTCACATCCTCAGACAAAAGTCTGCAGCCACGCCAGCAGCTCGTCAAACTGTGCTTTGGCCAACGTTATCATCTGCCAGTTAGCACCAAACACAATTTACTGCAAGTATTTGGCAATAAACCAGTTGTCCAGCAGTCTTGGACAATTTAGATTTTTGACCTGATGATGATGCTAAATAAAAACGTCATGGGATCAACACTGTGATTACAATTAATCCAGAGTGTGATACGAGTGCCTGTAAAAGCTGTGCAACCGTGACTTATTTATAGTGTTTTTATTATTATAGCTGAACAAAGTTACCTTTAATCCCAGTCTGTAAATAAATAGTTATATTTCCTTCAGTCCTTAGTGCTCATGCCATGAGAACCCACATAAACCAACTTAACATGTAAAATGGATTAACCCCTTTGCTGTATCTCTAAAATATGCAGCTGACATTATTACTGTCACAAGAAGAGAAACTTTGATTTCATTGTATTTTATTGTCAGTTTTAATGTAAATTCCAGCTGAGCAGCACATTATTTTGTTGGAGCTCACAAAGACAACAGCCCATGCTTACATTTACACCACTGAGAATAACAAAGATGCAGTTAAATAATACCAGGTCGCGTTATTATGGCTATAATATCATCTGGTCTGCTGATTACATTACTGTTTATTTGTCCTCCCGAGCTACAAGCTGCATTTTTTTGACATACAATACAAATTGAGGCCCAAATCCCTGTGCTTGGATTTCAGAATTGAGTAAAACACAAATAATAGATAAAGTCATTTTTAACACAAACAGATCATTTGTCAGGGAGGCGTGGCAACATCTTTTCACCTCCACTGCAGGAGCATAAACAAGAACGACAGCATGAGACAGCATTTAATGCGAGACCTGCAACAGATGGGTGGGAAAGTAAAAGCGACTGAGAAGCAGGAAGAGTGATGTCGTTCGTGTGGCCCCGTCGCGATCCCTCGTTCACTGGGCAGGACCCTTGGCAGCGTCGAACATCTTCTTCCTTCCCTCCATCCCTGACATGGCCTCCACGTTCTTCCTCCAGTCACTGTCCTCCACAGGCCTCTTCTGCAGCAGATAGTTAGATGGCATAAGAGATGAAAGAGTGAGAACAGGCTTTATTGTGTTGGGGTTTTTAAAAGAGACTGTTAACTAGAACAGGATGAGAAAACATTAGTATCATTATTGTTCTGTCTAAGCCTTTGAGACCCATGATGTCAACTGGGAATGCTCTATTAGAATACTGTATAACCTTACAAGTATAACTGGTTTGCAGCACCTGAGACACTCATGGCACCTGCTAATCTGTGCACACACACACACGCACACACACTGACCAGCGAGCAGAGCCGGTCACAAAAGCTTCTCCTCTGTGTACAATGGGACCATTGTCTCGTGTACCGTACCTGCTCTCACACACAAGCGGTCGCCGCCCTGCGCTGACCTACTGCTCGGTATCTCAAACACACCCTTCAAACACACATATGCACATATGAAGACGCTTTTCAGGTGTTCCACCGCACTTTAACCACTTAACCCTCGGGGCGATTTTATGTGATAAATTTATGCTAATGGAAATTGATAAAATATGATTTAATAAGTTATTGAATGTTACTACAAACCCGCCGGCGGGTTTTGACAGTTAACTGGTT
>JBAJHX010000041.1:18701104-18712560 GCA_037176925.1 Amniataba percoides
CACACACACACACACACACACACACACACACACACACACACACACACACACACACACACACACACACACACAAACCAATCTCATCCAGCTAATGGCTCGGCCTGTGTCTGCTTTTTCTGGGCTTATATTTCACCTCAGAAAGGGGAGGGAGCACAGCCAACAGGTCCATTACTGAGAGAAAGAAACACAGAGAGAGAGAGAGGGAGATAGGGATTGTGATGAGGGGAGGAAAAAAAAATAAAGAGAGGGGCGGGGATTCGGCTGCAGGCGTACTGCGGCAGCAGCGGAGCGGCATGACGTGATAGAGGAGTGGAATGACAGACACACACACACACACACACACACATGAGTACACATGCTCGCGGCTCAGTGGCCTGCCAGGCAAAAGTAGACAGAAGCAAAGGCAGCGACTGAGCCAGACGCACTCAGCAGCATACAGATTGGAGACAAACTCACTTGCTGCTTTGTATCCTGATGCTTGCAGGGGGGTGAGTGTAGCCTTGTGTTCAATTTTGTTTTTCTGTTCCTTAATGCGTCTGTTGTGGTGTATCTCACCTTGTTTGTTTCTGTAATAATCCGTGTATAATCTCGTGTGCATTTGTCACTATGAATGCTAGTTTCCCTGAAGAGAGAAATACTTTTGTGAAAGGATGAACACGTTTGCAGTGACACCCCAGTCGGCAGCCTAGCAGAGGGGAAGAGAGAGGTTAGCAGAAAGAAAGGCAGAGCTTTAGTGGGATGAAAAGAGGGGTAAAGGGGATGACAGAGGCGGGGATGTACCGTAAGCACGGGAGACATGATGCGATTTGTCTGAGTCAGCTTTATAGGGACAGTATGACTCAGTGCAGCACATATTGCATAGATATCAGAGTGTATGTCCATCCCAGAAAGACCAGTGGAGAGGAGTTGTAGTAGTGGATTGACATGGCGGGGAACTGCTTGTGCACACATGGTGATGTTTATGTGGTCGGTAGTCTGATTATGGTCTGTCCTGTTTAGTTTTTGTGGGTGCTTGTGTTTGTCTGTCCTTGCTCCCTGGGAGTGTTTTGGGAGTGGATGTGTGTGGCAGACAAGTTCTTTTTTTCCCAGCTTGTGAGTGATTCAGACTCTCTCTGTAGAAATCTTGTTGAGTTTTCTCAACCAGTGACTGCTCCATGTGGTTGGATTATGCTCATTGGAAAGCTCGTAAGACCAGTTTTGGTCATTTTTGTGTTTGAGTTTCAGTTAATTGGTTGTCCTCAGTCAATGAAAGGCTTGACTGACCTCTTGTATGGCATCAGAAATGCACTGTGATGGATTTAACACTCATTTTATTGTGTTCCTGTGCAGTTCACAGTCTGAAGCTACAAGGTCTTCAGTTTGTTTAAATGCCATTTTGTTTAATTTTGGAGCAAGACAGAATATGTGTCATTGTCAGTCACTGAAGGCTAAGGAAGTAAGTTTCCATTTGGGTCACTGACTCACGATAGCATAAGCATTCCTCAGTTTATTGTTCAGACAGACATTTGTGTGCGTGTGTGTTTGTGTGTGTGCATGAAATGACTCTTTTCTGCCAAAAGATGAGAACACTGATTTCATCAAAGAAAGTGACTTTGAAAAATGAGTCACCTCGCTACGGCCGCCCCTGATTGGCTGAAAATGGCGTTCCTGTTTGTCACAGCTTCCTGTCTCGATGAATGGTGAGGCGCTGCCGACCAATGGGTGGGCAGCGGTGAGGATGCAACAGTGATCCAGGAAAAAACAGCCCATTGTTCCCGGGACGTCGGAGAAGTGTGACCTCCCTCCCGCCGGCTCTGACTGCTCGGCTTAGCGGACCACCGAAGGAACCAGCACCCCCACTGACAGGTGAGACACTCATGTGAGACTGCAGATCTGACACATGACATTTCATAATGAATAGTTTTTGAGCTCCAGATGCTGTTATTTTTATTCTGTCAAGACTTCTTTGAAAACTGTGTCTTCTCAGGACTCATAACAGCACTTTTTTTAGTGTATTAGCACTGCTGTGTATCACTGGCATCTTCTAAGATGATTTGTGACGGCACATTATCGCCGCTGTTTGGGTTGTTGTCATTATGGAGGTAATTACATTCATTTATCGTATCCTTCCCAGACCGGGCGACACACACAAACGCAGGCGCTGCTAATGTCCTTCAGTTCACAGACTGAGAGGCCTGTGTTACCACCTCATTTATTGATTTTTGTGATGAGTCAGAGGGTTTTCATCACAAGGTTGAGGGTTCGTGTGTGAGAGAGACAGTATGCATGTTTCTTTGATCAGAGGTACAGTACCTCACTTCAGGCTGAGTGTGTCATGGGACAGAGGAGCTAAAATGGTGTAATATGATTATAAAGTTAGAGGAACATCTAATGCTGTCAGCCACGCCATCCCTCTTCTTCTCTCCTGAGTGCACACGCAGTGTGCTGTATTTTATGACAGAGGTGAAAAGGCTTTTAATCACACTAACCCTGTTATATTCCCTAACTTTGTGGAGACATAATTAAACAGAATAAAAGGAGAGTGAAGGAATGGGATTCTCTGCTGCTGTTGCACAAAGTAACCAGCAGATGTCAGTACAGTCTTTATGAACTCGCCAGACGCTCTGTATGATGCAGTTTCTCAACCAGTGATGATTTCATTTACTTGGGACAAAAAAAAGCAACCCAAAAAACTGAAATGTTTTTGTCACCATGTTTTTACTATAAAGGAAAGGAAAAAATGAGCAATGAATGTCACAGATGCACTTATGCACATATATATATATAATTTGTCAAGAGGCTCACAGTTACAAAATTAAGTGAATGTATAAGTTGATAACTTAAATTGATTAGACATTTAACTCATTTACAAAGTAAAAATGCTGGACAAACTTAGCTCTAAAAGTGTTGTTTTGGGTCACTGGAAATTCAGCATCCACTGTTGTAAACTGATCTAAATGTTGTTCCTGTTTTAATTATGTTTTATAGCCTACCTGAATAATCAAATGTATAAATGACCACTAAATCAATATATTGATCACTGCAGCCCCAGCTGCTGAGACATTTCTCCTCAATGTTTTGCCCCAAGACAGGAATTAAACCAAAGAAAAAAAAGTGATTTCTAACTTGTTTGTTCTTTTTGTAGATTAAAAAAAAAACAAAATTTAGTTTAAGTACACTTTCTATATTTAAACTAATTTCTGTAGCAGACAAGTCACAAGTTAGGCCTAAAGCGTCAACAAACCAACAGACTTACTTTTGTAAATGCACTTACGTAAAAGGAAGATACAGAACGCTCTTGTCTTTGCCTGCATGGAATCTGAACACATGACACAGAGAACCTATGCATTTAAGAAAGCTTGTGCCTTAAAACATCACCTTATGTCTGAAGGGGCCTGCTTACAGCTGCTGGTTTCAGTCAGCAGAGATGTCTTAATCTTTTTCTCTCTCTCTCTCTCTTTTATTTCCTTTCTCTCCCTGTCTGTATACACACAGACATCCCAGCCACCAGCTGAGCCTCGGTATGTCCTTATGTGGGCTGCAGTAGTAGTGGTATGACCCTGGAGTATCCCCGGGGAATAGCCAATTTCCATACAGATATACACAGAGCCAGACCGCACCTGTGCTCTTGGAAATCCGAGCAGGAGTGGTATCAGACAGACTGAAAATTCTGATGCTTATTAGTGACCGGGCCTCCCAAGAGAAAGAGTGAGAGAAAAGGAGACAGTGAGAACATGTATGGAGGTTGAGAAAGAGGGGGAGGGGTTTAGTGAGAGAAAACAGGGGAAAGCAGGATGGATGATCACATCTGTCTCTGTTTACCTACTGCTGCATCACGGCTGCTGTGCGCCGCTGTGCAGGTCTTCATTAGCATCGAGTCAGCTGTGATAGAGCACCCGTCCCTGGCAAAATACCCAGATTTCCATATTTTTTTGTTTCAGTTACGTCAAACAATGTCTGATATTATAAGCAGGTGAAATGAAGGTCTCCTGCAGAGAAGGTAACCTCTTCTTTATTGCAAAAATGTGTTCATTTTGGGCATGTGTCGAGTTTTTGAGCGGAAGCAGTCAACCAAATGAGACACTGTTTGTTGGAATTGCTGGGAAAGTGTGACTGTGTGTTTGTCAGACTGTTTGTGCGATCCGCATTACACTGTTTGCATTCCCGCTATTAGATGTGCTGTCAAATAATCCAACATTTCATCCTCGTGACTTTGACGGCTTAATTTGACACATCTCTGCTTTACTAAAGAAAGCTTCCCAAGAAGTCTTCTGGCACAAAAACACTACTATTTAAGAAAAGGGCAAGCAGGGTTTAGTGTTAAGTCTGTGTATTTGTGAGTCTGTGTATAATTATAATAAAATCTATTTCTGCTGCACTATTCTAAAGCCAAAGCGCTGCACAGGAAGTAGTAAGTAAAACAGAAAATCTACAATATGAAAAAGTGCAAAATATCTGTTTTTCTCCTGCTTTGCATCTGGAAAGCAACAACAACACAATTTGTTCATTAATCATTCTTACTGAAAAGTTTTCTTCTTGTTCTTTTCAAATCAGTAAACAGTTATTTTCACAGACTTGGGAATAAATTCAAGACTGTTTGTTCAATATAAATACAAATTACAATCTGCTCCTTTTTGTGTTATTCAAATCAGACCTGAAAAACTACACTTGGTAGCAACTTATCAAGCAAAATGTCAATTCTCGAGAGAGGAAGTGAAGTAAAATAAAGATAAGAGAACATTTTTATGCCCAAGCAAATCTATTCTTCTGCCTCTTCCCCTTTAATTCTCTCCCTGTCATAATTTGAAAAAGTGAGGGCATAATACAAATATAAATCTCATGTGTTGTGAGATATTGTCTGTAAGTTTGAAATGTATTCGATTTTGTCAAAAACTCTAATACGTTTAGCGGGGGATAGCAAATCACTTTCTCAGATGTTGTGATCCTTCTGCACGTGCTGTTTCCTCCCATTTCCCCTCCCTCCCTGCCTCCCTCCAACCAGCCTCTGAGCAGGGCAGCACAAGGTAGTTAAATTGAATGACATTACATGAAATGCCTCTCCTGACCAACACTGGATGTGTTGTGCGTAGAACCGAAGAGAGAGAGAGAAGCTGACTTTTACAGTTCTTGGGAGCGCTGCATGTTTCTGACAGAGCAACAGAAACTGTGAATATCTTGGATCAAAGTGAATCAGGTGAGGACAACCCCCCCCAACCCATCTTCCATTTCATGTAAGAGAGCGGTGTGTTTGTTCGTTTGGACAGCGATGCGCGTCTGTGGGAGCCTGCGCGAGTTTGACTTCATTATGCGGAGAAAATCGGTTATTCGGGAACATAACCCTCTTAAAGCAGCTGCTAGACGCTGCTGTGAGCATGTGTCTGTGCGTGTGTGTGAGGCTGTTTTTGTGTTTTGAATTTCCAGCAGGCAAATTTGATTGTGCAGACGCTCTGTGCCTTTTACTTAAAAAAAAAAAAAAAAAAAAAAAATCTCAACTCGTGGTCTGCTATGACTCAGTTTGTCATATGTGCTTGATTCACATGCCACAGATGTTTAGCTGTCTCTGTGTGGAGGACAGCAAATTCTAGTTAGTTAGATTTGGACTAACAAAGTGGAATTTGAGAGGACATTTGTGACTCACACTTTTGCTCTGGATTTAATTTGAAAGATCAACTTTTTGTCTCATAAATGTCTCTCGCCCTGTGTTTCTTCATTTAGGGCAGCATGAGCGGAGGAGTCAATGTGAAGACGGCCCCCCGGGCTGCTCCCTCGTCGGGAATCCCCCTCCCACACAGCCTGTTACCCACCTCACCCAAAGCAGACACCCGCCGCCGGGCCAGTGAACTTCCCAGGCCCTCAACACATACTCCTAAACACACTCCTACACACACTCCCACACACACACCCACACACTCTCCCTCACTTTGCCCACGGAGCTCCAGCATCCCTGGGCCTTCGTCCAGGGACCACGCGAGAGACCCCGGCCTCAAAAGTCAGCTCTTCAAGCGGGTGGGAGCTCTACCTGCCCCCCAGGTGTCACGCTCTGCCTACAGCAGCCCGTTAACCCAGCGCAGAGTGCCGTCGCCTCACTCCAAAGACACACTGGATCTGGTAAAGCCCGCTTCACTTCACGCCTCCCTGCAGTTTCCTCATGATGGCAATCGCAACAGGAACGCCTACACCAACAAGAACCAGACATGGGAAACCAGCAACCTGCGTCCCCCGCTCCACTTCAGAAGAGGAGACAACTCTAACGCCATATCCCAGGCGACGAGTGAGGTCGTGTCACAAAAAGGTGACGACCCTCCAAATAAGCCCTCAGCCCAGTCCGCCACTTTGAACAACAGTAACCTCCGCCCCTCTCCCGCTCAAACGAGCTACGAGACCACTGTTAGAGGTCGAAATGACTCCACCAGCCAATCAGATGAGGAGATGGGGACTCCTGAGGACAGCAGTCCGGCCTCCTCTCCTGGTCCACTGCTGCTGCCACCGATCCTGTTCAGCATGCCGGTAATGTCCAAGGTGGCTGTCGATATGCAGGATCAGAGCGGAGACACAGAGGCTGCGTCCACAGAGACACACTCACCCAGAGTCAACATGGCTACTGTGGCTCCTTTCAGCTACAGGTAAGTGGTCTGTGCTCACACACACGCACAAACACACACACACACACATACAGCAGTTTATCGCAAACCCCCCATTATTGACGTTGTTGTGAAAACATTTTCTTGTCATTGTAACATGATCATTCTTCCCATCGCACTTTGTGGGACACCTCCCTCCCTTCTGAAACACACACACACACACACTTTGATTCCCAGATACTAAAGACCAGCCCAAGGGGGCTGTTGTGGCCATTTCGGTCGAATTCATCTTTATCGTTTCCAGCAATACGTGTGTGCATCCTTGCACACACACACACACACACACACATTTAGAGTTTTCTGGAGCAGAGCTGATTCTTGAAGTGTCCTCTTGACAGCCTCTGGGCTGAGTCATTGTATTGTTATCTCTCACAGTCTCTCACGATGTGGGATAAGAGCAAGAAAAGAGTGAATCTAATTTTTTAAGTTGAAAAATGCAGTGTTCCTGTGTCTGATGTGCGTTGTTGAGTTGCATGTCGTATTTTAGTTAAATTAATCAATCCATGACAAAAGAATCAGTCTTAGCAGAAAATTCTTGCATGGTGTATCATACTTAAAGTGAATAAATGTGTGAAATGAATTAGTAACATTTAAGACAAGAACTTAAAGTCTCAGACATCTTTACTTTTAGAATGAAATTATTGGCAGTACTCTGTCTTCTCAGTTCGTCATCATCAGATTTTCAGTTTCTTTGTTTTGCATTTATGGAAATTAATGTGACACAGAGAAAGTCATCAATTCGCTGCTCCTGTCGAACACAGCAGCTTGTGTGTTTGATTGTAATTAGCAATACTGATGTGATTTGCATGTAAAGCAACAGACATGTAACGGCTGTGTTCATGATGTGCGCGCAGGTTGTGTGTGCAGGAGAGCGACTTTTCACTGGACGAGCTGAGTGACTGCTCATCTGGATCCATAGAAGTCTGCTGTGATGACCTGACACCAGGTTAGAGACACACACACATACACACGCTCATGCAAACACACACAGGAATGCAGATTTTACTCGCACATTTTTTTCAGAGGTAGCACACATCACATTTGCCCTTCTCTTTGTCTCATTTGGTGAACAAAAGTTGCAGTCTAGTCCCGTCTGCCCAGTTAGCATCAGGGCGCCATGAGGCCACGAGCCCTTTTGGCAGGTATGGACATCTACTTTCTGGCTTTCAGACGCATTGGCTGCAGTAAGAGTCATAAATGGCGTCAGACAGGACATGCCAGGGGCCGACCTTTGGGTCTCATTGTGGAACCTGAATGGACCCAGTGAAGGCTAAGGGACAGCCATTCTCTGTCTAAATGTATGTTTGTCACGCTCCTACTCATCAAGCCTCAAGAGCCATGTCTGTAGTAAGGTGGTGTAATCCTGCGTGTGTCTCAGCCTCGGGCTCTGCTGACTACAGTGGTTCCTGGATGAAGAGATGGAAAAGAGAGATGGGCTCAGGATGTTAAGATGAAGGAAGATGACAGGGGTGATGTGGGTCAGTAATGGGATGAAATGGGGCTCCTCTCAACTCGCTGCTAGGGAGCATTTTATGCACATCGATTTCAGTTTCACCCAAGAGGAATTTCCTCCCCTCATACTTTCTCTCTTGCACTTCCTCCTACCTGGCTTCACTGACCTAAAAAACCACAGTCCCAGAATGACCACCTCCCCATCCTTTTGAGTAATGGTTTGCCCCGTACCCGCAGCTATAGACATGCATCGGTGTGGTCAGTGTGACTCGAGGGATGTGGACGTGCTTCAGAGATGTGACTTTATCAGCGGCTCGGTGAATCATTCTTTTTGATGGTGTGTCAGTCGGATGGGAGGGCGATCAGCCGCCTCGCTTTGAAATGCGCAGTTCAGAATTTATGGCGCATTAAACTTTAATGGCCAAAATCTCACATCGTGTGCACATCTGACAGAATATTGGCAGTGTAGACAGAAAGCAACAGGATGATTGTTGTTTATCTCACAGTGAGTTTGAATTGAAAAAATGACGCTGGGTTTACAGTGTTGTTCAGTTTTAGGGGTGTGGCCATCATAATTCTTTATATACAGCTTAGTGATTTGTGCTATAAATGCCAAGCTTTAACATTTTCCAAAGATCAGACTGCGACTGTGTTGAATTTGCTGGTTGACTAACTAAGTGTAGCTTGATCACCGTAACTTTTTTTTTAAAAGGCAGTTTCTCACAGATTGCTGTCAGTCACTTACAACTTGGTTGTTAATTGTGCATGAGTTATTCAAACAGTATTAAAAAAAACTGTGAGATACTAACCTGAAGTCTCAAACGTTGCACTGATAACATCCCCAGCTCTCTGTTTTGTTAATGTTATAAATGATATCATATTTACCAGACCAGATTCAACTGTTTCTATTATTATAACAGTTATTATCTAATATTAACTAATGTTATAACTCTTATTATGTTATAACTCTTTTTTTTCGGCAGTTGATAGTGATCTTTGGCAAAAAAAAGCACCATCTGTGTTACAAAGAAAGCATATCACATTTTCAAAAGTATTATGTTTATTTTATGAGTACACATTACATCACAAACAGTATCTTTGACTTCTCTACTCTATTGATCCACCCCGTCTGAAACTGAAGCCACCAGAATAGAGCTGTTTGCACATAAAACCT
Source organism: Amniataba percoides (assembly GCA_037176925.1). NCBI lineage: Eukaryota > Metazoa > Chordata > Actinopteri > Centrarchiformes > Terapontidae > Amniataba > Amniataba percoides. The sequence goes on from JBAJHX010000041.1 coordinate 18,710,351, forward strand.
TTTTAAAGCTTTCTGGAGGCTTCAACCAGCTGTTTGTGGAGAAGAGGGGGTGGGAGCTCATGGTGGACCAGCCCTGCTCTTTAAAGGCCTCTGGCTGTCTTGGGACTATGGTTGTGGCCTTGTAATTGGTCCCTTGCAGGCGTTAGAAACAGAACCAAAGTGTCTTAGACTCCTCTGAAGCTGCATTTACATGGAGGGTGGGCAGACACCCGTAATAACTGTAATTCACGAGAACGGAGGGCAACGGAGAGGAAGGCAAAGTTTGGATGGAAGGGAGAGAGGAGAAAGAGATGAAAGGAGGAAAAGGGTTTGGTTTTGTGTAAGGAAGACAGAGAACAACAGAAAATGAGCACCCAGTGATAAAGCTTAGATTGAATTTTGGTTAAAGATGTCAAAGCTGAAGGCTCTGGTTTAAAATGCAACAAAAAGCCAAATAATAATGTGATCTGCTTATGGTTGTCTCTTTCCACTATGGTGAAAGAGTGGTTTGAATATTTTCCATATGCTCACGTGCACTTAGATTGCATCAGCAGTAACATAATCAGCTCTTACATCTTCTGTTCGAGACCCTAATGAAGACCTGAACATTTAATGTGACTGTAGTGCCATGTGGTCTTTCAATTAGACCACAGACCTCCTGACCTTGTGGCTCTCCGGAGAGGTGTATTAGAGCATGCGCTCGTGTCTGAGCATGTGTGTGTATGTGTGCTGATGCAGGCCTGTGTGACAGTACACAGATGGTGTTTGAAAGATAAATGTGATGTGGACTGTGTATCATTTTTCATCTCCCAGTGAGGGAATGGTCTGATATCCCCTGCGGACACTCCCAAAGTCAGTCAGCTGTCTCTCTCTCTCTCTCTCTCTCTCTCTCTCTCTCTCTCACACACACACACTCACACACTCACACACACACACATGCACAAACACACACTAACACACACACACCTAAAATCACAGAAGAGGTCATGATTTACATCTGGTGTGAGAGTCGTGTTCACTGTAAAGCATCCCACACCCCCCTTAAAAATGATCGCTGAACAGTTCATATATCCAGGCTGTACTTTGTGTTTTGTAATTATTTTTTTCAAAATGGTTATAAGTTGTTGTGTATTCATTTGTAATGGTAAGTGCAAGTCAAAGTGGAACACAAAGAAACTTTGGCAGGCTTTATAATCAGTGGAAATATGTTCAAAGGCAGCTTTTTGCCTGTTTCACACTCAGAGGTATATTGATTAACAATGAACAAAAAAATTTGAACATACATAAATTACAGGCTTATTCGTTGAAAAATGCAGATCCACATGGGGTGCCCTCGCGTCGAGAAGCACCTTTTGAACCCCCCCGTTGTGCCACTCACATTTAGAATAGTAGAAGTCTCTAAATCTTTAGGAATGAAGGTATGAAATCAGCTTACAGTTTATACATGCCATGCTCGCCATTCCCTTAATGCCCCAGGACAGTCCAGTGAATAGCATTTTGATAACACCGGCCGCATCTACTCTTAGACAGAGCGTAATCCTCTTTGGCCAATCTAATCAGAGAGACATATGCGGAGTTGGCGTTGGACAGTGATGAGTGGTTTAGTAGCTTTGGGAAGATGATCAGACATAAGCGTGAGCTAGATTATGTCCTCGCTCATCACCAGGAGTGAGGCAGTAATCACTATTTAGGGTTTAATGTCATGCCCTGCTCTACTTTTGAGCCTCACTTTGACCTGTCAAGAGTTCGGCCGTCAGGTGACGGCACAGCCGAGGAGATGGCAAATGCATATAATCAGCACATAAGCAGAAAGTCACACATGCATACATGTGAGAACACACCGAACCATCCATCCGTTGTGTGCCGACGCACTAAGACAGAGCAGCCACCTCCTCCTGTCTCCTCCTCCTCCTCCTCCACTCCTCTCTTCTATGCCCAGGGACATTTCCTCACAACGTAGGAGGCACACTTTAATGTCTGCATCAGGCAGAGCAAGAGATGAAGGAAGAGAGAAAGAGGGGGGAGAAGGGTGAATTGAGGAATGGGTGAATGAGTGCACACACTCAAGATCCTTTTTGACCTCTGGGGTGACTCCCAACCCAGGGAGTCGAGTTATGGAGTCAGTCATGTGTGTAACCTCCCTGTGTCTCGGTGGGACCACACACACACACACACACACACACACACACACACACACACACACACACACACACACACACACACACACACAC
>JBAJHX010000041.1:18715058-18735392 GCA_037176925.1 Amniataba percoides
TGTGTGTGTGTGTGTGTGTGTGTGTGTGTGTGTGTGTGTGTGTGTGTGTGTGTGTGTGTGTGTGTGTGTGTGTAGAGAGAGAGCAGAAAGAGAGGGAGAGAATATATGTTTACATCAGCCATATATTAAAGTGATTAGACTGTGGAGCCAGAGAGACGAGTACTCGAACAAACAGGTAGCTGTGTGCTGCCAACACACACTTTACCTGCGTGTGTCCGCACTTTTCAAGAGCACTGACGCGCGTCTTTGCCCCACGTGCATTTGTGCGCCACACAGACCTGCCTTGTACGCGGTCACTCTCGTTTGGCTAACCTTAATCACTCATCTGGGAGGTATAAGAGCTGACGTACAGCACCTATTAGCCTTAAATTACATCCCTTATCCCCCCTGCTGACCTGCTACCGGCCCCCAGAGCCCCCATAACTGTCACCATGCAGCTCTGGCCTCAGTGTGGCATAACCACACCAACATTGGCCCTTTATTAAAGCTGGCTGCTTGTAATTAATAGCCTTGACCTTTGCACAATAAAACAGCCAATGTATGTCTGTGTTTTTGTCTGCCGCTGGGCTCCTGCAGTCGACACACGTAGACGTTGGCAGGCGGTCCGCACGCGGACCCTAATGTGCGCTGGTGTCATTTCTGGGTTCACTTGGCGCCACTTTGGCCACTGTCGAAAAAAATCAGCCGCTTTCAAAGTGCCTCTCTAATATCGAGTGTGGAATGCAAGCAAACAGACACCGCTTGTTTTCGCTCCGGTTTAATGTCAGCCGATTTATGCAAATGTAACAGAAAACGGGCATCACCCCAACTGCCTGCTTGTTTGAATACTACTCCTAACAGTTTAAGGCCTGATAACATCATGGCTGCAGGCAGTGCTGCTCGCGTATAAGAGAAAGTAAAGTGCGCTAATGGTAATACGCCCAGAACATAAACGCCCCACCCGTAAAGCCAGAAGACCTGTATGCAGACAGGATGCATTAAGACACAAAAACAAATTCTACTCCAAACTGTTTTATTGATTAATGAGTAATGAGCGACTTTAAGTTCATTTTATGCTCTGTCATTACCTCTAATGGAAATAAAGCCAGATGAGAAATGATGACATCATACTATTTCTTTGTCTCTGTTAATGTCCCTCTCTCTCTCTCCACTCAACTCTTTATGTTATGAGGCATCACAGGAATAGATTTTATTTTCTGTATCTGAAGTCAAGAATCCCAGTCAAACAGGAAGATGATGGCAGAGTGAAACGAGGGTATAATAAAAAGGCCGAAGAAGAGCGTGAGTTACTCCCGCCTCCCTTGATGATTGAGATGGGATGTCCAGAGCGATGAGGTGACGTCGCCGAACGTGCCAGAGCCATCCGAGACCCTGGACGGGGAGCTCGGGCTTCTCCAAGCCTGTCTCATCGATGTGACACACTCGAGGAGACAGACCCACGCACGCACACTCACGCACACGCAGGGGAGGACAGACAAAAATATAGACACCGACACTCATTCACACACCCACTCGTGTGCCCGTTTTAAACCGCTGAGGTGTCGTCAGGGTCGTGCTGAGGATTGGACGAGACTGCGATGAATCTACATCTTACAAACTTAATGGCCTGCACATCTATATTAGTTTGAAGTGGGTGTGGGGGGGATGGGTGACGTACTGTAGGTCTGAAGCAAGCAAGGAAAGGAAAACGAGCAAAGGAGATGAGAGAAGATGTAATACGATGCAGGTGTGTGATGGGGTTGATGGTCATTTGAGGTCTGTTGGCCACTAATTGAAGCACAATTAACCACTGACCTATTCTGGTTGTGTATCAGGGACTGGTAAATGTGTGTCCTGTTCTCCCCCGCCTGAGCTGATCCTGCAGTCACGGCTGTTTTTCAGATAATTTGAATCAGCTTAATCATGGGTGGGCCTCTGGTGATTAGGGCGCATAAGAAAATCTGAATGTGAATGGATGAATAGAGCAGCTAATGTGATTATGAGTGATTGGATGTGCACATGTGTGTGTGTGCAGGGGGTCTTTATCCCGGCTGCGATATTTGGCATCCAGGATCATTTGAGTCACATACAGCTGAGCACAATATACATCTTTCTTACTTTTTGTCTTTTTCTTTTCGTCTTCACCGATGTGCAGCATAGCACAGCATCTGCGGTGTGTGTTTTAGAGAGAGAGAGAGGGAATCAGTGGGTGAATCAGCCAGTGGGAGGAGAGAGAGAGAGATAGAGAGACAACAAGAAAGGAGGGAAGGATAGAGGAGGAAGGAGAGGGAGGGTGAATGAGCCAGCGGGGGTAGAGCGAGCAAACCAGAGAGTGAGGGAGAGGTAGAGGGAGGAGAGAAAGAGGAGGAGGGGGGATGTCGCTGCTGCCGCTGCGACTGTTTCTCCTGTCAGTCGGCTGCCGCTTGCCTGGCGAGCAGGAGTGAATACAGAGCGAGAGGGAGGCAGAGAAAGAGGCTGCTCAGAGCCGTATTTCATTCTAGCAGATCTATTGTGGCGGCGGGGAGGCGCGGACACGCTGCGAGGAAGTGGATTTTGGCCGTGGACGCAGATATGCGGATCCATGGATTACCAGCAGTGAGTAAATGTGACTGCTGCTGCCACTCTGCTACCCACCCGTCATTTTCAACAGAGGGGTGAACCCACAGTCTCACACAGCGGGGAGTCTGGCTCAGTCTGGACCCTCCGGAGACATGGAGGCAGAGAGGAAGAGGGAAACCAGACAGTCTTTGCGCTTTAACACCTTTCTTTCTTTCCCCTCTTTTCTCCCTCCAGTCCTTTCTGTTTGCTTGTGTGTGTATCAGAGTGTGTCACTGATGCTGTTGCTTGGCTCTCTGCAGGAGGGATGCTGGAGGCTAATGTGGCTAACATTAGCATGACGGCAAAGCCCAGAGAGCTGGACCTGAGGTCTGCTGCCGTCTCCAGCCAGGAAACTTCAGCCCCGGCCATGGCCTCGAGGAAAGCCGCGGCCAAGCCCTCCGCTCTGCCCCAGGGACCCTCACGTCCCTCCGGATCAGAGCTCAAGGTCTACCGGCCCTCCTCTGGATCTATCCCCATCCCGGTCCCCAACCCGTCCAGGCTCCGTAAGCAGCGATCGCTCAACAACTTGTGCGTGCTCACTGACGCTGAGAAGAAGCTGCACCTGTACCAATCTCCCCGCTGGAACGATGACGCGAGCCGGCCCGGCACCAGCATCAGCAAGCCGGGCCAGACTAAGGCGGGTCAGGCCGGGGGTGGGAAACCACAACTTTCTCGGACCCTTTCAAAGTCAGAACAGTCTCTCTTCCAGGGAAAACCTAAACCTTTCTGCTCCCCGTCTGTAACTTCCAACGGGAGCAAGCCCAGTCGAATCCCGGCCCCTGGAAAACCGCGAGGACCTTACGCCGAGGTCAAGCCCATCAGCAAGGCCCCTGAGGCAGGCCAGAGTGTGGACACAGACCCTGCAGACCACCCAACTAAGGCTAACTCCAATGGAGCTGGAAATCCTGCGACTAATGGCAAGAAACTAGGGGAGAAGGGGAGATCCGCGGCTGTGTCAACGGAGGAGAAGAAAGAGAGGAAAGGGATCGAGGGAGAAGACGAGAAGGGCTTCCTGAAGGTGGACCCAGAGTTAGTGGTGACGGTTCTGGGAGACCTGGAGCAGCTGCTCTTCAGCCAAATGCTCGGTGAGTCTGCTGTTTCATCCCCATTGTGCATGAATGCATAGAGCTTTCCCGCCTCACACCCTTATCACTTACGACAGGCTGCAATCATGTCAACAAGTTAATAACATTATTGATGCGTTTGACACGTAACAGTAAACATCCTCTCCTCTGCCCCACTCTCCACACCCAAACGGTTCCCTCCAGTTCTGGCTGTAGCATCCAGCATCAACAGTGAATTTTAAATGAGTTCAGTCTCTATTGCAGCAGAGCATAATGTCAGTGTGTTTGCTCTAGCTATACGATGCAGAGAGCCGTCGCTTTTGTGGGTTGTGAAAATCCCCCGTTTACATCACCAGTGCAGTCAAATGTGTTTTGTTTATGTGCGTAAAATTTGATTTATGTTATATAAATCTGTGTGGATGTGCGTGAATGTGTGTGGACGGATGTGTACTCGCGCCGTGTGCTCCCATGAAGCAGCTGAAGTAAGCAGTTCCAGAGGGCTGACATTGTTTTGTTGTTGATTCATTAGCTAGCACTGGAGTGTTTTGTCCTCGTCTCATCTGACCCACTGCCACAGTGAGCTAGATATATATATATATATATATATATATTAATTTATAAAATACCTCTCTCTCTCAACATATCTCTGCCTGCACAGTTTTTTTTGTCTCTAACTCACCTAAACCATATTTTAACATAGAAAGCAGTCCACGCATGTATGCCTATGTGTGCGCGGGACTTACAGTGCATGCTTCATGTCTGTACCGCAGCCTCAGCATCTCCTGGCTCCCACCGAAATCAGCCATTCGTTAATAAAGGCCGTGTGAGTGGGACTAGTGGGGTGTGTGTTTTCTCTCGGTAAATAAAACGGCTGCATATTGAGTCAGGCTCCAGTCACAGTGGGTCACATATTTAGCCTTGCACCACTCCCTCACTCCTCTCCCCCCCATTCCCTCCACTTCCATTGATCTGCGGGCCACTGACAGATGGTCACTATCCAAACCCCCCCACCCCACCCCACCCCCGCTTCTTCCCCCCTGTTACCGGGGGCAACGTGTGGGAGGAGAGCGGGGAATCTGAGGGGGTGGTGGCATGAGCAGGTAGTTAGTGTAAACACACACACACACACACACACACACACACACTTAATAAATACACACTGTCACACACACTGGGGGTGCGATGTACCGGGACACACATCCAAAGTTTTTTGCTAATGGGGGTGTGTTGTGAGAATGATGACTGAGTTTGTGACTAATAGGTCAAACCAGGGCCTTACTCTGTACCAGTCCTCCATTATTCATTCATACCCACACACACACTCCCTGTTTGTCTGCATCTTTTTTCCTCTCTATCTATTGCTCATTCTCTCTTCATCCCGTCCTTTCGGCAGGACCAGATAGCATCAGAGGAGCGAGGGAGATGGGGAGAGAATAGTGTAGCCGGTCATTATGTCTGGCCTGACGCGAGGAAATCATTTTCTGTCCATCACCAAACCTCTCTGTGTCTTCCTCCTCTCTGCTCATTTCCTCTTCACCAGCTTGCCTCCTGCAGCACGGCCCCAAATCACAGCTTGTGTGACCTTGCCCCTGCAGCCCTGTGTTTGTTAGTGTGTAAGTACTTTACACAGTGTGCGTGTGTGGTGTGTGTCTGTGTGTGACCTTGTTCCTTGTTTTGGTCCTTGCTGTAATGTTGCTGGCCACACCTACGGCAGGTAGGGAGGAGGGAGATGAGGATGGAAAAGAACGACAGAAAGAAAGTGGAGAGAAGAGGGAAAGAATTGAGATTTATGAGAGGGGAGTAAACGGGCATAGGGAGATAAACGAGAGTGAGACGGAGGAAGACGAAGAGAAGAGACACTGGAGTAAAATAACGGTAATAGCCAATGACCTAAATTTCTACCCGTCAACCCAAGTGATGGAGTCTTGCTTTGGGTCATTACAGTCTACTACAACCTGCCAGAGGGTTATCACAGTAACCACAGCAGGTGTGTAGGATTGCATGTGTGAGTACGCTCATACGTGTTTGTGTGTGTGTGTGTTAGGGAGAGGTTAATTGTAACTTGCCCTGTAGCTTGCGGCTGCGGGCTCATCTTTTATCGTATCTGCTTCTCCATTTCCGATGGGACGCGCAGCTAATTGGTTTCTGCTCCGTGTGCTCTGTCATAGGAAGATAGATTATGGATGCTCAATGGATCATTCCCAGCGATGCGCCCCTCCTCTTCCCACACACGGGCCCACCTTCTCCTTATCCGCCTCCCACGTACAACAAAGGTGACCCGTCACGGTGCGGCACGGTGTTGTATCGTCATGACCTCAACTTTGCCGTAGCCTGTTGTTACTGAAGCTGCGTGTTGGCACTTCGCTCTGTGAGCTACAGGGAGTAAAATATGTGCCTGTGTCTCGAACATGTCACGATTCGTGGCAGCTAGCAGCATGCACTGTGACACCGTCCTTCTGAGATTAGCCTGCAGTGGTACGCAAAGATAATGGAGCGTGCCACTGAGGTCTCATTGGGATGTATAACCCAAGACCATTGGCTATGCACTTAAAAGGGATAACCGCTCTCCCACACACACTCAGAAAAGACAAGAAAAAAATAACAATCCTGGAAATCTCAAGGTTAGGCCTATATGTTTATCTTCTGAGGTGATTTAGGATTAGTGTCAGTATAATCTGTTTTTCTTTAATCGCACATACATGTTTTACCACTGAGCGATGAAGAGCCTTTTGGTAAGTGGATTTGGAGAATTACTTGACTTATGCATCTGCAGGCAGCAGCTCTGGGCTCGTGAATGTGTCTTTTTTTTAAGATGCATTTTTAACAGTATCAGCATCAAGGTCAGATGTAAAAGCAGAGAATGAAAAACTATATAAATTCTGCCAATAAAATGAGTCTACCTGAATGGCACCTTGTAAAGCGCGTCCTGCACAGGCTGCCCGTTCTCGTGCGCTGAACCTCAGATGTGCGCCACTAATGACACCTCCCAGTCCCATCCAGCACCCATAATGAGGTGTATGTGAAGGGGGCATGCTCCCTGAAGCAGTGGCTTTTCCCAGCATGGGGCAGGCTCAGTTGAGAGAGGATCCAGTCTAAAGACACCAGCAAGCATCCAGATTAGGCCTCGCATAAAGATAATGGAAAGATTGAGCCTCCATTCCACTAATCACAGATCTATCACCCTGGAAAAGGCCAGCCATCAAGACTAAAATGACTTACAGATTAAAGCCCGAAGGACATCTGTTTGCACAGAGATTTGGGTATTTTTGGGGAGTTTTACTTTATAAAGGATCAGATAGAGAAGATAGAGAAAATAGGTTTAAGCTAGAAGATTGGAGATGTGTGGTTTTAGCTTTGGCTGAGCTCATCACAGAAATTGGGGGACTGTGTCACTCGCACGTGACCACGAAGGCTCAGCGGTAGCAGACTAAATGCAACCCAGTGACACATGAACGCTCATAAAAGTCGCCTTGACTACCAGCGCGCTTGTTATTTTAGTCTGACATTGTATTTTGTTGTGTGTTTGTGGGCACGCATGTGTGGTTAATGGTTCATCTTGCATCCTTGTCAGCTGCCTGTGGAACAATAAACCTCACAGAGAAATCGACTAGGCCTAAAAAAGATGACACAGACTCACACATGGGAAAATACAGGCGTGCACTTACACACACACACACACACACACACAAAATCCTGTTCAAGAGAACTTAACAGCATGGCAGGAAATAACAACAAAGCAGCACGGCTTAAAATGTCCAAAGCCTGCACAAACTCACACACGCGCATTCAGCGTGCGCCACACTCAGTCACCGATATCCTCTCCTGTCTGTACTCCCTGCGTTCATCCTTTTGGCTGTGACAGGGTATTTTTTCATGCTCAGCCACCCCCCCTCCTCCATTGTGATCACAGTGCTGAGTGTCTAATGTGATGCGGGTGCGGTCAGAGCGGCCGGGTTCCACCCTGCGTTTCGCTGACTGAAGGATTCGGGGCAGGCGTCCCTCTCCTCCCCCCAAATCGAGGAGGTGGTGACAAGCCAAATAAACACAAGCGCCCGAGGAAAGTAAGGAATAAAGCATCCCTCCGACTCCCTCCCCATCTCTCTCCCTCCCTCTCTTCCTCTTCCTCTCTTTCAACTCTGATGCGAGTTGACGGGTAGCAGTGTTCTGTCACCAGTCAGACAGCAGAGAGGATATTTCTGGTACAAGTGTTTCAGGAGAAGGACAGAGGACATCTTTTCACTGTGACAGGGATTTTGTCACCAGGAGGATTCATAGATGGGAAGAGTGTTTGTACATATAGATGCATTTATGATGATGCTTTTTTTCCCCCTCCGTTGTGTGAGTGTGTGTGTTTACAATGCTTTGTGGTCAGTCTCTAAGGACTTAATGCAGGAGCCATTGCATTAGTGCTGTCTGCTTCCTGCCATCCGCCTCCTAAATCATATTAGTACTCTCTGTGTTTTTGTCTCATCAGCTCTTACACAACACTCACACACACTCACACGCACACACAGACACTTATCACTAAAAAACAAGCAAGTTATTATACCGCTATGCACCTTATGCCACTTATGATACACTCTGACAGTGGCAGGTCTGTATTTTTTCATATTTGTATTGATGTTTGAAAGATTTAAGTGCTTATTCATGCCAGTGGAGCACTTATACTCAACTTACCTACAGTGAGTGTCACGGGAAAATTACCTTTTAAACTGCTACTGGGTAGAGCATCCATCCAAGTGTATTGCTTAAATAATATGATGAAGTAGATAAGATAGATAAAGAATATGATCAAACATTTCAATAGACTTTCCAAAATACAGTAAAACTTATATTTGCAGCATTACATTCATGGGTGTGTAAGTTTTTCAGTCCTGCAGTTTCTATCTTTGGCTCATATAATTTTCTTACCAATCTTACTGGGTGATAAATCAAAATATAGTCTCTAAACTGAAGCCCATAGATATGATATATTTAATATTTTTGTATGTGAGACAAAGAAAGAGAAATAGGGAGATAAATACAGAAGGAGAGTTATGTAGGCCGTCTTGTGATGAGGAATGCTTAATATTCATCTATTTCTGTCCTATTTGTGTTTTCCTCTCATGAAAGGTCTCAGATAAAAGTGCTCATTGTTACTCGTGTAGCTATCTGCTGTAAGGAAACAGTATTAGCCAAACTTCCATACACACACACACACGCACACACACACACACGTCACATCTATCTTGGTCTTATGACCGCCCTGTGGTCGGCTAATTCCAGTGACAATTTAGTGTCAGTTGTTACAACAGCAATTGGCAAATAGGGATGTTACCTGGGAACAGTCCTGATATGTTACAAATACATAAAAGGTTTGATCACGTCAATGGAATAGGCCATGACCTATTTAATGGTTACATCTGTTTTTGCATTGAGGTTTTTATCACCCAATTATAAGTCCCATTAAGCCACGTATCTGGATGCATAAAATCTAGATTTTTGCTCATGCTCCTAACAGATCTCTTTAAAAAAAATGCACATATGGAAGCTGTCAGGGCCGAAACAGAGTTTTGCACCCTGTTGGCACAGTCCAGCTGCAGTGCTGCGGCTGCAAAACAAAACTGGGAGTGGGAGAGTGAAAAACGAAAACCTGCAGCCCCAGATGTTCTGTAAACAGACACAGTAGCACACACAGCCATTTTTAGGCCAAGATGCAAACATACAGTTACAGTTGAGCAAAACCATGCATGCAGAGGTAACTATGTAAGTTTCCTCTTTGCTTGTCCTGAAAACAGGTCATTTTATTCAGATTACAGATTCCCAATTGTGTTATATTGTGTGTACATATATATAGTATTATATAAATATATTGATACACACTAAGGCATATCACAATGTACAATCCCATATACCGTGATAGTAGTGAGATTTTATACTTGTGAGCTAGAGCTACAACAGCTGGAAATACAATCAATCAAACTGATCAAATGAATTTAAGAAAGAATGCCAAATTTCTCTGCTTCCAGTTTCTCAAATGTGTATGTGTATCTATATCTGGCCCCCGTGGCCATCTGAGATAGTGAATTTGACGCCTTTGAGTGAGATACTTGCTTACTTTATGTCATCAGTCCTGCTGTCTCACCCATCACCTTATTAACAGTGCAGCCGCTGCACACGGAGTGCAGACTGTCTGACATGTGGGAGCGGAGCTGCAGCTGGGTTTAAGCACATCGTAAAATACGGTTCCACAGGAAACAACTCTCTTGAGCAAAAATACACCCAAACATTGCCACACATTATGGTCTACCCTGGCTCATTTCTGGGTTTATTTTGTGTGTGTGTCAGCGTGTGACTGCGTGCTTGTACGGCTGGTTGCGCGACTCAGTATTTAGATCTGATTTAGATTCAGGCTAAAAGTTTGCAAGCTTACACAGGAAGCACAGATACAGATACATTTCCTAGATAGCTGATATTTCATGACACCACAAAAACACATCATCCACCAAACTAGTTTTTGATGACAGTTTCATCTGCATACGTTGTTTCATATTGTTCTTCTCTTTATCTTTACTCTAAAAGCACCTCATACACATGCAGTCTCGTCCAGTGGACATCGCCGCAGAGAAACACACACACATACACACACAATCCCTTTTGTGTTTTAAAGCATGAGCAGGAGGGCGAGAGGTGCGATGTTCTTTTGGTGTTACCTTGGTGAGGTCTCGACCTTTTTTTTTCCTCCTGAGAAACTAAACTTCGCTCAAGTCATTTAAAGCCTTCTTCGTCTTCCCCTCTAAGCGGATAGCGCTCTGACTTCTAAGCAGATAGGGCTGCGGTTAAGGAGATAGAGCGACTGTGTTTATGTGTATGTTTGAGTTTTTTTTGGGGGGGGTGGGGTGGAGATCTGTGCTGAGGGGATAAGAAAGAGCAGTTTGAAGGTTTTAACTAAAGAGGATCCAGAACCAAGTTGTCAGATGTTCATATTTCTTTGACAGAGTGTGTGTTGTCTTTGTTATAAAATCTACTCTTGCATAAGGGTTCCCAATTTTTAGTGGATTTCAACACATTCAGCCGCCCCAAACCCCCTCTCGATATCCTCCCTTCCTCGCACACGACCGTTGACACACTAATCGTCACGGAAAGATTTCTGCAGCATTTATTGCATTTGAACCAGCAACCGGTGAAATGAAGTGCACAGAGACACGGCGCTGTGCTCCGATAGGCTCATTAACCATTCACGTCCCATTTCAGATATGATCTTCAGGGGCTCTAATATCCTGTTGCGACATCCCGGTGAAGCGGATGAACTTCGGTCGCACATGTGTTCGTGCGCGCGAGTGCACGGACGCATATTTGGGCGCATTAGCGTGTGTTTGTTCGTCCTGTCCAGATGTGCAGGAATAGCTGTATGTTGTAATGCTTCCTGTTTTGCAAACTGTCTGGGGTTAGTCGAGGGCTGTGATCTTAGGCTTAGTCGAGGCAGGGGACAGAAAAAGAGAGAGTGCAGACAAGGAATATATTTTACTGAATGGACATAAACAAAATAGAAAGTAAACAGTACTATATTAGTAGCTTAGCTCGATCATATACATACACATTGTCTACATATGCTCTCCATTTGTTTCCTTTCCATTTCCTTGCCACCATACCATCAAGAAACTAAAACAAAAGCAAAAATTACAAAGGCTTTTTACCAGCATCCTGTTTGTGTTGTTCTTGTATGTCACTTGTCAAGAATGCTGTAATGATTGTCTTTGTCGCGGGGAAACAGACACTTTGTGGAAGTGTATGACTATTTTAAAGACTTGCACACGTTGCTGGAGGTGGATATTTTATCTTCTTGGAGCGCCAGTGATGCTCAACCACACACATCTATCATGCGTTAAGGGTACTGTAGCCCGAGGAGTGTTACATCGACACTAACATATGTGCACACACGTGGACAGGACAGGGACAAATGAACTCCGGAGGGAAGGAAGGAAAGAATAGAAACGGGAGCCATTACTCAGGCCTTAATTCATATTAGGCAAAAACTGAAGCTCTTGCTGGCAAAGACACACACTCATGTGCAGGTCGATGCATGAACACACATTTATAGTCACTACATGGACACACACTGTCAAAGGCAAACACATAAACACACAACGGCAGACTTCTTCTGCAAGGACAGAGCCATTAGTGCATCTTTGGGGAGTTTCTTTCTAATGGAGAGGAGAGCCAAGTGACCCAAGAGAGGAAACCAATTGGGCAGCAGTTTGACTGTCTTATTTTTTCGCTTACTCTGTCTGCTAGCCAAGTAGCCATCAGTCATCCACAACATGGAGATGCTCCTTCGTCTTTCTCTACTTTTAAGGGACGAGGTTGGCTTTGTTTCTATTTTTCTTATTGTCAAGAAATCCCTTCAAAAAGACCAAAACTAAAAAAAAAAAGATTTCATCCTACTAAGCAGTGTTGCCTGCGTAGTCAGTGCCTGATATATCTTATTTCTCTGTGCCGCAGATGTCCGTTGTTGTCCAAAGACTATTAAAAACACACAAATGAGTCACACTGTTGCACTGGGCAACATGTTCGGCTTGCTGAAATTCTTTATAGATATACACAGGCACAATTTTTCCCCCTTTTTTAATCAATCCTACACACCCCTGCTGCTGAAAATACTCACTCCCCATTAAAAACATGTTAATCCTCTGCTGAACACATTTTGTTGTTATGGATATAGAAACATTATAGAAACAATGTATTTGTGATTATAGATTTGCATTTTTTTAATATTTATGCTTTGCTGTCTTCAGAATTCAAAAACAAGCTTTTTTTTAGGTTGCTGTTAATTCAAAGCCCAGCCATTCAGTTTAATGGCTTTGTAACACAAAAAGACAGTGCTTCTTTTCATTGCTGTTGTATATTTAAGTTGTCTTGCCATCTGTACTCTTGCTGTAGTATGCACATAAAATCTTTCTTTTATCCTTTTTACCTCTTATTCTTTGTTCCTTTTGCCAAGCGGAAGTGTTTCGGCCTCTTTGTTTTCAGAGCAGACTTCGGATGCAGAGGTTGTTCTCCGCATGCGGTACATGCGCACACATACAAAAACACTCTCACTCTAACTTGCTGACTCTCATTTCAAGAGTCTGAGTGGGCCATTATGAAAGGCTGCTCAGCCTGTTTCACGGCCTCTTCAGGGCTGGAGTGTGTGTTCACGAGTGTGTTCGAGAGGAGGCAGGTGGGAGCGCGCTGTCCCAACACATACATGCACGTGCACATGACCGCTTCCACACACACATGCAGTTTAAATCAGATCAGTGTAATTCATCTGCACCCCTGGGGAGCTGCCAGGGCTGACAGGGATATTTGCATCACTAATTCCCCTGCCACCACCACACCCCCTCCCCATGCCAGCTGGGACCACCAGGGCCAGGGCAGAGGCAGGACAGGAAGTCTTTTGCAGACAGGCACTCACACACATACACACAGGCACTCACACAATCACACAGACCGTATCTAATCAATTTGACGCCGATGTTAAACAAAGCTCACGTTTAGGGTAATTAAAATCGGCCAATTAAAGCCCGTGTGTGTCAGACTTTGTCTGAGTTTGCATATTTTAGGGGCTATTTGTTCCCGTTAACCATTTGTTTGAAGAAATTACAAAATTTTACATTTTAAAGCCGAAAAGTGGGTCTTTATAGCTTAAATTTCCATTTCATGCATCGCTGCTTTTCATTTGAGCACCTCCAGCAGAACAAAGTAGTTCTATTTTCGAGCTCAGTTTTTTGTCATGAATCATATGCAGTGTGTGTGAATGTGTGAGTGTGAGTGGCAGAAGGTTGGATTGCAACTATTTCATCATCTCTTCACTGAGCTGCCTGCCCCCTGGGCTGCCTAATCAATTGTCTATGTGGCCATTCTCTTTAGAAAAAATCAATCCAGCTTTATAAGTCAGATCTGGTGTAAGTGTTTCTCAGTGTGTATGTGCATGTGCCTTTGTGTGTATGTGTGCACGGTGTTCAGTCTGCAGCTGTTGTTGAGATTGACACCTCTGGCAGCTCATGATTTGCTCTCCTCACTCATTAGAATGGCCCCCTTCACCTCCTCACTTGCCAGCTGGACTGATTCATAGGAGGGGTAGTTAGGAATGGGTTGTGTTTTTGCATATGAAGGGGGACGTTGTGTGTTTTCAGGGCTATATATGTTAGTAAATTTCTTTACTGTATGTTGCTAGGAAGGGTTTAATTTGAAGATAACAAGAGAAAAAGTCTACAGATGTTTTAACGTCTCTGTGAGGCTACACTGAGGCACAGCTTGTTTACTTTGAGCTGAACACTAATGCAAACATAATAACATGGTCTCACAATGACAACAGTAGGATGCTGATGTTTCTTAGATATAGTTGTTACCATATTCACTATCTTAGTTTGTGTTAGCACAGTCACATTTTCTAGGGGACATGACATGTGATCCATTTTCATGTGTAGAAATCCATCCAAATGTTGTCAAAACATTTCACTCGAAACCACACATTTGAACTTTGTGGTGGCAGAGAGGAAATGTCAGGGGATCAACAGAAACGTTACTCATCAAGCCATGAATGTTTGTCCAAAATTTAATGACAATCCATCCAATAGTTTTTAAGAAATTTCGGTTAAGACCAAAATGGCAGAACATAACTGTTTACTGTCAGTCAACAGCTCTATTTTGCAAATATTTAACATGTAGAAACATGAGATCCTGGTGAAAATCAGCAACTGAGCAACGCATTACAAACAGATTGTGAGAGTATGTAAACCTAAAAATGATCAACCCTCGTGAAAGTGCATGTTTGAAGCACCGTCATGGTTGTAAATGTACACTTTTAGTTTTCATTTCTCTTCTCTTACCCTGTCCAGCAGTTAGGGTTAATCTCTTACTGTGCTCATTTGGAGTCAGCTGGCCAGTTCTAATGGTCTATTGAACCGAACCTCAGGGGTGAACAGCCTGTCCCATATCTTACCACCATAACACTTCTATCACCATCCCCCCATCACACATGAATATATGTCAGAGAGTGGGAGAGAACAAGGGTCAAGGTCATGTGATGCAGCCTAGGTGCCCTGATTGCTGCTCATTGTCTGTATGACTTTACATACAGTATGTAGATTTTTCCTGATTCTCACACACAGGTTTGATTCCCCGAATAACTATGAGGGCTGCAATAAAAGCGAGAGCAGGGCACCATTACAAGCTCAACTTCTTTTCAAATGAAAACTGTAAATTGAAACAAGTTCCCGAGCATCAGTACAGGTGGTGGTTCTCTGAATGCATCCAGTCTTCCAGCTCCCCAGAGGGGGTTGTCTGAACACACTCA
This sequence comes from Amniataba percoides, assembly GCA_037176925.1. NCBI lineage: Eukaryota > Metazoa > Chordata > Actinopteri > Centrarchiformes > Terapontidae > Amniataba > Amniataba percoides. The sequence goes on from JBAJHX010000041.1 coordinate 18,730,020, forward strand.
AGTATGAAACAGCAGTCTGGCTGGATAGCACAGCATGACTCTACGTAGCCCAATCTGAGCAGATTACAGCATATTAGGATGGGGTGAGACAAATGCCAACGTGTCCCCTGGAGGGTTTAAATGAGAAAGGCTTTTGGTTCATTCTGTTGTGCAGAGGGAGAGGGGCAAAGGGGCACAGTGCAAGTAGCGGGCACGAGGGCACTGCGACTGAGAACTGTTGGAGAGGAAGGCGAGAGGGATCCAGGCAGACAGATAAAGGAGAGTGAGACCTCTGTGGTCTTAAAGGTCTCCTCTGTTGTTTCTTCTGTCTGACTGCAATCATATTTAATTTAGTTTGCTCCACTGCCATCTGAAAAAACAACTGTGCGTACGCAGCCACTGTTACCTCTGTCAGGTCTTTTGCTTGTGAGATTCTCCGGTTTCATCACCGTAGCCCGTTCCCCTGTTGTTGATGTATGTTTCAGGCTTTGTTTGGATGATTGGATGTAATCCTAGAGTTTGGTTACTGGGCGGAGGGACTGAACATTATATTCTTGCCATTACAGCACATCAGTCTGCATGGTTTATTTAGGAGGTAACATCCATGCTGGTTGTTTATTGGTCATATTTTATAGTGGACCATTATTATTAACTCCATGTGCATGTACATATGTGTGTAAATCATCCACTGATTATATAATATCTCATTCAATCTCTCTAAAAATGTCTCTTTTTGGTTTTCTTTGCGTGTGTGTATGCACCCCTGTAGACCCTGAGTCCCAGAGGAAGAGGACGGTGCAAAATGTTCTGGATCTTCGACAGAACCTGGAAGAAACCATGACGAGCCTGAGAGGGGTGCAGCTCAGCCACAGGTCAGCCACACACACAAGCAAACACACACACAAGCAAACACACACACACGACAGATAGGGACTGCATAGAACTGTATGACAGAAACAAAAAGAAAAGACAAACAAGTGAGAACAGCAGTTGAGATGGGCAGATTCTTATTGACACTGCTAACGGTGAGTTGGGGTGTGGTGTTTAACTGCCTCTCAGATCAATATCAGTATTCCTGATAGACCAGTAGCCATTAGCCTGTCATTTTCCGCCTGCTTTGTGCTGCTCTGCCTCTGCGTTGGTTAATACAGGACTGGAGCGGGATTAGCTCAAAGCTGACTTCAAAGCCGAATCAACCAATGCACACTCACGACTCGTATTCATACCCACAACAAGAGCTGCAATAATGCTATGATTAAGTGCATCCGAGCATTTGTGTGTCCTACCCCTTCCTCTGCTTCCTGCCTTTCGTTGACTTATCCTGATTGCAATCAAGCGCGTCTTCAGGTTTTGTCCTTGAGAGCTTCCCCTCGGTCTTCCTGTCCGCGCATCTCCCGCCGTGCATCCCCTCGCTGTCCCTCAGTGGGAGCTCCCTACACGAAGAGCAAATCAGCAGATGGTTCCCTGCTGGAATACATTTTCTTTGCCATTCATACTTTTATCATACTGTAATAACCTTGAATCACTCGCCGCCGTCCCTGAAGACACATTCTGCTTTGAGGCCTACAGCCTGTCCAGGGACGTTTCCTGTGCAAATAAGATGTCATATTTCTTGTAAAAAAAAAAAGCAAAAACAAGCGAGTGTTTAGAGTGGGAGATCTTTATGAATTAAACAAATGAATAGGCGAGCAAGCAAATTGTTTTGTCTACACATATTTTCGCTGATATATACTGTATGCATAACAAGCAGAAAGCCCGTGAAAATCCAGTCCAACAAGACGGGTATCATCCTCCCCCTCATCCTCCCTCCGCTCTGCTCCTGCCTGTTTAATGTTAGCGGTTAAGTGTTTCATGTGAAAATGTCTCCATTGATGGTTTTTGTGGGGATGATTCTGTATCCTGCAGACAAGGAGACAAGATTTGCTCTCAATATGCAAATGCTCGTCACTCTCACCCGAGACACTAAGCAGTAATGTGCTGTGCTGCTTTCGTGTGATATTGTGATGCTAGTGATGCTGATGTTTGTAGGCTTAAACAATTGTGTGACACTGTTTTGCAGTTTTAAGCAAAGTGCATAGAAGCATATTTGCTGACAGGAAAGTGACACAATAACGCATGCATGAATATATCTTACTTATTTAAGTCTACAGTTATACAAAGGCACACTGCACACATACACAGACACCTGCAAGCCAACTAATCTTTAAGCCCTTGTAAAATGAGCATCCGGGTTTATAAGTGGAGGTCTCTCTGAAAGAGGAGGATGCAGGGTTGAGAGAGGAGGAAAGATGATTGGATGAAATGAACAGAGCCTAAGCTCATCTGAGAACACAAACGGAAATGACAGATAGACGTTCACTTCCTGTCTGTTAAAACTGTGCCTGACCTTTTCAACCCTTGCTGTGAATATTTCCCTAAAACGTGTTCACTGTTTCATCCTTTAGCTGCGTGGAGGGGACCATGTGCTACGACAGCGACGAGGCCGCCGCTTTCTCGATTTCCAGTCTATCGAATCGCTCCTCTCCGTTGTCATGGCGCCAAGGTCAAGCCAGTCCCCGCCTGCAGGCCGGTGACGCTCCGTCCACAGGTAACACCCAGTCGGACGTTCCCCTCCGGATCAGCCACACCTCTCGTATCCAACTCATTGAAGCGCTGGATGACTCGGATCCTACCCTCCTCAAGGGAGATTACCTCAGCAACAGTGACGTCGGCAGCAAGAGCCCAAACGAGGAGGATGACGATGATGATATTGATGATCTGGGGAACGGGTAAGTAGTGTTTTTATTTTTGTTGTTTTTTTATTTTGAAATGACTCTCCATGTTTTGGTACCTGAGCAGCGTAGATGATGTTTTACGACCTAACAACTGCAGGAAGCAGGACACTTGAGTCTTATTCATGATATTTGAGGATGGCTTGAGAGGTGAAACCTGCCAACTGTTACAGCCCGACAGCTGCAGTCAGGCCTGTAGTTAGTGGTTTACCAGCACAACAAAGCCTCGATCAGACCCTCTAATGCATCACAAGCCCCCCTCGTCTCGACACTGGCAGCTGTAGCCCCCGTGGTGCAGCTGGCTCCGCTATAGTCAGAAAACAGCCCTCTGGCAGAGTCCGGGAATGATGTCACAATCATCAAGCCCCCTTGCAGAGATCATCCTGTCAAATTCAGCTGCGAGCCCGCCGGCTTTGCCAGCAGGTTCGCATGTGGAGGACCCCTCGCAGCATTGGCTCACCAGAGCCCCCTGGCAGAGCTAGACTGCAGATGCCTTTTGAAAAACTGGTAACTCATTCTGCCGAGCCAACGAGGGGAGCAGTCCGCGCTGTCAAGGTCACAGTGAGTTTTGTTGTGAATGAGCAAAGCCTTGGATCAAAGGTCTGATGTTGAAATCACAGCGGAAACAACATGTGAGCTATTTCAGCTTGTTTTATCAGAAACGTTCATCGGCGTGTTGGCTGTGTTGTGGAGCGGTTGTCACCCAGCTGGTGTGTCTCTGTGAAACTTTGTTCTTGCCTATAATTGGAACATTTCACGTCTGTCTCCATGCTGCTTTCAGGAAAATATTCTCTAACCTTAATTTGTTATCCACTGTAAAATATACCGGAGGAATCTCAGTCATGTTCAGTCTCAGCTCAGTCAGCCTGGTTGTTATGATGACAATATGATGAAAAAGATGTATTGTTTGAACATTGTTTGTCAGGGAGGGACAGGTTATAGAAGAGAATGTGCTGGTATCATCAATCTGTCTCAGTAAGATTATTGCCTTGTGACTTTATGACCAAAAAATCACATTTACTCATTGAGTTTCATGCAAAAGTTAAGCTTAGAGGATCTATAAAAAATTACTTAAAGTTGTGTTCTCTGGAGGTCCTTGGTTAGTTTTGGAGACCCTGCAGGGCTTGTCCCAATATGAGATGCTATGACACAACAATTTTAACTCAGTTGCACAGACAGCATCATATTTCACTCTAAGCACCAGCTCTAAGCACAGCAAAGAAAAACACATTATCTCATTGTAAACTATGATTCTGGCGCTGTGCGTATGTGTGTGTATGTGTAAAGCTGCAGAGCTCTTCCAGCCAAACTAAAAAAGAAAAAAAAATCCTCTGTGGGCCACAGCTTGACATCTCCATGGTAACCACAAAAATGCACCCCCAGTCACCAGGAAATCAATTGCAACACACTTCAGGTCCCTGTAGCGCTATTGTGTATCTGGTCACGGCCTCCAATTAGAGGTTGCACAGGTTTATATTGCGTTTTGTGTGAGAAGGCAAAGCAAAAGGCAGTATTTGCTGGCAGGCTAAAGGGAAAAGATTGAGAAACAGATGATAGACAGACAGGCGAACAGGGCAGTTGCCGTTTTTATCTCAAGAGATTAAATCACACGACTGCTGGGATATTAAAGGAAATGTTATATCATGATATTTTCTTTAAATGGTGAGGGTACAAGCGAGATACTGGAATACTGTGAACATGCAATCAAAGGCTATACACAAAAAATATCCCTTCAACAAATCTTTTCCTTGATTGTAAAGCTCTGTTTTTGTAGATATCTTGTTGCAGAGATATTGATTTGGTGGCTGCAGCTAATGATTATTTTTGTCAAAAGATTATCCAATTAAACAAAATGAAATGTCCAAAAATAATAAGATATGCCCCTCAAAAATCCCCGGCCCAATGTGACACCTTCAAGTTGTTTCACTCTATCAACACTGCAAATCCCAAAGATATTCAATCTGTAATGATAGAAAAAAGCAGCAAATCCTCAATTTTGATCAATCTTTGTGAATTTTTAATTTTGTCATTCATTGAGTCAGTTTTATGGCCATTTTGAGTCTGAAGGCTGCAGAGTGGTTCCTGCTGCAGCTTCAAACTGATATGTCTCACCACTAGAGGGCAGACCAGTGCTGCTGTTCCCCCTTTCCATGCTGCCCTCCATCCTATCAACTTGAAGTAGCCCCATGCTGGATTACCCTCCCTTATCTCATAATTTATTACACACACTCATCCATAATGCATCGAGGCACCACCCCTGTCATACAGAGGTCACACTGCACAACCATATTTCATCCCAGCATATATAATATATAGGATTTCCCCACATACATTATGCATCACAAGCACACATGTTCTTTGTTTGGATCCTGTAACCCTTATCTCTTTGTTCTGTTAAATTGAGAGGAAACAGTGTTATTAAAATATTACGGTTTGGCCGTAAACATATACGGATGAGCTGGATCTGACTCATCGCTGTCTCACCGTGACTCACTTTGGGTTATATCGTATAGGCATGAATCACTTTCACGTACAAAGATAAGTTTACCGTGACTTCACCGTGACCTGCCTGACACACAGACACGATTCAGTCTCTCTCACACACGAACACACACACACACAC
>JBAJHX010000041.1:18742142-18761552 GCA_037176925.1 Amniataba percoides
ACACACACACACACACACACACACACACACACACACACACACTACGCAAGCTAGAGCTGAGCCTTGGAAGGTTAACAGTGGGGTGCGACGGGGGTTCGTAATGCGCATAAGAATTAACCTCTCTTCCCTCCCTCTGACTCCCGCCGTGTCATTCTCTGGAGTTGTTTCGACATTAGTCACACACTTTTCTGCCTGCCCTCCCGCCATCGTTCTCCCTTCCTGTTCTCCTCATTACACCATCTCTTAATCTCATCTTTTCCTGTATGCACCGGTGCTCCCAACAGCTTCCCTCATTAGTTTCCCAGGAGACATAAGCTAAAGTGGCTGCAGAAACCTGTTGAGCTATATTTGAACTTTCTCTAGAATTTTTTTTTCTCCGTTGTTCTTGTTTCTCTGTCTCCTAAAAGAGAAAACATCTTTCAAGTCTCTGAGCAGTTCCACTTGAGCAGACTGCAGACCTCGAGAATGGCGTCCTCTCCACGCAAGAGCCTAATTAGATGCTTTCGGTGGTCCAGACGTGGAGGGTCTCTCAATCAACCACAAGAGCAGCTTTTCAGACAGGGATGCACACTTTTGATGTTCAACCCTGAGCGTGCCACTGTTTTTTTTTTTTTTTTAAACCCTTGGTCTCTTGTTATAGAGCTACTAGACTGAGCATGCAGGCTGGTATACAAACTATGGCTTGACTCTTCCACACTGGGGGGCGGGGAAGGAGGCTATTTGCCAAGAAATCTAGCGAAAGAATGCGTGTGCGTGTTGACAGATTCTTTTTCCATATTCACATACCTGAGTACACATTTCGGGGATTAGGACGCAGGTTTGTAACTCCGTCAGATAAAGTCCAGTAAGTCGGTTAAAGGGTGAGAAAATCGAGCAAGCGTTGTAGTGTGAATGGAAAAGACACCCCAGGCTGAACAGAGAGAACTTAAAGCTGTGTAAGTCATTTCTGCGTGGGGTAATGAGAAAGGGAGTATTTCAGGCTGATAAATCTGTGTGAGTGGGGTGTTTCATGTTTGTTTATATTCAGTTTGTGGCCTAGGCAAGTTTTGCATGTGCTTCTGTGTGTGTGTCTGTGTGTGTTCCTGGTCTGATAAGGGGGGGATGAGCTTTCCCAGGTCGCTCGTCTCTTTCATCAGCACAGGAGTGACGGGTTCCCAGGGTCATACGGATGACCCTGCCTGTATACTGTCATTACACAGTTACATCACCACCTAATTATACCGGCCTACTGCGCCAACACACACTCATATTGAAAACAACCACTGTGGTCTTGGACACGTAGTGAAAAGGAGTGTAGAAGTGAAAAAAGCGACACTCTTTGATGAGGAGAAGCAAATAAATAGAGAGGGAGAAGGAGGGCATGTCTGGACATGAGTCAGTGGTCGAAGTAAAAAGCTGGCCAGACAGACGCAGTGCGCTGTCCAACTGGCCCTTCCAGAAACTCGGATGAGAGTTGACATAAATAAAAGCAAAGGCTCACACTGACTTAAGGAGGATTGCAAGGGCGTGTGTGTGTGTGTGTGTGTGTGAACGTGAGAGTGTTTGTATGTGTGTGTGCACATAGAAACTGTTTTCCTTTCTCTTTATTAGTAACGCTAGGCAACAACGATGGCAGCGGCTCCACACACCTGCAGTTCGGCGTGCCAATGTGCCAATCAGACCCCCAAACACACACACACACATAAACTGTGTGCCCACCTCACCCTGCGTGGTACGGGGTGAGCAGCAGCCTGAAGAATCCTGTCTTTGTTCCCTCTGCACTTAAAAAGAGTGTGTTAATGATCTCTTTTTTCTCTCTCGGTGGGTGTGTTTTCCAATCTCTCTATTTCTACCTCTTGTCCTTTATTTCACCACCACTCACACCATTTTCTTTCTCGCGTCTTCACTGAAAAGACTGCGTTAATTATCCCCATCTTCCCCCTCCTCAGTCTGTCTGTCTGTCTGTCTCTCTCTCTCTCTCTCTGTCTCACCCTTCATTTATTGAACAGACCCTGCAGACAGGCAGATCTATTCACTGGGGTCCACTCAGTGCTTAAAGTGTTTAAACACCACTGGATGTTGTGAGGGGGGCAGAGGTCGGGGGGAGTGGATACATGATACCCACTCTATTCCTCTGCAAGCCTCCAATAGCCAATACACACTCTGTTACAATAGAAACACTAGAGTCATTTACCCTCCCCGCTTCATTACATCCTGATTGAGGCTTATTTACGCCACCATCGGTTTGGCTACCAGCCAGCATTTCTTCTAGACAGTGGGCCACTGTTGATAGATATTTATGCGTAATAAATTTTTTTAAACCTTTTTTTTATTTCAAAGAGAAACTCTGCGTTATATACTCGCTGTAATAAAGCACACATTATTTATGGCTTTGCAGTGATATTTAATTGCCATTTCTATCATTGGACAGATGCTTTAACTTACTGCACTGAGGTTAAAGGTACTTCTCCTTATATGTCACTTTATACATGAAAATACTGTACTTTTTTTACTCAACGGCATCATTTACATAACTTCTTACACTGCATATAAAGATTTTTCCATACATGACCCAAGATGACATATGATAAAGTATCCAGCCATATGAAATAGCTCAGATTCCATTAGCTGCAGCATTAAAATGCAAGCCTGTGACCCATTATTAATGATTTACTCGTTTTTTCAGTGAGACACTGAGTCTGCTTAATAAATGGACACTGGTGTAGATGCTCACCAGCTCCTGTCCAGAGAGGTTTGAATTAAAGAGCTTAAAAAGGCAAAGCAGGATGTGCTGAGGGAGGATTTATTCCAGCCAACCTGACAACTCAAAGTTTGTACTTAGAAGTGCCTTATTACTGATATAAAGCATGAATAAATTATTAATAAAGCCATTAGGTACCACTTTTAAACACTATGAGTGATTGGAAAGTGGTCATGCACAGGTGATAACAACGCAATCACACACACACTGACATGGGCAGTCCTGCATAATGCCTACAAAACTTTTTTTTCTTTAAACCAATGTGCATTTTGCTGATATGCTGCATTTTTTGTGAATGCAGGGCTTTTTACCTGCAGTGGGTTTTTTTTAAACACCACGTTAAGTAAAGGGATGTAATCACTTTATTCCACCACATGTTGTAAACCTAAATGAAAATGAACTGCTTGGCATGGGAGGGGGGGCTTGCGTGAGTGCGTTGATCAGTGATTGAAGAGTGTGAAAAATGTCTTTTGAGTGACGAGGACTGCTTTTTTTTTCTTTCATCCTGCGGCTGAATGCGCGTAAAAGGCTCGGTGCGCTTTTTTTGGGGAGGAAAAGGCACAGCTGGTCGCGATCAGCAAAACGGGGGCCAAAGGAGGAGGCGGAGGAGGAGGAATTCGGGGTGTTGCCTTTCTATCCGTGCCTCCCCTCCCTTGCTCATCGCCTCCCTCCCACCCCTCATTGAGGGCGTGTGTGTGTTTGTGTGAGAGAGAGAGAGAGAGAGAGTGTGTGTGTGTCAGAGTGGAGGCACTGCGGGAGCGCGCCGGTCACTTTAACGCGGCTGACTCTCACAGGCAGCTTTCGGCAGCTCATCCTCTTCTGTCTGTCCTGGTTCAAAGACGCATTATAGGGATATGACAAAGGGGAAGAAAGCGACGTAAAAAAAAAAGAAAAAAGGCGGAAAAACCCCGGACGGTTGGAGAATGAGCGGGCGCGTCCTGAACGGGAAAATGCTGCAGCTCCCGGCTCCGCAGCGCGCCGGGAGGACAATGCACTTTCTGTCAAGGTAACGGAGGAGAGCCATGTGACCGAGAGGCACCGGTGACACCTCTCTCTCTTATCATTTGTTTCCTTTAAACAAAAATTGCGCAATGATGGTGTGATTGTGGCGGTTCGCGGTGAAACGGCTGCAGGAAAAGGGGGTGTATGCTGTGCGTAAAATGAGCAGCTCATTGATAAAAAAAAGCAGTGACACGTTTTCCTTTATCACATCAGACTCCTGCAGGATCTCAGTCATGTCAGTCTAGACGCAAAGATGAAACGGGTGAGCGCGCACGTTGGAGCTGCGCGGTCTCCAGATAACGATGCGCAAAGCCCATATGCTGAATGCATGTAAAAAAAAAAACGGCATCTGAATGGCATCCTCTGTGTCGGTGTAAATGGGGTCCATATCAAAGGAAAAGGCTGCAGATCACCTCCTGAGAAAAAGTGTTAATGTGTGAGATCGCTTTAAGTGCGGCTGCACGTTTCACGCTCGGGTTGACGTGCCCATTGTGTCCAAGCTGCTGACAGCCGAGGCAGGTATATATATCTGTATATATGTGTGTGTGTGTGTGTGTGTGTGTGTGTTTGGGTGGGTGTGTTCGCGCATCGATCCGCTGCGGGGCCGGTCCGCAGCGCACCGAGCTGACCTACATTTTGAACGACGCCTTGGCCCGGTGTGCGCGCCCTGATTGGACGAACCGGCAGCGAGCCTCCTCCGGATCAGCGCCATGCCCACGAAGTGTGAGATTATCTAAGTGTACGTCTCCGTGTGTGGGCTAATATAGGCCAGCTGACGAGAGTGGGCATTTGATGGTGGCTGTGTAGAAAAAAGACTTTTATATATATATGTGTGTGTGTGTGTGTGTGTGTGTGTGTGTCATGTAGGAGACATGGAGGAATGCATTGAGGGATGTGTGTAGGAAGAATGAAGTTGCCTTTTTTCCCCACAGATGCATTAAGACAGCATCAGACTGAGATGCTTCTTATTGATTCTGTCTGTGTAAGGGGGGGGGCAGCAGCATTGCTCTTTTTGGTGACTAACCCCTATAGCATCCATCGACCCTTTATGTAAACCCATTAGAGCAGAGTGGCCAGGGCATTAGGCACACACACACACACACACACACACAATGGACACAAACACTTTAGCCATCTACCCAACCAACAGGCACACACACACACATTTTCAGCTTTCGAGTCCCACAGTGCCAACCGGGGTGTTTTCATTTCATACGTGTGTTTGGGTTGGACATGTGCGCTTAAACAGGCTGGCTGTCAAAAGGCCGATAAACCGCATGATCGAAGCCAGGTCGTGGCATCGTGAGTTTCTGCACTTGTAAGGCCAGGCGTGGGTGTCAGCGTGTGTGTGCACGCTAACAGAAAAAGGTTAAACTAGCATCATCGGGATAACCGGTTCCAGTCAACACAAAGATCTGATCAACTCTTGTTAGTCATATTGAAAGAAATCCAACAACAACTTAGAGCCTGTCCCTGTGTGTGTCTGTGTGTCTGTGTGTGTGTGTGTGTGTGTGTTGTCATCTGAACAATATACAGAACGCCTGCTCAGCATGACCCACCCTCATTCAGATCCACCCCTGGCTAAAGACACAAACTCATCCATTGAGCTGATCTATGGGATGGTGACATCACTCATTAGTGTGTGTCACACCCAGATCCCCCCAAGTTTGTTTAAATAAAATAAAAAAGGAGGTCCGGTCAGCGGTGATGCAGAGCAGACTCATGGCACTGCTGAGATCATGGGAAGCGTTGGGCAACAGCTCCGATTGGTTGAATGCTCGAACAGCTTCCTGCCCATCAGCTGCTTCATTCTAGACCCAGCACAGCGAATAAATCTGAAATCCGTGATGTTTTTTAATTAATGTAGCATGACGGCTTCCATCTGTATGGCAGTGTGGTGAAACGCCATCGATGAACGTTGATCAGGTTTGTCAGGCGGCACCTGTCCGCTGAAGGTGCCAGTGCCTTCCAAATTTTGCGTTTTAGTAAAGAAAATGTTTGTTATTTTTGTGAACTGGTCGAAAACAGTGCTGTTTCCATCACCGCCACACAAATGGTCTTTATTGTGTCGAGGGCGCAGGGTCAAAGATAGATTAAGCTGTTTTGGAAACACGCTTTGCTGACACAGTTGTGTTTGAATGGTCAACGGCCTGTTGCACGATGTTATCACACCCTCATGATTCATGCCTCATGAAGAGGATTTGATAATACTCAGCACACAAACTTGTCCACACAAGTGAAAATAAACCTGAAAAAACAAATAAGTTGTTGAACATGTTCACACGGTTGTTTTTTTGGTGTGCTGAAAAAGATTACTGTCAGTCAGACTAATACAAACAAGCCCCTTCTGCTGCTGATGTGCAGGCCAATTGATGCCGAAGCTAACCAACCAGACCACATGAAATGTATCCGAAATGTTCACTTTTACTTAACTGCCAGCTTTTTCCAAATTTACCCGCAAACACAGCTTCATTATCAGCATCCAGAAACGCTGGGTCAGTGCGGACAAAGGCCAAAACGAACAGCTCATGGCCTAAGTCATTTCACGCGGCCACTGACTCTTGATGTTTTGCAATTACGCGAACAAGTTTGCTTGTCCTGCCTACAAGGTCGTTAAGGATAGCCGAGAGCGAAACAACAGATGCTTGTAACCTGTGCTTGTAAGTCGCATGCACGTTTTTTTTTTATTGTACACACAGGAGCCTGTGTTCACAAACAGAGCTCATATTTTCATGAGGTGGTGCCCTCCCGCGGTTTAGTAAGTGTCTCTGTTACATCAAAGCCAGAGGAGGACCCACAGCCAGAAAACAGTGCACCTTAACAGGCTCGCTTAACCTCTGTGACCATGAAGAATAATAACCTCAGCATGTCCTTTTCACCTGATAGTGAAGTAGTTTTCTGGGAAATGTTGAATTAGTATGAAAGTCACGTTTCAACGTCTCGCTCTGAAACCTTTGAATTAAATAGGAAGTGAAACAGTTGGCACAGGCTGCAGATTTGGTTTTACTGGATCTGTGGTTTTATTTCTGTGAGCGTCTGTGTGCGATGGTATGCGTATTTGCGTCCGCATATGTCAGAGGATTAGGGAGTGGGACCCCAGAATACACTCGCTGGAATGTCAAGTGTGTGTTTTGAGCGGCCCGAGGGCAAAGAATGTATCCCAAACTCACTGCAACAACTTTTAAGTGGCACGAGCACGAGCACGAGCACGAGTGTTATGAGTGACAGCAGGTGATGAGCGCGTGCGCCCCGGGGGCCCGCTGGTCCCCACCACATGTGTTCGCGTACGCTAAAACGCACGAAAACACACACTGCGACCTGTCTGTCCCCTCCCCAGCATGGGAGTAATGTGTGTGTTTTAATAGGTGTCTGCTTTATCTCAGCCAAAAGGAATGAAAGAGTGTCTCTGCTCCAGTCAATGGGCCTTTCATTCTTTTTCGTTCAGGTGGTGTTTGGACAACCTTTGGCAGGTGCTCAGTGGCGTCCAAATCTGATCTGTAGTCTCTTTGTGTGGTTTGATTTAAACAAAAGCTACCCCGTCACATTTAATCGACACGTTCTCACTTTGTGCTTTCTACTACTCGTTTACTTCTTCTTTTTGAAACTGATTTACGAGATGCTGCTTGGCCTCTTACTGTAAGCGCCATTGGCCACACAATCCACTGATCCACTCCAGTCAGCGCATTTAATATCTCGCCGCAATGTGGAAACTCACTGCTGCTGTCTGCGCTAATCTGGGAGATTAACACATAATCAAGTGGGTGGCATTAGTTGATTAGCTGTCGTCGTCAGAAAATACAGAATCGGCCGTAACATTGGAGGCATAATTATTTTCATGCAACAGCATCTTTGTCTAAAGAGAGGATGCCATCTGAAGTTCGTTTTTTTTATTTTTTTCATTTATGAGTCTGGTAACAGTTGTTCTGACTGAGGCATGTGGTTAATGGTGAGCCACCGCCCCTTTTCCCATGAACAACAGCTCACATCACGCTGACATCACCTAGTTCCTCCATCTGCTGTTTGTGTGCGAGTGTGTGTTGGATGGACATGGTTCCCCACTGTGATGCAAACACTGTCAGTATCTTCATTACTGTTTATGAATACCTTCCTATCATTAATACATTTCTCAACTTATCATTAAACCTGGGGTCAGTGTAACATTTCCCCCAAACTCAACAGGTTAGCTGAATCGTATTTCACTCTGTTTTGTTGTCGTCGACTGTCTGGAGGGAGGCCAGAGGTAATTCTACTCCAGGATCCAAATCCCCGTCCTGGGCCTCCGCGTGCCGGGGTTCCCTCGTGGACTCCTCCCCAGTTTTTAGCCCTCGAGTTGGGAAGCTCCGCACTGAACCTCCAGACTGAACTACTTATGGAGGTGATTTAAAAGGCTGTTCCACCTCGTCCCGGGAGTGCTGTCCCTCTTCTGCTTCCTGCTCTCTTATGGAGAAGAAAGGGACTTTGGTAGAAAGCCGGGGCACTTTTAGGGGGGCGGGTCAAGGGTTACTGGGCCAGATTGGAGCTCTGCTGGTCACCACGTAACACACAGAGGGAGTTTATCGTCTTCTGAAATCTGACACTCCAGATGCTCTTTACTCGAGGAGCATAAGATCACTTTGTGGAGAAACTCTTACAGTTTTCTCACGTTCTTATCTGGTAATTGTGTGTCAGTCTTGCCAGATAAGTTCAAAAGGCATTGTTTTTATTGTGACTGCGTTCAAAGCCCCACGTCATGCTGGTTCAGAACAGGGGTCACTAACCTTTGAACTTTAACCCTGTGTGAGCTGAGTGAGAAGATGACAAACACAAAGCAGAAGAGTTTTCGTCTGCTGCCTCTCAAGGAATTCACCTGCGCGCCTCTCCCGCCGTTTTCCTTTTTGGGACTTTACAGTGTGAGAAGAAGATCGAGATGACCCAGTCGGCGTCGGGATGATCAACAGTCACACGCTTTTTTTTTTTTTTTGGTTCAAAGAGTTTCAGCGCTCAAGTTCCTTATATGAAGCTTGGAGCCTTCAACCGTTTCGTCTGACCTGTTTCATTTCACGGGGGGATGAAGTAGTTCAAAGCCAAGTGCCGAGAGATGTGTTGAACTGAGCAAACTTCGTCCGTCCGCCCTGAGAGGAGATTCAGAGATAAATTTGCCGTCTGGGGAGAATATCTGTGCAGCAGTTTCTCCTTTTTCTTGATCTGTGCACTTTTCTCACTGTCCATCTACCTCCCCCACACCCAGACAAAAAAAAAGGAAAAAAACATTTTACTGACCAGGATTCCTGCCTTTTTCTGTGCTTTAACTTTCCACACAGAAAGCTCCAAGCGTTCTGCGTCCCTTATCCATGTGAGGAAAAGCTGGAAAGAATGATGTACCTCAATATGCTTCTACACACACCTTTCAGAGCCAGTAATACGCAGCCTGGCTGGCTTAGCGTAACCCTCAGCGGAGCAGTAGCTTGAGCAAAGCTGCCGTTCCCCCACCAGCCACTAACATCACACACTTCTGACAGCTAATTCAAGCCTCACTCCAGGGGACAATGGCAATTTAGTGCATCGGAAGTATGTGTTTGTGTGTGTAAACTGTATATACGTGGGAGTGTGTGTGTGTGTGTGTTTGCGTCCTAAACCCCCAGGCCATTGCTGTCAGAGATATGCCCGTCAAAGGCACAACAGGGTTTCCCCGCCGTGACGGCCATTTAGGGATGTGACCTCCTCTTCTACTGACACACACGTATACACACACACACCACCTCTAGCTGATGCCCCTGGCCTTCTCTGATCCTGGTGGCAGATGGAATTAACAGTAATTACGAGCTCATTAACTTCAGCCTGCTCTGTAATCCCCTGTAATGCCCAAATACTGCTGTGTGTGGTGTGTGTATGCACGTGTGTGTGTGTGTGTACAAAAAAACTGTCCAAGCAGCTATCACACATTGTTCCATTGCACATCATGGAAACGGGATGGAGAGGAAACAATAAATAACGCTGAAGAGGAAATTAATTTCTCTGTTTAGTGCGTACCCAAAGGCAGGCCGCTTGCACATTCCACTTTTTAATTGGGCCTTGTCGATGATTTACTGTAAGTGTTAAACAATAAAGCTCAGCAGAGAACCTGTATTGGGAAGCTAATTAAAAGCTATTTTTAATGACAGATTTGTTGCTAATTACTCTACAAGTGCCCCAAGCGCCCTGACAGCGACATCGTATCATTAAAAAGATGGTAGAATATGTAATTTAGCAGTGAGATTAAAGGTCAGCACAGCACATATAGCAGCGTTTCTCTGATAGAGACACTCCACGACTCTAGAGCAGCAGATGGTTGATACTTTATGGATCTAAACAGCTAAAATGACATTTATGCTCAGTCTGCTCCATATACAGCCACAGATAGGTAATGTATGCTGTATCACTGTCTGCAGTAACTGGCGGTTCACGCAATGTTGTCTTTACTGCACCTCGTGTGTCAGAGTCTGAGGCTTTCAAGATATAATAAGGGCCTGCCCTGCAGAGGGAATTTTTTCATGGCCCTATATGGCACTGCAGTGATGGATAATCCTGTGCAGAGTGCAGCATCTTAAAAAAAATCTACGTGACCTACAGAATTTCTTTCAGCGCTCCCCCAGACAGGAGGAATATTTCAATAACATCGCAGCCTCTCCTATTTCTACTCTCCATTTGATTCTGATGGGGCAATCTGTTTTATGCTCATACGCCACCAAGGTGATTCATAGATCTTTCTCTCTCTCTCTCTCTCTCTCTCTCTCTCTCTCTCTCTCTCTTTCTGTGTGTGTGTGTGCGTGTGTGTGTGTGTTTGGTTCCTGGTGGTAAGCTGCTGAAGTGGTCCAGGGACCCATATTGTTTGCCATCTGTGCACACAAACCACATTTACCCTCTCTTTCAATCTTATCAGGTAAACGTCCATCCGCACACATTTGATGCGAGCTAGTGTGCATGATCAGCGTGATTTTTTTATAATAACATTTCTTAAGGCTAAATCAACATTTTTTTTAAAGACTGTATCTCCCAGATGGTCTGAGCAGCCATGACCGCCTCGCACAGAACACGGACGCCGGGTGTGGCTGGTCATGCTTCTCTTCTTCCCTGCGAATGAGTCATTTTGTTTTGGGAGAATGTGTGTTTACACCAGCGTCATTGTGAGAAAACAGTCACCCGCTTTGGTTTACATCCTGTTTTATTTATTCGGACTAAAAACCAGCTGAGGATGTTGACACACATATCGAGTTACAAGGTTCCTGTTGAGTGTTTCATTTTCTATGTATGCATTACACCTCAGATCATCTTTGAATAACGCTGTTTATACGACGTTACGCTCTTATGTGGAGTGAGGCTTTTTCATGGCGGGATGGTTGATGAGTCTTTTTCAGGTGGTTGTTTGTTTGTGTGTAGGCAGATGTGTCCTCTTGGTGTCCCTCACCCTTGACTTACCGGCCAAGTCGCCTACTGTTTCCTTCCTCTACAAGCTGATGGAAGCTGGTCTATCTGCAAATGCTGAAATTAACATACAGATGTGGAAGGCAGTACATCTCACCTTACCATCAACTCTAGCACCAGTCACACATTTAGTCTTCAGAGACTCTGATGACTTCAGCAGCCCTTTCATGCGTGCCCCCTCCGGTTTCTGAGCCGACTGCCCAGTGCCAGTCTGGCAGTGCCCTACTTTTCCATTTGCCTGAAAAGGCATCACTACAACCAGGAACCCGTCTGATTTAGCCATTTTGGGTTCTGCTATGTGACACTGTGGATTTTAATAGGAATGGAAAGTTACTGTCCACTGTAGGACTGCAGAAAGACTTTCCATGCTTTTACACAAGTGAAAGAGACTGTGTCCAAATATCACCCAGAATAAAATGTGTTTAACCCCGTGAGGGTACAAAGAGTTGAACCCCCTTTATTCATATCACCATTGCATCTGCACTCTTCTCTGTTTCTTGCGTCCTTTCTACAAACCCCTTCTCCAACTAGCTAACACCATTAAACTGTCCTCTATATTCTCAACTCATCTTCTTCAGTATGGTCCAAAGGGTTCGTGTTATTTTCCTCCCAGCACCTTGATGATGTACCTGTTGATCAGCTCATTAACAAAACAGCTGCATTTGGTAGGACTGTGTGTTGTGCATGAACAAAACAGGAAGCCACATACAGAAGACCAGCTCTACTACACATTACTGAACATTCATATTCATTTTACCTTGCTGAGCTGGTAGGTTATTGAGTGATATGTAATTGGTTAAGAAGATTGATAATGACATTGCCCTCGTCTATGTTATTGATCTGTTGTTTAGCGGCAGGCTTTGCGTAAGTGCACTAACATGCTCTATGATGTGCATCGACTGTAGATCAGATAAATACCCATTTGTTTTTATTAATCTTTTTTTGTGTAGTTCAGTAAGTTTGTCTCCTTGCACAACCACCGCCCATCTTCTGACCACGTAGGAGAGCTTTCCTCCATTCCTCCAAATGGGCACCATGCAGTTTTAACAAATGTTTGTGTAGATGGAACAGCTTATCAACCAATACTGTTAAGTCTGCTCCCCGAGGCTGGCATGACTCCAACTCCCAGCAGGCACTGCTCCCACAAACCACAAGCAAAGCTGCTTTGTCTCTGCAGCGGCTTCCCCCCACTGTCCTTCTGGATCCACTGTATTTATCTCACTTTCTTTCTCCCATCCCTCAACGTCCGAGAGGTCAGAATGAAGAGAGGAGAGGAGGCAGAGGAAGAAGGCAGTGCAGAGCTCTCATCGTGAGCCTGCAAAAAAAAAAAAAGACCATTCATGTTGAGATCAGAGCAATTAGCTCCATAGTCTGAATAGTGAATGAACACAGAAGCCTGTTAGTAAAAGCCGACTATTAAGCTCAGCAGCAGCTATTCAACAATTCTCCTGATAGTTTGTGAGGCTCAGTGTTAGTGTGGGTGTGCCGATCCTCTCTGCGGCCTGCGAGGAACAAAGAAATCATGTCTCTGTAAAAGGGGATGCAGTTTATGGAGACCACCGTGACCTCTATTAGTCCTGAAAATTAGAATGAAATATTTCAACCATTTGAAATATTCTGCAGCCTGCGCAAGCCACTCTCAGTATTTTTTGTGAGGGAAGACGAATTCCAAGTTTGCTCTGGACTTGCTGCAGCTTTTTATTTTTCTGCAGAGTGGGAAACCACTTGTGCGCAGCTGGCTCGGGATGACAGAATACGACGCGACCATGTGGCACATCGTCCGCTCAGTCAGACGCTGCTGCATTTTGCACATGGCGAGCAGGAAAATAAAAAATCCTCGGTCAGATGGGGGTGAAGAATGAGTTTAATCAAGCGCGTCTCAGTTTAATTGACATTTATTGCAGCATAAATCTAATCAACATTGATATTCATTTTGCTCATTAAATTATAGTCATGGGGTGCCGTTTGTCACCGTCCTGATCTTTTCCCTCCAGCTGTGGTTTTCAGCTTAAGTCACAACAGGCCGATGAGATGTCACATCTATAAAACGGGGCATACAGATGTGCTTCGCATTTACTGTGCTTTAATAACATCATACATTATTCTAATCTCATTAAACCATAATTTCATTCATTACATCAGCATGCTGTTGACAAGCAGTTCAGATTCGCCAGGATGTGTTTAGGAGCTTTATCTCTCCGGTGCTACTTCACTTTTTAGAGGAACTGCAGGTTCGGCTAATTAAAATGCAAACGTAGAAGGGAAGTGGCTCGACCAAAATGGTGCTTGACGTGAGACACTAGCTTATGTGTGAAAGGGGTGATGTAGATGAATTGGGTGCTAATATTATCCCTCAGTCTCTGCAGCTGCTTCTGAAGAATTAAAAAAAAGATGAGGCAGAGAGAGAGGGGAGAGATTATAAAAGGAGATTTAAGAAGCTGCCATTAATGGAAAGAAGGATGGAGCGGATTGAGATAGAGGAGGCGAGTTGATGAAGTTTAGAGGACGAGCTGAGAAACTATCCTCTTGATGGAGCGCGTCACGTCGTGAGATGTTGAGGAGATTTTTCAGTGTGTCGACAGCACTTCACTTTCCAGCACAGCTATCTCTCCCTCTTTTCTTCATTTCAGCTCTTCTCTCACCACGCACGCCACTTCACCCTCTCCTCTTGAGTATCCTCACCCTCTTTCCAAATTTAAGGACTATATGAGGTAAAGAATAGAGCTGGATGACATGAGTGGATCAGGATGAGCAGTATATTGGCAGACGCAGATTGAGAATGTCAGATTTTGGCTGAAATAAGAGTTTGAAAGAAAAAGATATTCCTTTTTTTCCCCAAAAAAACCTTTGGACTGACTTGGACAGAAAGAGTTTCAGAAAAAAATGCCCTTACATGAAGCTTCAAACCCTCAGCAGATCTTTTCTAAGATCTTTTGGAACTGGAGTAAAGATTTCCTTCTCACAGAAGTGTGGTTCACTGAAGTCTGATTGAACATCATTTCTGCAGATGAAAGCTGAAGGCAGTAAAACTTATTGCCAAGACAGTCACGCCGCAATTCACACACACAAACTGTAACACTGATGCCAGAAATTACTTTCTGACTCTCTTTTGGTTTAATCTAAGCAGCCTTTAATGGAGCGCCTCTTCATGGCCTGGTCGAATTTTTAATGTATGAGAATTTTTCAGAGGAATGAAAAATACACAATACAGAATTCTATTATATCCACTGTTGAGATACTCTCACAGATAAATCAGATCACATCCTTCGTTTTATATTTTATTCATCCGTTTAGCTGGCGCTGTCCGTGATGTCTGACCCCTGACTTCGTCTCTACCCTCTGTGGGTTCCTGTTTTCACATCTGTCGGCTGAGTGACACCAAACGCAGCAGAGGCTCTGTTTGTTCTCTTTCCAATCACGTCTGAATTATTCATCAGAGAGAGCATTATCATTCACAAAAGCACTAGTGGGCACCCAGATAACTCTGAAGTGAACAACAGGATGCAAAGAGAAAAAGGTATTGCTTCAGAGAGGTGTTGATGGCAGCTGTGTCTTTATCTCCCAGCGATGAGGAATGAATGACACACACACGCTGAGTTCAGAGTTTATTAGTTCCTTTGCGCGTTTTTGTACTAAACAGAAATGTGTTATACAACAGGACTCCAAGATCAGCTTTTATGGCGAAGCAACATCCTTGTTAGAAAGTTGTTAAAGCTTTAATTGAGTCTTAAAACTGCACATTTTGTTATAAAACAAGTCACTCGTCGGTCGATGAGACTTTCCCACATGTTTTCACTGTGAGGATTGAATTAATCCAATCAGTATTTAACCAGTTTTATGAGCCCAAGGTGTCAGGTGTGTTTTTAACTTGTAACATTCATTTGAAATGAAAATACATGAATTATAATTTTGGAGTGTCATATCCTACTGCACAATATTGCTTTAGTCTATTTGTTCTTTGTTTCACATGAAGACAGAAAATGTAGCTCTGCTTTTTGGATGTGTCCACCCAAATCTTTAATTTGCCCTTAATCCTCCCCTGGCATATAGACAAGGCAGCATGACAGCCACTTCAGACGTAAAATCTCGTCTGCTCTTTTTTTTTGTGTGTGTGTGTGTGTGTGTGTGTGTGTGTGTGTGTGTGTGTGTGTGTGTCTATATATCCACAGGCTAGACAGGGAGGGCTTTCCCTTCGCCCCTCTCCCCACGAACCCCGCTGTCAAGTCCCCCAGGGCACAGCGTGACCCACACAGGCACCCAACCGGAAGGCCCACACCGCTTTCTCTCTCTCCATCCTCCCCTGTGACACAGTATACGTGACCTCATTAGGCAGGGCCCACCCTCTCGACTTGTTTTACAGTATAGTACGATATCAGTCCAACCTATTGACCCTAATAAAGGAAGAAACCCCAACCCCCTAACTTCCGAAACGTGACCTACTTAATGTATATAAGCAAACGTGGTTGTACGCCCCCATATGCAAACACACCTGTCAGATGTGGCTTTTTCTCCCCCTTCCTCATTCCTGCAAGTCATTGTGTTGAGCCAGATGACTGATTAGTTCCTGTCATTTCCTGTGGAATATGCAGTATAGCGAGCGTCATCCACAAGTTATCTGTCTGAACTGCTTGAATTTTGATGTAAAACAATCACACAGACGCTGGAGAAATCCACTGTTAACTCACTTTTTCTCAGCTGAACAATCCATTCAACTAAATGGTAAAGATCAGCCACATTCACAGATGTTTGTTGAAAGGCACAATATAAATGTGATCCCTCTTATCTGAGTTAAGATGGCACTGTATGATAAAACACTTGCAGTGCGATGAACATCATGGACTGATATTCAATCGTTTCAACACTCTGATAGTGTCATGTTTTCTATGAATAGGATTTCTATTGATGTTATTCTTTTAGACATGCAGAGGTAACCACTGATGAAACACCCCCAGTCTGTTTGTGTGAGGATTTTCAGAACAATTGCTCTTGGGAGTGAAAAAAACAGCTAAGCAGATGTGTGCCAAGTGGACAGACTTCATAGTCCCGGCACAAACTCCCACCTTCCCTGCATGCATCAGCGTATACACTTTATGCTATTTTTGTGTGTGTGTGTGGGTTGAGATGATGTTGAGAGCGCTCCAAAGTTTAGCCTGCCAAGTGTGCAGTGTGAAAGTTGGGTATATAGAGCAGGCGGCGTTCTAAACGAGGTCTACCAACCATGAATATTTAATCAAAAGACAAACTGGAAGACGTGGAGCCAAGCAAGCCAGCCGCTGATGTAACTGAGCTGCTGCAGCTTTGATAGTTCGTGTTGCGTACAACCTGGAGGAGATACTCAGTTAACTGTCGCAGACTGTTTTGTTTTTCTCGGGTATTCTTGGATATGAGAGGATGTGGTGGCACTTGATATCCGATCGTTCGCTGCAGAAGAGTGAGCTTCCCCACGTCCTTGGAGTTAGAAAAGATTTGGTGTCTTCATGAAGGGCACTTTCAGAAAGGTGGATGCTCAATTGCTCTGGGGATTAAACTCTGGTTCAGGTCACTGAAGGAGACTCTGCTCAGCCACTTGCTAAATTTGTACACCAAAAATAGGAGCACACCTGGATTTAACCTAATTGCTGAACAGTGCTGCATTCAACATGAACAGTCTGCTTTAATGCTGAATAGTGCAGAAATTACACTTTTATTTGGAAGAAAACCCACAGCTTGTTGAAAACACCCGACATGTTCCAAATGTGATCATTTGAACTGATTAAAAGCTGAATGTTGAATGTTATGAAATTTCTCAGACAGTTGTTTAGGTTGGTTTGGCCAAGTCTGCACTTGATTACCAAGGCTAGATGTTTCAACCAGATATTTATTACTTTCAGCTATCAAATGCAAATATTTATCTGTTTGTTTTACATACAGATATCTATTTTAACCATATGAATTACTTTTAGATAACTATTTCAGCTCTTTGTACATTATTTTTATCTTTGATTGTTTTAGTATTTGAAATGCATATTCATCATTAACTTAACTTATTTTTACACAATCTTACTCAATGTGCAGGTATTTAATCAGTTATTAAATTCATTTTCAGATTAATTAACCTGCTCCACAGTATTTCAAAGCACCCCCAATAACTGCAGGCTCAACCCTGTGGTGCGCCTGGTTGAAAATCAGTGCTTTAGTGTGTGAATATAACCTGACACCTCTTTTTTCTTTGTCTCTTGTAGCTGGGATGAGAGCAGTTCAATCAGCAGCGGCCTGAGCGACGGCTCGGACAACTTCAGCTCCGAGGAGTTCAACACGAGTCCCACGCTCAACTCCCTCCCCACCACCCCCATCGGCTCCCGCAGAAACTCAACCATAGTGGTAAGTGACGCAAACGTGACCCACGCCTTCACACACAGCTGCCCGACACACCTTTTGGCGGTGCGCATGGTTGCAGCCTTCTCGACGAAGCTGTTGACGAGGTGCTGAGCGATGTGTCGCTGCAGAGAAGGGACCCGCCGACACGCAGCAGACTGCGGGACACTGGGATCAGAGACAAAGCCTGATTAAGTATTCTACGCACACCCATAATATTTATCACATCTGCAGCAATCAAAACACACACTGCATGGTAGACAGTTGCACTGTTCATCAAAAGCAGCTTCTTGGTCTTTGTGGAGGGATTCAGAGCTGTGTCAAGAGCTGATTGCTTAGCTTTAATCTGGCTTTTTATGTGCATTTTTAGAGAAACATGTAAAAATTATCAAATATGGTAACATAGTCAGAGCTGTTCACACTGGCCAGACAAAATATTTAATCATTCCAAAAATGAATGCCATGTTGTTGCTGCTTTAGAGGTTGGGGACTTTTATTACACTAGTCCAGGCTCTAAGTCAATAGTTTTTTCCCAGACAGAATTTCACCCTGCTGATGCAGAGCCTGTAGTTTTGCCCCAGTTCAGGAGCATAATTAGCCTGAGTTGCTGGGGTTAGAAGTGTCTTGAATGATTATATTTGTTGTGCACAATACTTTGAAGAGCACTGATATACAGTGTGTTTGTGCTGTGATGTTAAATATTCGCTGTGAGGAATGGAGGATTTGAGCCTCGTGACCTCAGGACTCCTAAAATCCTGTCTACTCCGAAGCTCCACTTTACGTTTCATCTGTAGCTGCATGGGCTCCAGACAGTGTGTGTGTATGTGTGTGTGTTTTCCCAGAGTGTCTGATGTAGGTCACACCTCCGCAATGTGGTTTATGTGAGTGATGTTGGGGGATTTTAGAGGGAGCGAGACGGCGAGAGACACTGGGAGTTAGAGAGAGAGAGAGAGGGAATCGGCGTAACCATAGCAACCAAAGCACAGGGATGCTGAGAGTGTGGGTCTTTGTCTTCTCCCATATACTGAAGGACAGGTCTAGAACGTGGCCATCTGCACACACACACACACGCACACACACACAGAGAGAGAGAGAGGGCCATCTGCAGTCCTGCATCGGGGCCAGCGAGCCGCAAGAACCGGGGCGCCTCCCTCCATGCCTTGTCGCAGGAATCATAGCAACCGTTACACCCACCCACCCACCCCCCATGGCATCATTACCATGGCAACCAAGCATCATATCACCATGTACCCCACATTGTCTAGCACACATGGCTTCCTGTCCCCTCGCCGTTCTCAGCTGATGCGTTTCTCTTTATCGGTTTCTCTTTGTGTCCTGAAGCCATTTCTTTGTCTCAGTTTCCTCCTCCGCGCCACTCTGCAGTTTCCCCCTCTTCTGCTCGTGTTGATTTTCATTTCCTCAAAGGCATTTCTGGCTTTACATGCGTTCCTCATCCCTCCCACATGTTGTATAATGCACTAAACAAGGATGCGAGGGTGGATGAGAGAAGGGTAATGAGTAAAGGAGGCACAGAGAAGAGAATCAAAGGCAGAGAGGATATGTAGGTGGTACAAAAACCTACATTTTATCACCTAGCTTTCTTCACAATACACCTTATTCTCCTAATACTGAGTTTACCTGTCTGTCTATCCATCTGTATGTTTGTGTTCTTATCCATGTTTTTCCACGGCTACCTGCACAGATGTCTATCTTGCCTTCCCCCCTTCCATGTTTCAATAATCAGGGAATGTGTGTGAGGAAATGACAATGTTTTAACAACAAGGTTTGGTCAGGCAGGACACATGCGCGCGCACACACACACACACACACACACACACACACACACACACACACACACACACACACACACACAC
>JBAJHX010000041.1:18763630-18802829 GCA_037176925.1 Amniataba percoides
CACACACACACACACACACACACACACACACACACACACACACACACACACACACACACACACACACACACACGGTGAGATATAATATATATAGCTGCACTTGAAATAGTTTCATAACCTGAACAGACTGACACATTTCCGTGGCTATCTTTTCTATTCCCTCCTTTCTGGCTGTCTCACACCCACACACAGCCACAGACACACTCTCTGTCTGTGTCCCGCACATTCATCCACAGCTGCAGCCCACCCTCCGGGCCTTTAGAAAGTGGTGCCATGTATCAAACACCCATCACCACCCACTCCCTTCCTGCCAGGCAACCTCACACACACACACACACACACACATGCACAGACACACACTGACCGACAGTGTTTTTTTTTCTTCCTATTGGTCCAGCCTTTTCCTATCCAAGCTTTATTTTTGTGCCGGACAGAGAGAATTTATAGCACTTAAATAAAGGCCTTGTACCCGAAACAACTGGACCAGAGACACTGCAAGTGTTTGTAATAGTGTGTGTGAGCGCAGACACGTCTGAGTTTGTGCCAGCCTTACAGAGTGTCAACCATCACACTTAACACGCACACACACACTCTCACTCATGCACAAAGAGCACAATAGTGGGGATTGTGCAGCTGCCTTTTTAAGCGCTCCATCTGTGTGCTGTTTGCGTAAGCACACACACACACACTGGTAGACACATATAGACAACCAAAAAACAACAGGATATTAGTCAATGTGTTGTGTGTCAGTTTAGATAGGCAGTGTCTGTGTAATCAGCCCCTCTTTCTGCAGAACTGTCCTGTGTTTGCATCGCCAGCTGTTGAAATGACAGATATGCCAAACAAAGTATGTTGAACCAGCCTGTGATCTGCCTGCCAGGTTGTTATTGACGTGAACGGTACGAATCCGCTATCAAGGCTGCTCAGTCTGTGAGTTTAAGATTCGAATTAATTGGGCGATGGAGTCAAGAGAAAGCAGACTGGAGAAGTTTGGAGCTCATGAATTTAACCAAATGAGGGGCAGACATTCGATAGTTTGACGGGTCCTTGTTCTTCGTGCTTGAGATCACTTCAGTGCTGAGGTTTGGCAGGATTTTGTGTGCTTGTGTCTAATTATTTTTGTGCGTATGTGTCTGCGTGTTTGTGGCTTTGTAGGAGACAAAGAGAGTGTGAGATCTCTGAGGGAGCACCAGGGACAGACAATCACTTCCATACTGAATAATTATATATTCATTTATACTACAGTAGTATTGTTTGCTTTTATCTGACTGGCAAAGATATAAGAGAGAAGAAAAGCTAAACTTCACGTTTTAAAAGCTTAAACCAACAAATATTATTTTTCTTTGATGAATCACTTAAATGATTACTTTTTATTACTTTTGTGTTGTTAAGATAAGAGACCCACTCAAAGAGAAACAACTCCACTTTTAATATTGTAGCTGATTTCCTTTTTTGCTGAGTTATTGCTCATTCCAATCAAGGATCTGAGGAGAGAGGATGTTGTACGCTGTTCAGGTCTTAAAGCCCTCTGAGACAAATTTGTGAATCGGGGCTATAAAAATAGAAATTGACTATGGACAGTTTGGCGTAACAGGGAGAAATTGAAATGTTTTCCCAAGAAATTATTAACTCTATTTTGTTTGTTTTTGAACAATTTGGTGGAGACTTGGAACCACAACGTTGATTTAATTTATTCTAGCTGTGAGCGTCACCTTATTTCCCTTGATGCCTTGCATTATGGGACAGTGGTGTCCATTAACAGTACAGTCAGACATCTGCTTTAGTAAGCAAAATGATTCAGTTTACTTTTGTGTTTGTCATTTCTTTTTTTTTGCACTGCAACTCACCTACAGATATATTCAGCCACCTTTCTGCAACAAATGTTTACACAGCCATGTACACACACATGAATAAACACTGATACTGTATGTTAGCAGCCACAAAGCACACACTTTGCTGATTATGTGATGGTAGATGGGAGACGATATTAGCGCGATGCAGGAGTCTAGGAATGAGACGCCTTGCCTCCCCTGAGAAACCACCGGGAGTGATAGACAGGAATATGAGAGCGTCTGTCTCTGTCTGCCTGTCTGGGTGTTCAGATCTCCATCGCAGTCTCTTCTGCACACACCACTGTGAGATCCTCTGTCTCCACAGCCGGTGTCAATAAATCAAGATTCATTTAGGTCAAAATTAATATGAACACTTGGGTTTTGTCATTGTGTGTGTGTGTGTGTGTTTGCTTTTCACTTGCCAGCAGTGCGCGTTTCTGCAGCTTACAGTTTTCTTGGAAAGTTCAGCATTGCGGTTAAACAATGGATTGAGTTTATGACTTGACATGTAAACCCAATTTTCACATTTACAAAAGAACTCTGAGCGTAATGTGTTGTCAGTGTCACATTCCTATAAGATCCGATCACTGAGAACTGTGAGTGTGTGTGTGGTATATATGTCTGGCCCTATGTGTGTGTATGTGTCTTTTGCGGGTTTATAAATACCCTTAAGTGACTCCAGATGTCCCAAGGCAGCACGCCGGTGGGTCTCATTCAACAGCAGTTCTTTGACTCTGTTAATGCCTTGTATATAAACCTCCCATAACAACTCCCATTAGATACAAATTAAGAGCACGGGCTCGCTCTGGTGTGGGTGGTGCATACAGTGCACATGTGTCTAATAGACTTTTATTCTCAAGTCTCATAACAACTTCCAAACAAGTCCAATTAATTTGCCAACTGGGAAATGTACCAGGCCAGTTCAGAATCACGTAATTTTCCTTAAACCGCCGTTAAGTTATCTTTCACTCCACCCTTTTTTTCCCCAAAGAGTCTTCACGAAAGGAGAATCTCAGTTGTACCAGGTGTTTCATGCAGTTTTGTGCATGCAGACACGCTTCATGAATGCAAACACCAGTTTTCCACAGCCACACTGTAAATGTTAATCTCAGCGCTCGGCAGCTGTGACGCGCAGACGTGCACTTACTGGAAAGCCAGAGAAAACTGTTTTAGTTCATCGGGATGGAAAAGAGGAGTAACTGCATGATAACAGTGTGTGTGAGGGTGAGGCTGACTGGTTTACACACTGTCTGCTCAGACAGGGATTTATCAGCAGACAGTCAGTTCGTAGGTGTTCAGATAAGATACGATGTCCTAATATGGCTTGGTTAGTCTCACTCACCACAGACTGACTTTAAACTGTACAAGCTTCTCATCAGAGATTTTTCCTCCTCCTCTACCTCTTTAGGCACAGTAAAGTCAGATGGGAAGCCGATGGATAAGTCTCGGTTAGCAGTGAAGACCTCCGGCCTGCAGCGCTCTTCATCTGATGCTGGTAAAGATCACAGAAATGGAAGCGGTGCTGCTGAGCAACGTAAACCTCCGTCTGGCCTGGTCAGACCCTCTACTGGTGGAAACTTTGGCTTCAAGAAGCCCACCACAGCTACCAGTAACGGCACACACAACGCAGGAACACCCTCTGTGACAGGTGGCAGCGCAACTGTGGGGAAGATTCCCAAAACGTCGGGTATTCCTGTAAAACCAGGGGCCGGCGACGGCGGAGGTGCTGGCGGACGTAAGACAAGTTTAGATGTTTCGAACAGCGACCAGAGTGGTTTTCTGTCTCCAAACGCCCGGACGTCTCTGCAGTACCGCTCTCTGCCTCGCCCAGCAAAGACGAGCACCCTGACTCTAACCCGGCCGAGCTCAGCTCGCCCAGTCAGCACCACCATGGACACAAGCTCCGGGCTGATCAAACCCTCCACCACAGCGCTCCAGGGCTCGAGGCTGAAAGAGCCCACCTCAGGACACGGGTCTGGAACAGGGTTGAGTAAGGCGGGAGGTCGAGGGATCCCGAGTCCCGGCCCTGTCAATCAAACAGACCGGGAGAAAGAGAAGGAGAGGGCCAAAGCTAAAGCTGTGGTGTCTGATTCAGAGTGTGGAGGTGGCTCTCTGAAGGGCAGCCCTGCTCAGACCCCCTCAGAGAACGGAGGGAAGCTTCAGGGGCTGAGACCTCCCAGCAGCGGTAAAAGCTTGGATCTGCCCTCACCCAACACACACAGGTACCATGGCTCAGATACCACTGTTACACACATACATATTGTGCAGTTCTTCAGTTTGTTATGTGCATTTGCTTCAACACTGTCTTTCTTTATCTTTAGGCTATCTGGGGTGCGCAGCCTGGCAAAGCCTCCATCTATGGCCCACCTTGACAAACTGAACTCCAACAGCCTAGAAGTGGGAGTTCATGACTCGCTGCCTCCTAAGATCCCTCCTTACTCTAAGCTCCAGGACCTCGCCAGCACGGGCGGCAACTCCACTGGCTCCTGTCTGACCCCCAGCCCGGCACCTTTACTCAATGTGAACTCTTCAGCCTGCTTCTCAAGGTCGGGGACTGGGTTGGGGCCCCGGCAGGTCTCCTCTCTTGGGGTCGAAGGCAGCGGAGGGAGCACCTCTCCTTTGCTCTACCCTCGCCTGTCCGGGATGCATCGCAGCATGGAGTCCCTGTCACTCCAGATGAGTCTGGCCCCAGAGCCCCAGGAGAGGGAGAAGGAGAATTTGGTGAGAGGCTACACCAACATAGAGTCAAGAGACAAAGACAGACAGGAAGACAGAGGCCCTCCTGCCAGCTGGAGCTCCGGAAGTAAAGTCCCATTGTCTCTCATTGACAGGTGAGATTTTATCCTGCTGAAAGATCATCTTTAAGCTTGCATTTACTTTAAGCCTAGTTACATCACACTGGTACTCAAAGCAGCCGTTTTGGTACTCATGTTCTCTAATACTGCCATCTAACTCCACCTACTGGTGACATGAGGCACTGCTTCAAAGTTATTCATTGTTCCCAGGAGTGATCAGGGAAGGTCTTTGCTACCTTACTCACTTTGTTCCCCACGTTCCAACTAAGCAGGCAGGTTAAAAGGTGATTCAGCTGACATTTAATGACAAAAAGCTACTATTTTGACAGCAGTGGCATTTATCAAGAGCAATAAACAGCACCTCTTCACACTTAAAAAGACAAGATAATAAAAATGGACAAAAAGCCATGTAAAGATGACTGTGAACTTGTCAGGATGAAAATGAAAGTGAAAGATATTGTGTATTTAATATATTTTATACTTTAAATACTCCATACTTTAAATACTTTAAATACTCCATTAGAAATGATTGATAATGCATTAATAATGCATCTAATTATATAATGTGGTTTAATGAGAAGGCTAAAAATCGTATTTACATCACGAATTCAAACAACAAGTAAAGGCAACCACATGCATACTCATCCATCTATTCCCACACACACACACACTGAGGGGGTTTCTAGGCTATTATTACTGCAGGCCTATTATCAGTGTTGCACAGTGACTGAAGTCATAATTACTGGCTGACACCAGCTGTCTGCCAGTCTTACTGTGCTTCTTTGTGCCTGCTGCCTGTTCTTGAGAGTTTAATAAGAGGGTGCACCAGTGGTTAAATAATGACATTGTTTAATCTCCACAGTTCTCAGAGAGACAGAAACACGCTGCCAAAGAAAGGTTTAAGGTAAGCGGACACACACATACAGACACACGCACACTCTTGGGCACCGATAATTTGACGCAGTTTGGGCACAGTCCATTAACTGCACCCATACAGAGATCCCATTGATAAGACCCACAGTGAATGACAGATTGGGTTAATCCTCCTCATTCCTGTCACACGAGGTCCAAAAACCCTGCTGTAAACCTCATTTGTGCCTATTAGCCACATTTTTTTGTCTTTTAACTTATTAAAATTGACTATAAATATATGTATATATATATATATATACACCTGAAATAACAAGTATGTATTTATGAGATTTTTTTTCAGCACTTTTTTCCAGGACTTACTTTTTTTCCTGTTTTCTGTCCAATGCCTTTTAAATGTTTTTTCAGTCTTTTCCTCCTGTTTTCCTGAATGCTAATTTTTATCAACACACCTATAACAACTGACACTTTCTCTATTTGCCTCATTGCACAAACTTTTACAAATTGCATCACTCACTGTGTCCTCTGTCTGTGTAGTTTCAGCGGGGCCTCCCAGGTTGAGGAGGAAGGAAAGGAGAAAGGAGAGAGGAGACACTCTCACACTATTCTCAGTATGACCGACTCGCTCGCTCTGCCGCTGCTGTCCTCGCCCACCTCACTGCCCCGCACCTCGAAGACCAGCATGGGTGTGTATAAACACGCGGGCACCCACCTGAAAGAAAAGTGCTGTGTTAATTGTGCATTTGTTTAACATGCTTGGCACCACCCCCTCTGATTGTTTTAGTACCCAGCCCTGTCGGCGGACCTCCGAGGATGACTCGATCCAACAGCATCCCAACACACGATGCCTCTCTGGAGCTGTACGGGGCCTCGCCGCTGGGCAGCACGCTGTCGCTGGCCGAACGGCCCCGCAGCATGGGAATGGTTCGCTCCGGGTCCTTTAGGGACAAGGAGGCCGATGAGGGTGAGCACGTTTCGTAATTCCAATAAATGTTGTTGCGCAATCCCTCTTTCTGATTGTGCTTCTCACTGGTTTATTTTGCATCTCTTAATTTCTGCTCCCCTCAGTTCATGGGTCTGTGCTCTCCCTGGCATCCAATGCCTCGTCCAGCTACTCTTCGGTGAGTGTGGGCAGCATGCAGACTCAGGTAGCTACAGCCCTCTGTGTGTGTGTATGTATATTTGTGAATGTGTGTGGTTGTTTGTACCTTGATGTTTTCCCCACGTTTCACACGAGAATTACACACTACAGACAAGACTTTCTCCTTTGGTTTGCCCAGTGCCTTATTCTCCTCTTCACTTCTATCCTCTCCTCTCCTGTCTTATCTAACATCTTGACTTTTATTCCCTCCTGCTTCCAAAGGCTGAGGAAAGGATTCAGGGAGAGGTAAGTGCTGTCTTTCCTGCTCTTTCCTCCTCTCCCTCTCATTTCTGTTCTCTCATCCATCACTCTCATTAGCGCCGTATGTGGGAGAACAGGTCTGTCATTCATTTCATGAACAGCATCCACCCAACTTGTCACTTGTGTGAAGTCAGTCACTGCTTTAGTTACCATTTTTATGGGAATATAACAAATCTGTTTTTCTTCACAGCAAATCCGTAAGCTGAGAAGGGAGCTGGAATCGTCCCAGGAGAAGGTGTCTAATCTGACAACACAGCTGACAGCAAATGTATGTACTGCCTGGTAACTCAGTTATTAATAAATATGACAGTTTTCCTTTGTAGTAGTCTTGACTTTTACAGGATTTTCCCATCACACAAATGTCCTTAGCAATGAAATTTACAGAAAATACTATACTTGCCATCATTGCCAATTCAGGCTTTGAATTTTTTTTTATTAACAGACAAAACAAAAGGTAGATAAGAAAGAATCATTGGGAGAAAAACTAAAAACCAGACTGTGATTTCCATACTTAAAACTACAATATACAACCTTTCACCGTGAGGAAACCTGAGAATGTGAGGTAGCCCCTCCCTCCAGTTTATCCTCTAATACTTGTCACTCATCTAAATGAACTGTCCACCCTTGAGACATCTTCCCTGAGGCAGAGGTAACTGATACGACTACGAGTGTGGAGCAAGTGATAGCAGGCAGAGAAAAAACAATCTCAGGTGTGTTCAGCAGTTTTGAGCTTTTGTTTCTTACAGTTTCGCAAAAAGAAGAGTAAAAACAAACACAAAATTAAACTTTCTTCAGATTATGTTAGTTACCAGTTTACTGCTGCAGGAGTACTGTGTATCCACTGTCTGTGTATTCACAGGCTGATATAAAAAAACTATTAAAAACACATCAGTGAGCCACACCTTTGCACTGTGTGACACTTTCCATCTTTACCGTGAACAAACACTGTTGTCTCAGTCAGTCGGTCACACATAACACCTCACTGCTGACAAAAACATTTGCAGTTTGTGCTATTACACCAAATTTGTGGTTGAAAATAGTCCCCATTAAATTTGCTATTTACCTGAGTAACATTTGCTAGAAAGTGAGCAATCTAAAATCCAAGCTGTGGCTCGTCTCTCAGAGATCATTTCTGTGCACTCTCAGCACATTTCTTGTCCATATGGGGCATGAATAATGCTAACCTCCACCTGAACCTTTCCCCAAGCCACTTAGCTTTGGTACACGCACACAAACACATACGCACACACGCACACACACACAGGTACCTTGCCTTTTCTCTGTTCTCTACAAGGTTGTTTCTGTACAGCCGCCCTGTCAGCGTTTCCACTGGTCCACATGCAGCAAAACATTATGCATGGCTTCATGCAGCCCACATCAATCAAGTGTGTCTGTGTGTGTTTGTCTCTTCCCATGAGATTTTTATTCTTCATACTGTTTGACCTTATTATGCAAAGGCAGTGAATAGGCAAAACAGATGCATGGATCCCACCATGATTACATGCTGGATTAAAGACTGGTCTGTATCCATTATTTTGCAGTATTAATGCAATCTATAATGGAGAAGGGAGAGTAATTCCCCCCCTCCTCTGGGCTAAAGCGGGTGTGTAAGAGAGATTAGGGAGGAGGTGAATTTTCCACAGGAGACATCCTGTTCAGCCTTTGTGTGTTATTCGGCATTTTAGCACCTCGTATATGAGAGATAAAGAGTCAGAGGAAATGTGTTGAATCTATTCCTGTATTCATATCAATTAATAGGTGCTCCACCCAAGACCACTAATGTAAATGAGTGTATTTAACTTTTGCTTTCCGTTTCCTTTTAATTACTTGGATAAACATTTTGGGGTGAAATTAATTGCCACTCTCGTCCTTTCCAAACAGGCAAATCTGGTGGCCGCCTTTGAGCAAAGTTTGGCGCTGATGACAACCCGGCTGCAGACTCTGTCAGTGAGCCACGAACAAAAGGTAACGTCACGTCCACACTTTCAAACACAAACACGCACAAACCTGAATTCCAGCTGCGCTCCGTCATGGCGCCCGTCTCACAACCCGTCAGCTAAGAGCGCGCAGGCAGCGTCGTGCTGCTGACGTGGAGCGAGGTGACTTTGATCACAGCCTGCGTGAGGGGCTGAATGTAGCTTAGAGGCCCGGGCTGCAGTCCCACAGGGCGACAGAGAAGCCGTGAAAAGAAGAAAACCTTCACTTTAGGCTCAGTGTTAAGCAAACAACTCGCACGTGCACTCACACCAAACATCACATTCCTGCGTTCTTCAGCCTTCGTATCTGTTTTGGTGTGAATGAATTGATCAGCGCCTGAGGCAGCGTTCGGTGTGTTTTTGTGTATAAATGTGAGGAGTCTTTCTCGCTGCTTCATGCCTTGATGCTCCCGCTGAAAAGCCCAGTCTAGACCGCTCCAGAAAAAGCCTTTGTTGTATGT
This sequence comes from Amniataba percoides, assembly GCA_037176925.1. Lineage (NCBI taxonomy): Eukaryota > Metazoa > Chordata > Actinopteri > Centrarchiformes > Terapontidae > Amniataba > Amniataba percoides. Next base: position 18,772,967 of record JBAJHX010000041.1, read on the forward strand.
GCCAGCGCACTGACCTGTGCAGCTCAGCCCGGAGCTCGGGCTCTTTAACCTTGAGGAGATGGGCTCTGTTTAGAGTGGAGTGGGATCGACTTTAGCACACAGTGAGCTGCACAGAGAGCCTCTGTTGTTCTGGGCTCTTTGTCCTTTTGAACTGTTAACATCACGAGGGGGATCAAGCCCGGCAGGTGCATGAGCTCATACTGTGATTCTTAGAGCTTGACTAAAACATCAGACAATACTGCCTCCTTAAATATGGGATTATATCAGCATTTATTTTAGATACTAACAAAGTCTGATGATAAGATTATCATTTTTAGAATCATGTAACCAAACCATCCATTATTTTCTAACCAAAATCAGTTTTTATTTGTCACATACATCATTGTACAATCACAATGTGTCTTGAAAAGACGTTACCATGGTCCAATATACAAAATGTTGCACTCATTTATGCAAAATACAATCAATTTAGAAAAAATAGTAATATTATGTATAGATTTACATTTTCAATTAAGCTTAAAAGGCCCTTTTAAAGTGTTTGTCGAGCCAACCCATTGCAACACGACTTGATATTTATTAAATGTTTTGTAGGACACTGAGCTTATGGACCTGAGGGAGACCATCGAGACTCTGAGGCGCAGGAATGAAGAAGCCCAGGCGGTCATACATGGAGCCTTAAGCAACCCAGATAATATGAAAGGTCTGGATATTGACCGGTCGACCTCTCTGTTTTCTCTCCGTCTCTCTGCACACCTGCCTCCGTCTCGGCCTCTTTTTTTGACGTCGTTTTTTTCTCGCTCGCCAGATGTGCAGATCCGCCGTCAGAACTCGTGTGAGAGCATCTCCAGTCTGAACAGCCTGACCAGCATGTCGAGCGTCGGCAGCCTGAAGGACCAAGACGCCAAAAAGAAGAAGAAAAAGAGCTGGGTAAGAACGCTTTCTGCACGTTAGGCGACGTTTTACACTCAGAAGCTGGTGTTTGTCTCACTCGCCACAGTGATAATGACATAGTAGCATGAGCACGATAACAGCAAGTGTGACCAGCCTTTCCCTCCTCTGTGTTGTTATTCTTTTCCTTTTTAGGTGTTCGAGGTGAGTGCAGTCACTGTGTCCCTATAAAGCCTCTATAATTTTCTATCATACAGCATGGTGGACCATCTAATACAGCAATGCAGCATTCAAGTGCCCTCCATCTCTGCTCATTGAGCTCCTAGTCTACTGATTGGCCGCCTCTGTGAATATTAAATTTGAACGGTTGGCTGTAATTCAGTTCAGAGTAGCAATCAGCAGACATGGTGCTCCATAAAAAGTGGAGTTTAATCATCAAAATGTATTAAACACTGTTTCCATTTATGTTTCTCCTCATTTACATTTACATTATGCTTTATTATGTATTTTGTACTTTGGTCACTTTTTGCCTTACCAACTTTTACTGATCCAACAGCTGGGAATGAAATCTGCGAAAAACATGCACTGACTACAACTTTGATCTATTAACAGTTTGTCACATTGGGAAATACACTCCTTGGCTTTCTTGCCAAAAACTGACACTGCTCTCATGTCTGTCCGTCAAATATGAAGCTGCCATCAACAGCCTGTTACTTTAGCTTAGTATAAAGGCTAGAGACAGGGGGAAGCAGCGAGCCTGTCTACCAGCGCGTCTAAATATTATATCTGACTTCTTTTTTTATGCGTCTAAAAATGGAAATGTGAAAACAAGAATTTGAGGTTTTGTGAGGAATCTCTGCTGGTTGCATCACCTCACAGTCATGACAAGATACCAGAAATGGTGTTACTGAGCTTTAGAGATGATGGTAAGCAGATTTTATCTAGGCTAGCTGTTTTCTCCTGCTCTCAGTCATTTTGCTAAGCTAAGCTTGTCGCTTTGTTGGCTCCAGTTTCATGTTTAACAGCCAGATATGAGAGACATATCAGTTTTATCTCACTCGTGATAAAAAGAAAGTAAGAAAGTAGAGAAGCTTTTCCCAAGATGACGATTCCTTCCAGTAAGCATGTAAAATTAACAATCCAAACACCTCCTCCTTTTTTCCTCTCTCTTTCAATAATAAATGCAATAATCAACTGAGAATTGGTTAAATTGTTTGTCTCTCCCTCCCTCCTTGTGGCCATTTGTTTGTGTAGCTGAGGAGCTCCTTCAACAAGGCATTCAGCATTAAGAAAGGCTCCAAAACCTACTCGGACATTGAGGAAATCGCCACCCCCGACTCCTCAGCTCCCAACTCCCCAAAGATGCTTCACGAGGGGGTAGAAGGAGGAGAAAACCAACCCTCATCCCTCAAGACCTCGGCCTCAGCCACCTCCTCTGTGTGAGTACACAAACACACACCAGCTCTCCTTCAGCCTTCATGGAGTTCATCTCGTTCTTATGAGTTCATCTCGTGCCCTACAGGATCATGGAGACCACAGAAGAGGGAGACAATGAGGAAACAGCCGTATCAGAGCTTCGCTCAGAGCTCTGGGTGAAGGAGAGAGAACTAACAGACATCCGACTGGAGGCTTTAAGCTCTGCACATCAGCTGGAGCAGCTCAGAGAAGCCATGAACAACATGCAGGTCTGCATGTTCAGTAGAGTACATGCTTTGAAATAAAAGCATATATCATATTGCCTTTGCCTGTTTATATAACTTTGAATTTAAAGTTTTTACCTGCCTGTGTCCTAGTCAACGGTGGAGAATCTGAAGGCGGAAAATGACCATTTAAAAACAGGAAGTCAGCTGCACCTCCCTGGCTTGGGTCCCACCTCTTCCACTTCCCAGCCTTCGGGCCTGGCCTCCCTCCTGGGGCCCTCACTGAGGCAGCCGACGAACATGTCTCTCACCAAGTCCTTCAGCCTCAGTCTGAACGACTGCAAAGATCCAGGTAAGAGTCACAGTTTCACACACTTCCAGATCTTGTATAGTAGTTACACCCCTACATTCCTTTCATCCCTTTTTGTCTTCTTCCCTGTTTCAGACGTGTCTCCAGTCGACATGTTAAGCGTGTCTTCCCAGCTGGATGAGGTGTGCACTCGGGTATTTGTGCGCATTGGAGATCAAGCAGAGGTAAACGCAGAACGCCTTTAATAGCCGCAGCATCCACTAATGTCAGCAGCTCTAAATAACACCGCCTCTCCCCTCTCCGCCCTGCAGGACAGTAAACAGCAGCAGGAGTACTACCTGGGCTCAGTGCTTATCAGTGCCAGGACCGACTGGGCCTGTCTCGACTCTCTTATAGCGAAGACATTCAAGGTAAGTCGATGCTTCGTGGCTCTAACAAATAACAAAGCAGTGACTTTCATGTCCTTACTATTTTATTTTTTCATTTTGTCCAGGACTACCTGACTCAAGTGGACCCGACAGCCAGCCTGGGTCTGTCCTGCGATTCGCTGCACATGTACCAGCTGACCCAAGGAGGGCAGCGGGTGATAGGAGGGGAGAAACCTCAAGCCTCACCTCATCGCTGTCTCGGCAGCGGTTCAGCACGAATATTTGTTACCTTGAAAGGTTAGTGAGTGTCTTTGACAGATGAAAGAAACAATTGAATTTCTATTTAATTCATTGCCTGTTGTTTTCTGAAAAGTACAATTTAAAAAGCGATTAATGTAAAGTATATGTGATTTGTTCTGTACCCTGTTTTTAAATAATAAATACCATAAATACAGTAATATTAATCCAGTTGTGTGTTCTCTCTCTCTAGGTCTCAGAGAAAAATGTGTAGACTCACTGGTGTTTGAGACTATGATTCCCAAGCCGATGATGCTGCACTACATCAGCCTGCTGCTGAAGCACCGGCGGCTGGTTCTGTCTGGGCCCAGCGGGACAGGAAAGACTTACCTGGCTCAGCGTCTGTCCCACTACCTCCTGCAGCGCAGCCGGTCTGACGCGTCCGAGGCCGAACACGAGCCCTGCCTGCTGGGCCGCAGCGCCGCCGTCACTTTCAACATGCACCGCCAGTCGCAGAAGGTAACACACGTCTGTTGTTTTTTTTTTAGTGTTTGTTTGTTTTATGCATGACTACAACTGTGTATATTTACACACGTCTTCTTTGCTCTCACAGGACTTGCAGTTGTACCTGTCCGATCTGGCAAATCAGATTGACAGAGAGAGCGGAGGAGAGGTGCCGCTGGTCGTTATTATAGACGACATCAGTGACTCGGCAGCCATCACTGAGCTTGTTAACGGAGCTCTCACCTGCAAGTATCACAAATGGTGAGTCAACAGTTATAGTATTTCACTAAAGAGTTCAAATCACATAATTAAATCACATCATTTATTTCCTCTGTTGATGTTTCAGTCCTTACATCATTGGAACAACCAATCAGCCTGTGAAGATGTCCTCCAACCACGGACTGCACCTGAGCTTCAGGTAAGAACACAGTCAGGAAATGTACACAATGTCTCCTCTGACTCTGAAGCACCTTTAAATACAAACTAAAATTGTCATATAGAGTAAAAGTATCTTTTCTTGCACGTGACCACAGGATGGTGATATTCTCAAACAACGTGGAACCGGCCAACGGCTTCCTGCTGAGGTACCTGCACCGCAAAGCCGTAGAGGCCTACCAGGACAAAGAGCAGGACCCGGCGCGGCACCAGGCTCTCCTGCACGTACTGGACTGGATCCCTCAGCTCTGGTACCACCTCCACGCTTTCCTGGAGAAGCACAGCACTTCAGATTTCCTCATAGGTGAGTGACGGCGGACACACAGTCTTTTAAGGCGGTAAAGGAGGACGTTGGTTAACGCGAAACTTCGCCTCCCGCAGGTCCCTGCTTCTTCCTGTCGTGCCCAGTGTCGGTGGTGGAGTTCAGGCAGTGGTTCATTGACCTGTGGAACCACTCCATCATACCGTACCTGCAAGAGGGAGCCAAAGACGGCATCAAGGTGAACACACACACACACACACACACAGATGTCCTCCAAAGTGTATAATAACCCCTTCAAAAAAAGTTCATTCTTTAATCTTTTTTCTCACTTTCCTGATATCTCTTCTTCAGGTGCACGGGCAGAAAGCAGTGTGGGAGGATCCAGTGGAGTGGGTGAGAGGGACTCTCCCTTGGCCCAACGCACAGCAGGACCAGTCCAAGCTCTTTCACCTACCTCCCCCCAGCATAGGTCCACCAAGCGAGGAGAAGAAGCCCCCCAAAGACACACCTCCACCCAGCGCACTGGAGTCAGACCCACTGGTGAGAAAATCACAAATTCAAAAGTTCAGGGGGGGGGGGGGGGGGGGGGTTTGTTGTTGTTTTTTTGCAGAGCTTTCTGTTTAGCACCTCAATACAAAAAAAAGCACAAGAAAGGTTAAGTCACATGACAGCTTTATCTCTCTGTTTCCTGCAGTGGCTGCCTGATTTAATGTGTTTTACTTTAAATGGCTCACAGCAGGTCCAGAACTGTGTGAAATACGTCAAAATAGACGGTAATGACTCCTTACCAACTTGGTAATTAGGTGGGGTTTTTTTATACGTATTTCAAAAGTTTCACCATAAATTTCCCACATGAATATTTCATATTTCATTCAATCCCAAATCTTTTTGTTCGGGGATTTTCGCTCATGTAGCCCTTTCTTGTCAGATGAATACGTGCCGGCAGTTCCAAAAGAGTTCTCTTAAATAAGTATTTTAAGCACAGCAGCAGAAATTCTTTTCTTTTGCAGTCCGTTGCTTTTATAATTTATATATATCATTATTATTCTCACTTATTAGTTTGAATACTCAGTAAGCTTGGTAAATAACCGGCTGCTACCATCATCTTAGATATGAGGATTTTCAGGTTTTAATGGAGATGTGTTGTGTTGTTACAGTGCAGTAATACAATTACAAACACTTTCGCTGTTTTCTGACATTTATTTCTCTCATCTCTGTTATCCTAGAAACTTTTACAATTAATGAATCGGAAAAGTAATCCCTTTAAGATGCTACTCTAGAAATATTTCATCTCTGCCAAGCTAAATCTCACACTATGAAACTCTCTCCTCTCCTCCTGTTACCCAGATGGCCATGCTGCTGAAGCTCCAGGAGTCGGCCAACTACATCGAGTCTCCGGAGCGGGAGGGCTGTCTGGATCCCGCTCTGCAGGCTACGCTCTGAGGATGGCACGCGTCTGTCAGCCACCCTAAAGAAATACAGACTCTTTATCATGGCTGACGCAGCGAGCGAGTTCCCGACGAGACTTTAAAGACTCGATAATTAACTTTACTGTGTGCTCAGTGAGCAGCTACAAAGCTAAATGTAAAGAATCTACAGAGAAAGAGAGATTATGGACGAGGGGTTTGTTCGGCCCTGCTATCAGAACTTTGGATAGACAATTAAAACTGCTTTCATAGGAAGCTGCGATCATCGTGTCGGAGGGAGACATCGACTTGTCTCTTCTCTGCCCTCAATTTGTCCCACATGGGTTGTTGTCAAATCTGCAAGTGCATGGTAACCGGAATAGTATGATGCAAAATATTTCCTATAATCCTATTGAATAAGACCCATTCATTTCCTCTCCCTTTTGCTTTCGACTGCCACAACTTTCACCGCAACTATTGGTGCTTACTGTACTGGTTTTCTTTTCAAGGAGGTAACTCTGATTTCCTCGAAAGTAAGGATCATCACTCGACAACAGCCAAAAATGCACTTTATTTTCTACTTGTGGTAATTGGATTTTAGGAGGCTGTGTCGGTGACCCAGACGCGGGGGAATTATCAGTTTGGCCAAAACATGCAGTTCATGAGCAAATCCTCCAGATGGCAGCATCTACCCGCTCCTGCCTCAGTGCTCTCCCAGTGAGCTTTCTGATTTATCAAAGGTGCTCGGTAAAAATATAACACACACTCTGTAACACAACTATGAAAAATGGCCTTGAATGTTTTTTTCCCCCTTTCTTTTCAAATCAAGCCATTGTGTCATTCATGGATTGAATATGAGAACTATAAAGAGTAACATGCATTGGTGAAACAATGAAGGGAAAAACGAATCGGTTTTAGGGAAAAGAAACATGTCATCGTCAGTGGACTCAGCAGCTGCTGGTTTCCTCCAGTAATATATGGATCATCACCATGATAACTAACATTGACCCTACTCAACATACTGTATTGTAAACACAGAAAAAAACCCTGTTTGTTGCCGCCAAAACGGCCTACCATTTCTGGCTATGCTTGCGTATACTCTGTATTTAGATATCGGTTTTAAAACACACAATGCTCTTGTGATAGATGAAGATACAGCTTTGAAAATCTTGATTTTGTAGGTTTTTATACTGAGTCACTTTCAATGACCGTCTGTCCACAGCAGCCACCACCCACATATGTACCCGAACACGCCATTGTTGTCAGCGGTAGAGAGCGTAGAGGCGTCCTGTCGCCACCGTTTCAAGCAATCTTCATTCATGGAAAAAGAAAAAAGAAAAAAAACTGCCACCGAGTGATAAGAATCTGTACAAAAAGCATTTCCTTCCTCTTTTTGCATTTTCTCTTTATGTCTTTGGTAACAGACATTTTTTTTCAATCTGTTTCCTTTCATACATTGTTCAAGAGTTCCTATCAGAGTAAGGGCTGGGTAAGAAAAGTCAAAACTCATTTCTAAGTGGCTACCTTCCGTTCCTTTCCTTCAATTGTTTGCACATAATATATGTTAGAGTACTAGATTACAGAGAGTATTTATTGCTCACATCTTGACTGTTCTCACGATGGAGAAATAAGGCATAAAAAAGACGTGTAAGAGGGGGAAACCGTAGGTAGTAGAGATATTCTCGAGCCTCTCTAGCCCCGTGCCCACCATCCCCCCCATCCCCCCCAACCCTTGACCTTGAAGTACCTCAGTCTGCTATATTCTGTCCAGATGTTCCTCTACTTTCCGAAACAGGGTGCTGATGTAAAGTAGAGACACGATGCCTAAGTCTACCTGTGCCTGAAACACGATTTGGCCTGAAGCCGCCGCCGAGCTGCTTTTAATCCACCACGCGGAGGCCTCTATTCGGAGGAAACATCGCCGCTTCCTCTCACCTACTCTGATGTCACTTTACTGTCGTCACCTTGATGCCCAGATACGGGCGGAGAGTGGGTTATCAGTTTTCCACCTTTTGGCTCGTAGCCACGGTGGCGAGCTGTTAGTTTAGATGATGCGTGCGTCAGGTGAGAATGTGTATCTCGGCCGGGCTGCATGTGTGCGACCTGACGCCATTTTGAGTCAAAAGAGTTGCCTGAGAGTCAGAAGAGCAGATATTAGTGTTGATGCATGTGTCCCTGGTGTGCTCCCAAAGTTTCGTTTCACTGGACCTACCACGCTTAACCTTACCACAGGAGGGATTTTTAATAACTGGATATCTTCCTCTTTTTGCGTTGTTTTTAAGAGCAGACATTTGTTTTTTTCTTATGCAAATATTTGTAAAGGTTCCTTTTTTTTTTTTTTGTACATGACATCACTATTGTAAACACTGTAAATAGTCCGTGCATCTGCGACAACAATCACTAAAATGTGCAGAGATCTAAGAGACGGCGTGGGCCCCCCCCACCCCTGTTTTGCAGAAGACGGGCGTCCCATGGCGGGTTTTTATTGTCTTCCTCCAGAAAAGGAAGGAGCACTTGGCTTAAAAGGGGGCCTAAATAATGGTTGTATGGCATGTCTCTATAACCACATCGAATCCCATATGTCTAACATTGAACAATGGACACAATAAAGTCATGCCATTCTTCACATCAAACACCTGTCTGGGCTGTCTGCTTACATAAGGTCATCCACTAGAGGGCGCCAATGCTGATGGAAAGGATCACTCATCAGGCTTTATGATCATTTTATCTCAATGATGTGCATGTTGACATTAAAAAATATTTATCATAACTTTAATGTAGTTTAGATCAGTAGAGAAACTGATTATATTTCAAATAAGCCTTGATTCTTCATAGGTTACAGGTGCTAATAGAGATGTGACTGAAGTGTGTGTGTGTGTGTGTGTGTGTGTGTGCGCGTGTGTGTGGGAGGGTGGATCCTTGTGGGGCTTTTAATGAAGTCAGAGGATGGGGTGGAGTTGTCTACAAGCCCGGCACCCCTCACGCTATATATATTACCTAAGACCCCTCTGGGCTCCTTCATCCAGAGGACCGGCCGCCTGTCAGCACGATGCCAGGCAAACCTGCACCCATCAAGAAGGCTCCGGCCAAGAAGGCCGCTGAGAAGGCACCTGAGCCTGCACCTGAACCTGAGCCCGCTCCACCTGCTGAGGCTCCACCTGCGGAGGAAGCTGCTCCACCGGCCGGCCCAGCTGAGGACGCGCCTGCTGCAGAGGGAGACACTCCAGGTACCCCAAACACCTGAAACACCTTTACAACCACCCAACGACCCCGATGAGAAAATGGACTGATATAACTTAACTGACCTAAGAGAGGCTGGGAAATGTGAGGTGTGGCTAATCTGGAATAATCCTGCTGCTTTTTATATTTACATACACACAGATGAACACCCAGTTCTGATTGGACATCAATCTAAAACTATTGCAGCATAATAAAACAGTTTACATCCTGCAACATGAAACTGTTCTACAGAGTGTTTATGGTCACTGTGGAGGTTTCTATTATTTTGTCCACCCCCCACAAGAGAAACTCCAACTGCACCACAAACTGACAGCAGCCTCCACAGTCAGCATGAAGTTGACTCAGCTCTAAGAACAGCTTCAACAAAGACTTTTTTTTATAATCTGCTTGAAGTGGAGGGTTTATTTCAGGACTGTTGTATTCTGCAGTAGTTTTAGCAGCTGTGTGTTCAGTCTTTATATAACTCTGACAGATAAAAGTTTCTTAAAAGTGACCAGTTTTTAACTATTAAGTTCCAAATGTGGTCACACAGGTTATTTCCGTTAACTCTTCTTTCTTTGCATGTAGCTCAGCAGTAGTGCTATTGTGGTTTATCTTTTGCTTGTGGAGACCACACAATGGAGCTGCTACAATATTAATTTACTTAGTCTGCTTAGTTTTACAGAGTGCATTGTACAAACCTCTGTCACTGTAAAGTATATATATATATATATATATATATATATATGGCACTTTATTAGAGTATTTCCATTTTATTCAACTTTTCTACCTCTGCTTTACATTTCAGAGGGAAATGTTGCACTTTTTACTTCTTCACTACATTTCTCAGACAGCAATAGTTACTTCACAAATTCAGTTATCTGCACAAAATATATGTAGACCTCGTAAAATAGGATGTTTTGTCATAAATTAAACTACCCAACAGCATATGCAAGGACAGCTGGAACAATTGAAAGTCTGTCAGTCGGCAGTGATTTTCATAATAGTTAATTAAGTAAATAAGTCATTTGGTTCCATTTATAGGTGGGAATTTTCTGCCTTATTAACATTACTGCAGTATATAGTAGTATAACAGTCACAGTGCTCATTTTGATGCATTTAGTACTTTTAATACGCATAATAAGAACATTTTCCTGAAAATACTGACATACTTTTAAGTAACATTTTATTTGTTCGGGACCTTTAATTGTAACAGTTTCTACAGTTTGGTAGTAGTACATTTACTTAAGTAAAGGGTCTGAATAATTCCTCCACCACTGCATAAAATGTTGTGTATTCTCTCTTTATACTGGTCAGCAGTGGTTGAGGTTTTGCAATTTTGAAAACTAGGATAATATTGAAACTATAAAAGAGTGGGAAATGTAATATCCAGACATTATTATACTTTTCCAAACTTTGATGCAAGAAAACACCATTAACTACATCAGTGAGTTGCCTTTTATTCACCTTCTCTTTAACTGCCAGCAGGTATCTAACATCTAATTCATTTCACATGGTGCTTATGTTTTACATTTGCCATCATTGTAGTCCCGCATTCTGCAGAAATACTTCCTGTTGCACAAAATGCATTGGACTTATATGATGGTCGCTGGACCCGCTGGTAAATATCTACATCACCACCCAGGTACTGGTTAACCCAGAGCTGAAGTTAGTTACATCTTCTCTTACTCAGTCTGCATCCAGCAGAGAGATGCTCCTCTTTTTTCTCATTCAAAGTTTGTGTTCACCAGACCTGCAGGTTGGTGATGTACATCAGCGGTGGATGTAGTAGAGAGTCTGATATATAGTTTTTGCCTGCTAACCTCAACATGTAACCCCTAACTTCAGCTGAAGCCGCAGCCGCTGAGGAAGGAGCCGATGCGACACCTCCTGCTGAGGGTAAACACACACGCCACGGGTAGCCCACACACACAAGCTGCCACGCACGTTGTGTGTGTTTTTTGTGCTGCTGTGCACTACACATAGTGTGTCTCTCGTGACGGTTGTGTTTATGAGCATTTCTGTCTGTAAACTTCATCATATTTTTAATAATCCCATGAATTCTCTCTCTGTGGACGTGTGATGGTCTTCTGCTGCCTGCGGACGTCTCTGACATCTTTTTCATGAGTCAGTTTTTGGGTCATCAGACCGACTGTTCTTGTCTCTGTGAATATTTAAAGTCTTGCCCCCTCCGCTCTGTCCTGCAGCTTGCATCAGTGGAGTGCATCTTGATGAAATTAGCTCGAAACTGATTGATTCCTTGCATGAGTAATGTCATGATGTAAGTCACTAATTGGCTTTCCTAATGGCATTTTAATGCTAGCCGCTGCTCCCCCTGCTGATGAAGGTGCCGCCGCTCCTGCTGCAGATGCTCCTGCTGCAGATGCTCCTGCTGCAGACGCTCCTGCTGCAGATGCTCCTGCTGCAGACGCTCCTGCTGCAGACACTCCCGCAGAGGGTAACCACAAACCACCACACAGGCGACAACATTACTACTCAACCACAAAATGCACAGCAACGACTGCTTTATTAAAAATCTCACCAGACAAGTGCTATTCATCATGCTTTCCCACCTCCAGCTGTGAGGACTAGTGTATTCTCAACACATTGACCCTACTGATTTCTTTCCCAGTGAACGCCACGTTGAGTTGTCACCATATTGGAAAAGATGCTCTGTTATCAGGTTCTCATTGCTCGTGTTTGTTCCTAAAGAGACATTAAACTTCTGTTTGTTTGACGCTAGCTGCTCCAGCAGAAGCTGCCGTAGTTGAAGAGCCACCAAAGGCCCCCACACCCCCACCAGCTGCAGGTAACATCAACACCATCAGGCTCTGCTGTTTGCTTGGTCCTGCTTTGAACACCCAGTCAAAGTCAATGACAGATGTGAGAATTTATATGCCCCAAAATATTGAATTTTATATCACGTACCACACTGAGAAAATCATTAACTCTTCACCTTTTAGATGCTGGAAGCAAATGTTATTATTAATTATGTGTTTATAATTATACTATTAAAAATATTTCCTTTAGAATTGACCCAAATCATAATTTGATTCAAAATAGAAACTCAAAACTCAAAATAGATGTATTTCAACAATCAATTAATGGATCACTGGTCTAATCTTTGCAGCTCCGCTGCTATTATGGAAAATCATGCAGGTTTGAGAGTACATCCTATATAATTTTTAAGGAATTGAAACAATATAGATAGATAATTATACTGTTTTGTGAAGATTTTCTTCATGTTTTTTTGCCATGTCAAAACATATCAAAACAAGACCTTTAAAGACATCACCTTTGGCCTTACGATGTTGTGATGGCAAATTATTGATAACAAAAGTAATCATTACTTGCAGAAGTAATCATGTTGTATAAATGAGTATGTCAGTGATTATTCCATTTTGTGTATATTTTCAGTGTGATTTAAGCTCATCTCCCTTTTCATCCCTCCCTCAACTAATCTTCACTGTTTGAACCGTCTTCAGTCCCCACCAGTCCTCCTCTGGACCTCGTTGTGGAGGATGTGAACGACTGCAGCCTCACCCTCGACTGGAATTCACCCGAGACCGTCGGGGACGCCGGCGTGGACGGATACATAGTCGAGTACTGCAAGGATGGAAGTAAGTCGGCGTCCATGAGCGAGCATGTATGTGAGGCTGCACCTGTCCCCGGGGTGTCAGAGGGCAGATAGACTCGTAGAAGGGTCCAGGCCGTATACGGCAGGCGGCCCTTCGCCGGCTGTCACTGTATCGCCTGACACCACTTTTAGAAGCGCTCGTTTGACAGCATGCCTTCTGAGGTTTCACCATGGCGGCCAAAGTGTACTCCTTATGGGCAGGTTGTTTGTAAACTTGTGTCGACAGCCGATAAAGCACTTAACCCGACCAGTTAAGGGATATTTTACACTTTTGGAAAAAAAAAGTTTCAGAGGCCATGTATATGTGTAAGTTGTCACCCCAATAAACTGTCATGACCTGCATGCTTCTCAGGGAAAATGGTACTAAAGGTTGCATATAAAAGTCAAACCATGTGTTGTTTTTCCCTCCTGCAGCTACAGATTGGGTCGTAGCAAACGAGGAGCTGGCCCTTGCTACCCGCTACTGCTTCAAGAACCTGACGACCGGTGACGTGCTGCATGTGCGCGTGGTGGCCGTGAACGCAGGAGGCCGCAGCGAACCCACCATGCTCGCTGAACCCGTGGCCATCCGCGAGATCGTCGGTGAGTGGCGCCTTATAAGAATCTCACCTTATAAGAATCTCCTGTCTGTGGGGCTGCACGGGAGGGTGAATGTGTCCAGAAGTGTGCAAAACGTCTCAAAGCACAATTGGATTTCTCTAGAAAAGTGCAAATCCAGAATTTCCCTCCAAAAGATACAGTTGCTATTTTAGTTTTTCAGGGGCGCAAAGACAGCTTTCAAAATATCTGTCTCCAAACTCTTTATCAGGTGCTCTCTGATAGTTGTAACTTATGACCTATCCTTAAAATACTCATGTTGCAAGCTTGGCGGTAGAGGTGGTATTAACTGCTGTGGGGGTTCAGATGGAGCGCACAGATGTATGCACATAAATCCCATAGGTGCTGACAAGACCTTTCATTAGCTGTAAATCAGGCTTTCACTCGTATACACACCTTGACAGATAAGAGAGGACTCTTCCTTTTGAGCACTCACAAATTTTCTGCACTTATTTTTCTTTCAGTGAACAGTCTCTGGACCTCTTCGTTTTGTGCCTGTATCACTGAAAAAGGACTAAAAGAAATGTAAAGCTGAGATGCAAAGAGTGATATATAACAATACAGGTTATTGAAATGTGCTTTGCAAAAATGAGGCAGAAACATCAAAATGTTAACAAAAATCAGATGAGGGATGAACATTTTTTATCAAATATTAGGAGAAAAATGGAGATAATAAATAAAAGAATACATTTTGCGCAGGATCTGTTGTGCCGCTGTTTCCTGCTGCATCAGTCTTTAACTTGATTTAAGAGAAGGCAAAGGAAAACATTTGCCTTATGAGCCGTCTGGCGGTAATATTTTCTTCACTGACCTCAGCCCCCCCCGAGCGTGACCTCACTGACACACACTCCCTTAAATTTACGGCGGTGGCTGTCGGTCCGTCTGCAGCAGGCAAAGGCATCACTTAATGACTTCACAGTAAATACATTTTAGTTTTAGCCCTGGAAGTGAGACGTGTGGCCATGTCGTTCTGTTTGGTAAACAGATTCAACTCCCTCCTTAGGATTAATTGTAAATAATAAAACAGGAATGCAGAGCTATCACCGGCTCGCTACATGCCTCCATGAGAACTGGTGACATTTCCATCAGCCTCAGCTCCCCTTCACGTTTAGCGCTAATTAGCAAATTTCAGCCCACCTCCTCGCTTAACTAGGATGCTGAACATTATATCTGCTAAACATCAGCATGTTAGCGCTGCCATTGTGAGGACACTAAATGAAAGCCTACGTAGAGGAGAGTAATGCATCTGAGTAGACAAGACAGTATGTTTTTGATAAATATGAGGAATAAATAAATTGGAAAGTTGAATGAATACAGTTATCTGCCATGAAAGTCATGCGCTTAAGTACAGTATGATGTTATAATTTAAATCAGGAGCTATCTGATCTGAGAAATGGTAAAAAAAGAAATGAAAAAGTATTGAAGCTCAATACTCTCTCGTACATTTCTTTTTTCCCCATGAAGACCTGTTGATATATAAATTGCCAGAACTGGAGATTTTACGTGAAGTGATGAGTACATCCCTTTAAATTTAACTTCAGAGCCACCTTTATACTATTAGAAATATCGACTACCATTCCTCTTCTATCTTGGTGTGGCAAAATGGCTTCCTGATACACATTGACTCTCATTTCCTGTCAGTAATAAAAGTCTGTAATATAGGAAAGAGATGCCCGAGTGAGAAATCGTACTGAAGTGACACTTTCGGCCTCCCCTGTGTTTGTTTAAATTGACATCGGCTCTGTCACCGAGCCGCCAATTTCCATCAGCCCTCACACAGAGTCACATTGACAAAGTGTGGACCTGAGCTGACGCGGCCCAGTTATCCACTTTCAAACCGTTGTGGGTAAACAGGAAACTTAGGGGAGAAACGCAGCTATGCAGCCAGAAGTGCTGGTCAGCTAAGGGCAGCGAAATGTGAGCCTAATTGATGGATTCTGGGTGGCTTGTTAGGGGGTAAATTCAGCTGCCCGTCAGTCACAGGCCGTCCTGATCAGACACCCACATACGTGCACGAGCTCCTGACAAACACTCGCTGTCCTACATTTGCTGAAAGCCCCCCACAAAGACACTTTATCCAGAGACAAAGACAGATTATAGATTGTTTGTGAGGGGGGACTTGCTGGCCGCTGGATGCTGTAATGCCAGCGACACTTCTGGGCATTGCTGGGAAGTGTGCTGATTAGCAGGGATTAGTGTTTGAGCCAAATCTGGAAGCAGACCTGATCCTCAGCGGGAATGATGCTTCCAGGAGCCGGATCCCGGCGCGCGGTGACAAATGTTAGGACGAGGAGGATGAGACGCAAGAAAATGAAGCAGGAAACTAAGTTAGGTGATGGAGGGCAGCAGCTTGGTTGTTTCATATATCCTGTAAGCCCTGAGAGCTTTTCAGACATTTGCTGCTTATGCGGAAACACGCGCGGGATGCTGTTCCTGACACTTAGCACCCGGGCCCCAACGAAACCACCCACACGAGCCCCAACCGCAGTGCAATCAAATCCATATTATTTTATTTGCAGCTAAAGCACTGCAGCAGTTATCGCAGTTGATTCGGGGCGTCTACGGTTTCCAGCCCGTCGTGCCGCAGCGTTTTGGAGATGAGGTGAGGTTTCAGCTGGAAGCGTTGACATCTTCCCGCTGCTTCCTTGTGCGCAATATGAGGGGAACACGTGTTGGGGTTCATCCCAGAGGCTCATCACCGAAGCTATTTTAAAAGCTGCTGGATACAGAGTCTTCCTCTTTTGCTTTGCTCTACCCAGATACTGTACTTTTCCTCTCACGCACAGAAACTGTTCCGTGTTTTTCTCTGCATCCACCACTAATAATGTTTGATCTTATAAGCATACATGGGCTTGTCTCCAACCTTTATTTTTATTATCATTTATTCCACAAAATGTTAAAAAAATGGGAAAAAATGCAATTCGTAATTTATCAGAGCCCACAATGATGTTTTCAGTTTGCTTGTTTTTTCTAATCAAGAGCCCAAAAGTTAAAGACATTATATCTAATATTTATATGTCAAAGACAGGCAGCGTATCGTCACATTTTAGAAGCTAAAACTGGACAATATTTGGGATTTTTGCTTGTAAAATGCCTAAAACTAAAAATCTCTTTAAGAAATATAAATGTTCTATCAATCAATTAATTGATAAATTGCAGCTTTAAATCATTATAATCACCCTCTCTGAAAGGTTAAAGTAAAAGAATATTTACACATTAACATTTAAAGGATTTCATATGGAATTCATAGTCATAAGTTTGGATCACTGCACACTATGAACTACCACGGGAGTTAATTTTAGATCCCTCTGTCATGTTCTCTTGTCAGCGTTGCCAGCAGCGGCTGGTCTATTTAGGTCTTGTTGACCTGTCGGTTTGAGCATACATGATCCCACTTTAAAGCCACAAGTGCGAAACGTACCTCACACAGCTTGCTCACTGAACACTGGTACCCGGTAATGCCTGCTAATGTTGTCAAGTGGGCGATTCATTTACATTGGTCGGGCATAAATCACCCACTTGACTTTGGGATGTCACCAAATTTGCCGCCATGAATCACGCGGCCCATCGGTTAATCAAACTAGAATACAGATAATGGGTAGGACAGAAAGGAAATACGCATGCCTGACTTGACTTTTTGTCTTTTAGACCGTCCCAAGATCCGCCTGCCCCGCTTCCTCAGATCTCGCTTCATCAAGCAGGTCGGAGAGCAGATCAACCTGGTCATCCCCTTTATCGTAAGCACACACACGCACACTTAAATCTAATAAAAACATAAACTGATGGCACAAAAATCATTACATTTTCTTCTCCCGTTACCTCTCTTTTCTCTGACCCCCCGAAGGGAAAGCCCAAACCTGTGGTGTCCTGGCTCAAGGACGGTCAGCCTTTGGATACAAAGAGGGTCAACATCAGGAACAGCGACAAGGACAGCATCATTTTCATCCGCGCCTCTCAGAGGGAGGACTCCGGCGTTTACGAGATGACCGTCAAAGTGGACTGCTTTGAAGACAAGGCCACCATCACCCTCCAGATTGTGGGTGAGTCGCACACACATGTTTATGTTTACACTCAAACACACGGACGCATGCATGCGTGCCGGCGCTCAACGTGTAAATGTTTAATTATTTCAGACCTCCGTGCTGAATCTGCTCAGCTGTTTGTGCAGCTGACTTGTTGACTTGTTGGTTCCAGAGACTCGTGACTCGCCCCCCGACAGAAATTCAAAGCACTACATCACGCCTCTAACAATGATGCCCCTCGACCCCGCTGTCAGCTGCTGCCATTAAATTGTGCAGCCTGCTGTTAGAGGCATTACCACGCAAATATACGGTGCACTTTTGATCTAACATGGACATGCAAGGTTATGGTTTTAATCCCTTAAATAAATACTTACAGTGGTGTGTCTCCACAGAGCTGCCCGGCCCCCCTGCTAGTGTGAAGCTGGTGGACACCTGGGGCTTCAACGCTGCTCTGGAATGGACCCCTCCCAAGGATAATGGCAACACAGATATCACTGGATATACTGTCCAGAAGGCTGACAGGAAGACCGGGGTATGGCAGACGTTCACATACTAATACATCAGCCTGTTAGGTTTTGATTGATAGTTCGGTGTCTGATTTCTCCCCCCTGATGCTGAAAGTGCAGCTGCAACACGATAGAGATGTGTCGTATTTGATCAGGCCCGTCCAGCTGTAATTATATCTCAAAATGTAGCTGTGTTTACTTTCTTTTATTCACTTGCCAGAGTTAATGAAGGGGAAAATTTTGTCTTGTTTCATTATTGAACATTTAGATGAGATTTCTCCTTACACTCATCATGTTTACGCTGTTTCATTCACCATGAAGTAGAAGCTTTACGTTTGTACAGTCCTCATTAAGCTAAAGAAACTAAGCTTGGATTTGCTGGAAAATGCATCATCGCAAAGCTAAGCTATTTTTCTGAGCTTCTGCAAACTCTTTTAGAGATACGTGGCTCTCACAGAACAAAGAAAATGTGATGATCTTATAGACTGTGATGTATTGCTGTAGATTAAACTACCCAACAGTACAGATAGAAGGTAAAATAACTTCAGCCTTAAACATCAGCAGCAGTAAAAAGCAACAAGCACATTAATGCAACAATAATATTAATGCAGAAAAATCAGATATAACGACCATTTTACTGCACACTAAGTACTTTTAATTGTGTATTTTGCTGGTATTGTTAGATACTTTTATTCAAGTAAGGTCTTAAATTGATACTTTTAATTGTAATGGAGTATTTCACAGTGTGGTATTGCTCATTTTGATTAAGTAAGGGATTATTCCACCACTGCTGGTAATAACAAATCCAATGAAGACACATCACAGTATCATCTTCTGCCCGTGGTGCACTAAAACCATTTTCCTGTCCGGCTGCAGGAATGGTTCACGGTGCTGGAGCACTACCACAGACTAACTGCCACCGTCTCAGACCTCATCATGGGCAACTCGTACTCCTTCAGAGTGTTTGCTGAGAACCAAGTGGGCATCAGCGAGACGTGTGCCGTCACCAAGGAGTTCGCCAACATCCAGAAAACAGGTGAGCTTCTCTGTTCCTTCCTTCATTCTCCTGCAGTCGGTTAGTTGAGATGATGAAAAGCTCAGCGGCTGGGCTGCAGTACAAGTCGGGCACTTATACTTTAATGAGCTGTGGTGCATCTGTGAGAGTCTTGTGGTTGTGTGTCTGAGTGTGTGTGTGTGTGTGTGTGTGTGTGTGTACTTGAAGTGAAGTCTTGAGGAGTGGAAATGCCCTTGGCACTGCCTCACAATCATAAGCGGGTTGCTCTCTTGGCCAGTGCTCAGCTACTACTGAAATACATTTTGAAGAGGCTCTGACAACATTCAGAGAGCTGCCAGAGCAAGTGTTGCTCTTCCTGTGTGTGTGTCTTTGTGTGTATATGTGTTGTTGAGTATATCCATTCAATATTTACCTGTGCCTGCATCCATGAATGTCATTTAGTCATTTTTGTGGGCCAATCTGGTGGTTTGCATGTGTCCCCTATTGCTGTTAGTGTTTTTTCTCCTCCTCTTTGTCTTCAGTTATCTAAAAGGTGCACCTTTTTTTGTGGCTATCACAAGATTGAAGGCACGAAGAGTAGAAGTGATGGATTAGATCAAGGAGAGCAGGGATTACCTACAGTAAGAAAGTGAAACAGGAAGAAGCTTTTGTACTTGATCTTTGCCAAAGCCTCATTTCATCCATTTCATATATGCTGAAGCATTAAGCTGAATGCTGACCTCACATGTATCGCAACGTCACATCCAACCCCAAAATGCCACTGAGATCTTAATCTTGCTCCACCTGTTCACAGGCATCGTCTACAAACCTCCCGAGTACCCGGAGCACGACTTCAGCGAGGCGCCCAAGTTCACCACGCCCCTGATCGACCACGCTGCCACTGTGGGCTACACCACCAAGCTGCTGTGCTCCGTCCGCGGGTCCCCCAAGGTCAGACAGACACTCCTGTAACATGACTGTGTTTGCTGGGAAACATCTGGAGGAGGAAGGCCCTCCTGAGATTTTGTATATTTTTCACACTGCTGGAAGTTGAATCCTATTTTGCTGATGCGACATTTGTTAGTCTATATTTAAACCGTGTTATTTTCACAGGGGAACCTTGATAAATCATTTGAGTGTTCAGTGCACTGCTTCAAATGAGGTATTAATGTCACTGCTATAACGATCCTCTGTAAAATCAGGGCAAGGCTTAAGGCTGGTATGTCTATGTGAAGTTTCAGTATGTCTCTCGCTGTTCTTGGCGGCCGCTTCTCCGGTTAAACATATCTTTACAGTTGTCTGGCTGACGCAGTTGTCTGGCTTAGGTGGCAGGCCGTGGTGGAAATACAGTTGATTGCGCGTCCTTGCCGTCCTTAGCCTCGATCAAGGACAGCAGTGGTTGCACAGCGCACCCATGCCAGTGTAGCTCAGACTGCAAACTGCTCTCAACGGGTCCCCGAAGAGCCTGAATTCAACAAAACAAGGGAGAGAGAGAAGAAGAGGGATTGTTAATGTCAGCAGGGCATGTCTCGAAACGTTGGTGTGAGGTTTTTTAATGAGGCACATCACAGGCGTCCGAGTGGATCCCTGCGTTTCAGAATAAGCACGCAGTTGCTGATTCTATGATTTCAGACCTACTATGTCTAAATGAGTCTTTGGTGCCCGTCCCTGTGGACCAGCAGGCTTGAGCAACCGAGTCACAGCAGCTGTGTGAAAACACATCCGCTGGGAGGCCGTGGAAAGAGGAGGCATTCAATACCTCCTTCATACAGGAGACCCACATGCTCGTGAGTGTGTACTTAACCCATGTTTGACCCCATGTGTACGGTACTGCTGTCACAGGTTAATCGCTGGGTGTCACCACTCGCAGAGGCTCGGCTTTAGTTCCTTATAAACCATGTGTAACAAACAGTTTAATTACAATTAAAATGTAATTTATCTGATTTAACGCTCTCTGTCTCAATCACCCACTCCTGCACACTCTTTCTCTTGCTCATTTACTTGATAACTTCTGTAAATTAAATCATTTGAGTGTGCTGAGGAGCTCCAGAAGAAAGGCATGTAGTTTGATAAGTTGTCCCCCTGTCTCAGATAAAGAGCCGCCCTGTTTATAGGCTGCGTAGGGGAGCTTAAAGGAGAGATAAGCAGGGGGAGACAGAGAAGAGACAATGATAAGAAATATAGCCTGTTGTCCTGTCGTGTAAGTGGAGATGTTGCTCTATCACAGAAGGTACTATTTTTGCCACCCGTCCTTACTGCTGCTCCGTTATCGGTGCGACTGACATCCACACACGTAGAGAGAAGCATGGTGGGATGAGAGAGAGAGAGAGAGAGAGGGGAAGAAGAGCAGAGATAAGGGGATGGATGTACATGGTCTTTATGTCTGTCAGTTAAGAGCTCTCGTTCCACACACAACACAGCCGGCAACCTGGTATTTCCTGCCACAGTAGCTGTAGAGGCGTGGAAGGCGTGGCAGCGGGTGTGGTGATGCCAATCCATTGGACATAGCGTAATCGTGGTGCCAATGATAAATATATATGTGTGTGTAAATATAATACATACATTCACACACACACACACACACATATATATATATATATATATTTTTTTTTTCTTCAGTCTCTCCCTTTACAAGAATCTAATGCAGCAGGTGTCTTATCCATTAGGAGTCTCTCAGAGGAAGGATGGTTACACACCATTGGTTGAATTTTAAGAGAAACTCGTGTGTGTGCAGTTTTTGATGAATTATTCTAAATAGAGTCTACAGTCATGTTAAATATGCGTCAGGCTGTGAGACGCGCAGCTGTCCCAGTCACGTGAAACTCGCAGGTCTACTAAGATAACCAACGCTAGCAGCATTGCCATCTGCTGGAGGTGTTGGTTTGCAGCGACATCATAAACATCCGCAGCAGCATCTCCCATGCTGCCAAAAGCTAAAACATGCTGTACTCAGTCTGCTGCCGTCATCTTCGTCCTCCTCCATCAGAGAGGGAGCTGGAGATTTGCCCATTTTGGTTTAACTTTAACACAAAAAAAAGTTAACGTTACAATTTCAAGTCAAATCCCTGTAGAATACATCTTGGTACGTCAGCTTAAAATTTGGTCAAGCTGAAAAAAAAACATCAAAATGTCAAAGTCATTTTATATTTTATATTTTTACCTGATCTATGATCTTGTTTTCTGCATAGGTCATTTCAGTTAATAGTAAAATGGAGGCAATATCTATTTTGAAAACGTGTCGTATAAGCAGCAACGCAGAACTAAATATGTTTAGTTCATCAGCGAGGTTGAAGTTTGTAATGCATCAGCTGAGGTAATCTAATAACCAGAGTCCCCTTGCATGAAGCCGGGGGGAAATCCGCACATGGAGAGTGTCACCGAAACCCCGAGCGGCACATACCCAGGGTCACCAAAAAAGACTTGTGTTACTCCCATTCTGCCCAACTGTCACACTCAGCACAGGCTGCCTGTGAGTCGTCTTCTCAGATGTTCAGTTTGTCTACACATGTAAACCTGCTGACCCAAAAACAAGCAGCTCTGATTAATGGCTCGTTTCAATGATTGCGTAATATTGGAATATGTAGCAACCTCTTCAAAAAGGGAGAAAGGAAGTAATTGATTGATTTGGATGTCTAATCTGAGAGCAGGATGACAATGTGCAAATGGTAAACAGGATCTAGAGACAGTAGCTCAGACTTAAATACGACGACAAAAACCATAGTCTTAGAACAAGAAAAAAATCCCTTAAATTTTTTTTTTCTTCCATCCACCTGTTGCTGAGTCTGCTAAGTGATAAAATTGATTTTAAATGGTATACTGGATAAGATTCCCAATTGTGTACTTTTTTTCTTTAATTTGATATGCTTTTATGCACAAATACGTGAAATAAAGCATATTGGTTAGTGAGTTTGTAAGTGTTTCCCCTCCTCCTCTCAGCCTAAGATCGAGTGGCTGAAGAACCAGATGGTTATCGGCGACGACCCCAAGTTCCGTCAGCTCTCCAACCAGGGCATCTGCTCCCTCGAGATCCGCAAGCCCTGCAGCTTTGACGGCGGCGTGTACACCTGCAGAGCCAAGAACGCTCAGGGAGAGGCCACCGTCTCCTGCAAGCTGGAGGTCAAACGTACGTATCTATAGACAAATGAAGAATGATGTTTTCAGTCAACAATCTATTGATTCTATTTGGTGAATACTTCCCAAAATGCCCCAAGAATTCCCTTTTTAGGTTGTGGCTTTGGATAATCTGTATCTCTTTCTCCCTACAGAGATTATTCTTTCAGATGCTGAGAAGAGCAAATAAAACAAATTTCCAGAGGTAAGAAACAAAGTGAAATATCCATTTTTGCATGAGAGAGTTGTTCAGTCAAACACGTTAAAAGGGAGGTCGAGGTTTTTTAATCCTGTGTTGTGACCATCACTAACGTCTCCCATGAATTGGTGCTCTTAAAGCATCAAATCAAAAGCTCATTTGTCCTTCCCTTTTGCCCTCTTTTTTTTGCCTTCTCATCTGTGCCACCCTACTCCCGCTTCCCCCCCTCCGCACTCCTCCCCTGTACATCTTGTACCTCACACTGCTTTTGGATGGTGGTAATGTGGTAAAGATTAATGTGAGTCAAATGGAAATACCAAATTTGATGGTTTTACAGCGTTAACATTTCTATTTTTACCCTCACCGTTAGGCGGACGCTTTCGGGTTTTGGTATAGGCTCTTCCATTAAAGCTTTTCGCATGCTTGAGCGGTGTAGCCTTTCAAGGAGCGTCGGGAGGCTTTGCTCGCAGTGTCATTTCAACCGCTGACAAGGGATGAGCCGTTTGAGCATTCAAAGCACGAAGCGGTGAAAGAGAGGGCGGCAAAGATGGAGGCGAAGACAAAAAAAAAAAAAAAAAAGAAGAGGGATAATGAAAAAATTCTGCAACAAAGAGATGTTTTAGCAGATGCAAATGATGAGACGGAGGGTTGGTGTGGGTGTACAGGAAAGCTGGAGGCGGTGAAGGAGTTTAAGAGTGAAGGATAATAGTTTTATCTCACTCTAAAGGACATGCCACTGGGTCTTTTTACAGCACTGAGAAACACTATCACTTGCCATTCCTGCTGTGCATTCAGAACATGTGACCAAGGGCTAATTGCATCATTTAACATGTTTTAGATAGCAGTTTCCTTATATAAACTGAACCTTTGCCTTAGCCCGCACCACATGAAAAAATATGTGATTTAAGTGAATGCAATGGGTTAAATAGCAACCTCATAAGTGCTGTAAAATGTTTTTTAGTACATTTGACTTTAAAATAAAAGGTACATTATAAGTTTATGATTATTTTTGCTAAAAGTTGACTGAAGCTTAAAATTATTCTGAATACAATAACACAGCTACAACTACATAAATGCTCTTGCACATATACACACATTTTAAAAAATCAGTACATACTTATACTTATAGATGATGACTTGTGATGACATTTTTCTCTCCACATCAGTTTTGACTTTGTCAAAGGAAAAGTATAAGGCCAAAACAGACAACACTTTTATATTTTTGCACTCAGGTGTACACTCGAGGAAGACCGCGGTGTCATTTCGGTACTTAACCTTGGATACAGGACCTCGGCTCGTCGTCTTAGTGGTCTGACATTAGCACATAAACTGGATGCAGTTGTTGTGCTCCACACAAAGTCGACCTTCAGCGCGGTCAGGGACACGTGTGTTCACACTATACTGCAAACGGGGTCGCATGCCGGCCTAACCACCGCCCCCCCACACACACACTGATGTAGCTCGAGTGATTAATTCATCTTCTGTGTGCTTGGATGCATTTGCAACTGTATTTACAGCTGTCCACTTGTGATCGGGTTACTAAAGGCGCGTTTTCATGTGTGAGTGTAAGCTGCGCCCTATAGATGATGAGACCACGCTCAGGGGGTTCGCGCAGAGTGTCGGAGAAGCGGCCCCGTAAGTCGCAGCCGTACATGGGAGGGCCCCTCAAAAGGAAAACGAGGGATTAGTCGTGGGAGAGCCTCCGGGTTGGGGGGGCTGATGTCAGTGCGCCACTCCGCGGTTTCTAAAAATGACTCCAGATGATCTGACACACAGCCAAACTCTTCACATTACCATGAGTCAACAGGCGGAGAAGTGCTGCGAGAAGACGGGAGAATGGGCTACGAGGGCAGAAACCGAGCCAGATAATCCTCGATGGAAAATACGCAGTGGATCTCTCTCCCTCTCACACACACAAAAGCTCAGACAAATCCACACACACTTCACCCCCCAGAACATTCCCGGCTGAAGTGATTATCACCTCACACCTCACGACCCCGGTTAACCCTCTTCTTGCTTTAATTATCTTTCCACTAGTGCCTTTTAAAGAAGCAGCGGCAGAAGTCCAGGTCTTATGTTTTTAGGTGAGTTTATGTATGTATGTTTGTCTTTTTGTTTGCCCACACATTAAAAAAAAAAATCCTCTAACTCTTTCTGCACATCTCTCTCTCTTATCTTGTCCAGAGTGTTTGAGGAGGCGAGAGAAAAAGTCGTGGCTGGCAGTGCAGCAGCGTGTACATAACGAAGAAAGGGGACGGAACAACATACCAACATCACCGTATCCATTTCCAACCACCACCTCCCCACCCCCACCTATACCCCCCCATCAACGCATCCCTGCTCCTGCAAGTAGGGAAGACCCGCACCGCCCATCCCAGTTTGCCAAATGTTGTATGTTGTTTTAGTTGGTAACACGTATGTAAGGATATATGTGCCATGTTTTTTTCTGCATGAGTCCATGTGCTGTTTGTTACAGTATATCTATAAATGTACTACCAAATAAAACAGTGAATCCTTGGACGTGCTATTGAAAAGTGTGAATGGATGTGTAATAAAAACTGTATTTTGTTATTTATTATGTGGATTCCTACACAAATTTTTTGACATACTGTATGATGCTAAGAATAAAATGCGACACATAGTTTTAGGCTGTGCAAAATCATTAGAAGAATTTAGTAGTTGTGGAGTTTTTGTTGCTCAAATATTTTTTTACTCACTCTAAATGATCTCTTCGTTCCGGTACATAAAACCAAAACTACCTGCACGGTTAGATACCGCCAGTGAAAAGTGAGGCTTGTTTTCTCAGATAGGTCAAAGTGAGCCACTACAGCAATAAACCGCTGTATCGTTTCTCACCTCTGCAGCTGCTGAGTACAACCACAGTTTGAGCCACGCCAGTTTAGCAGCTGGAGGCCTCCTTTTTAATGCTGCTCCTTTCTGTTCCCACACCCTCATTATAGGTCACCACTACCCACCAAATAAGAGATATGGAAGCAGTGTACTGCTTCCATATCAGAGGTGTAAGAAATTTAAAAAAAAAGTGGCTGAAGACACTAATTCTGTTGTATTAATGACAATTTTTGTATTTGTAACAGCCATTTTTTGTCATGTCCATTCTTACAGTTTCTCACATTCATGTGATGTGGCACTCAGTACGTTTTGCATACTTATCAGACTTATCAGAGAGTAGTTTTTAGAGCACAAATACTTCCCTTTTCACAGGAAATGTGAAACATATTTAGGTTAAAATAGCATGTTCAAGTTCAGTTTCATGTTCCACATTGGTTCCACTCCACCACACCTCCGTGTATCTGCACCAAAGCACTGTACTGTTCCTTTAAGTGACATCATTAAGAGGAAATTATATAATTATATTACTAAGTAGACGTTACACTTTTCAAGAGTTTGAGGAAGACCGAATAAATAAGTAAGTTTTGATTTTCCTTTATCTATTTTTTGGTACATTTTCTCTGGGAAACATATTTCTTGTCTAAATGACAATTCAGAGGTTTTGTCATTTTGAAACTTCACACCCATCAGAGGTTAGATATTCCTGATGATGTTTACTTTCACTAAAATAGTGACCTTTATATTATGTGTCAATCTTTTAGGTAACAGCTATCAGCCTGTATGACCCAATCTGAATGAAGATCATAAAAGAACCAAAAAACATTATAAAAAACAAATCATTTGCAGTAGTGATATAGTAGTAAATAAGTAGTAATATTAAACAGAGTGTTTTTAAAAGTCAACCTGTGTATTTCATTTCTTATGTATATTTTAAAAAGCAGGTCTCTCCCTTTATACTACAGTGTGTTTTAGTCATCATAGATTAATGGTAATGAAGTTCATTCAACAACACCAAATGGCATTATATGTCAACAGGATGAGGATTTTCATTTACTGGTAGCAGCAGGTTGTTTAAAAGCAGACATTCAGCTCTAACATGCAGACCCACAGGAGAGACAGGAGATATGACTTTCAGTGCAATACTGACATCTTATGGTCTTATGGAGTATGGTGAAAAAAACACTGACAGAGGAACAGAAACAATATTTGGACATATCTGCCAAACAGGAAGTCATAGTTTACCACAGAGGGCACATGTTATTGTATTTCAAAGTGATCTCTCTTAAGGGCAAGAAGACATAGAGTGTGATCACTAAAAATACATGAAACTTCTAAAATGTGTGTATTTATGATCAGTGGGAATTAAGTTGTGGAAAAAATGCTCACTATTTGCATGACTAGAGAGCAACCTTCAGCTGAAGACAAAAGGATGTTGCTGTGATGTTTGTGGTTGGCTGGCTTCACCGAAGTGAATAAAAAAAAAAGAAAAAGAAAAGAAAAAAAAAAACCCTGCAGCTTCCGCTCATGTCCCCAAAATCACATCACACCCACAGGTTTAAAAAAGAATAGCCAGATCTGAGAGGGGAGCTAAAATGAAATGGTAACTTGTACTTTTAGTAAGAGTTTTTGTTTTACTTCTGCTTACTTTTAATTCTGTATATCCCCAGAAAATGGGAAGAATCAGTTAACAATGCTATGATTTTTAAAATGGAAGTGAAACATGCTCAGAGCACACAATAAACCTAACACATAAACATGTTTTAAACAACATTTTTTAAACCATGTTTCCATTCCCTAGAAACCTTTTACATTTTTTACATTTTACAGTGCAAATCATTCAAATTCATGACAAGAACTCAAACATCTGAGTGTGGTTGATCAGCACATTTCCTGTTGCTTTGACACACACGCAAAAAAGCAGATGTTAGAGAGACAGGAAAGCTGCTGTCCTGAGGTGAGCTCAGAAATTAACTTGTTATACACGCCCATCTAGTCTGCACCCTATTTCCTCTACAGAACTTCACTACACAGATATATGACTCAACCCAGCAGCACAGCCTCTACATGTGCAGCTCAATGGAAAATGTGGCTTATCAAGGTCCTCGGTGTCATATGTAAGTTTTTCCTTTTCATTTTTGTCTCCGATTTGCAAAGAATATTTTAATGTTGCTTTTGAACATTTATGTCAATTTGATTTGACAGATCTGGCTGCTGTTTGTGTAGCTCAGGAGGCAAATGATGGTAAGAAACACGTTTGACACGCCAGCCAAAATTTCTGTTTTACATACTGATTTTTTAAAGTTTAGAGCGAGTTTGAATGTTTTTTGAAAAAATCTTGTTGTTTTCTTGTTGACCCAAAATGCATGATGAACAATCAAAAATCCAGTTTCTAAGTTAACCTCTGCTGTTGTAAACTAACTTGCTTTGTATTAAATGCTTTCATAATCATGACTCAATCAGAGGCAGACAAAAACAACATTTAGGAAGTAGAACATGAAGAAAGTTAAGATGAGGAACAGGCTGTTCTTTGTTGTCATGAGTCTGCCAGTTCCTACAACTAGACGTAGACTAGTGCAAACTTATATTTCACCATTTCGTGCTCTTGTTTCATCCAGCAGTACCAACTGTTCTGATCTTAACTCTTTTCTCCTCTCCTCTCATCCACCAGTCACTTCCATGGTCAGTCCCGTCTCTCCAACTGTTCCCATGCCGATAGTGACTCCAACTGTTTATGGTAAGATTTTTTTACTTTAGTTGTCTAAAAGAGAAAGCATCATGATTGAATTTCACCAGGGTTAGCCTTATGAAATCAAGTCAGTATTTAAAAAAATACATGAATAAACAAATAAATAAATAGATAAAAGTAAGTTTGCACATCATGCTATTGCAGTGGTTTATGATGCATGAGAAAGCAAGCAGGGCTGAAAAAAAAAACACTCAATATTCATCTTTGACTGTTAGCCACCTGTGAAACCATCATAGGCGTTGTCAAACTGTTCCCACACTGGGTTTATTTTAACCGTCTTGATGACATTGTTGCCGCAGTGTGCTCCTCCGCCCTTTAAAAAGAAGCTGGTCACATTCTGTGAAATAAAAACTGTTGTTGAGCATGACGTCATTTTGATCAAATGCTAATTCACTAATTCAGTTTACAGAGTGGATAACTCTGTGAGTGTGTTTTAAGTGATTGTATCTACATTGTATTTTAACTGATGACAAAATGACATCATGTAAGTATTTATTTACATTTGCAAGTGGTTCCTTCTTAAGTGCAATTAACTGTGCACCATGTAAAGCATTTTGTTATTATTATTATTATTAGAAATAAAACACGAGCAGAAAAGCAAAAAATGCTCACAGTCATGCTCCTAATGTACCTGAATTTGTGGCATAATTATTTTTTTTGATTATTCAAATGTAATTGAGATTAGTTTTTATAAATGACATTATACACAGGTGAATGCAAAACAAAACTACCAGTGGAGCTAATAATTAACTTCACTTAACGGTAAACTTGAGTCCATCAACTGTGTCATGACTTTTCCCACAGCTAGGTCAAACCGCACTTCATCAGTATGGCCACAGCGTTCATATCTACATACATTTGTCTTTGTGCACAACTTCATAGCACTTTGATGTGGAAGTGGAAGTTTATGTGATGCACTTCATCTTTCTGTTC
>JBAJHX010000041.1:18804193-18821675 GCA_037176925.1 Amniataba percoides
CCACCCAATCCAACTCTGAGGCTGCAGACTCGCTGGCCGGACGTGTTTGAGGGCGAGATCGTGGAGTTGAGCTGTGAAGTCAAGAGCTCTGATTGGACAGTCACCTGGTACAAAAATCAAGGGAGTATTGCAGAGGACGACATCCTGACCTTCAAGCCTAATGGAGAAAGGTCGTTGCTCAACATCAGCTCAGTCTCTCGCACCCATCAAGGAGGGTACGCTTGCAAAGCTCAACTCAACGGCAGGAAAGTCACCTCTGGATTCAGCAACACAGTTGATATCAAAGTTTACGGTGAGCTTTCATGTATGGTGTTACGTAAACTTGATGATTTTTTTCAGACATCTTAAAGACACAGTTGAACATTTGGGGAAATAAACGTACTGACTTTTTAGGGTGAGAATTAGACGGGACAATCGACGCCACCATCACACTAAATATGAAGCTGTCACCCGCAGACAGATAGCTTAGCTCAGCACAAAAGCTGGAAACAGAGTGAAACAAGGCTCTACTTTTACACCTCTGAAGATGACTAATTAACACATAAAGCTTGCTTAATTTAAACAAAAATGAAATTGTGATAAAATGACACATGGTGATGTTCTCTCATCACTTCCTGGAGTGAGGTCGCCAGGTTCATTGGTTACATTTGTTACCTTTGGACAAAACCAGGCGAGCTGTCGCGCCCCTGGATTAATGACGATTTCTTCTAATACATCCTCTGTTTCCCATCATTTTCACGTGACACTGATGGAATATGTAATGTTGGCGGCAGCTTCATACTTACAATACACACAGACATGACAAGTGTTATCAGTCTTCTCAGCTCTCACCAAGAAAGTGAATAAGCATATTTCAAATTTTCAAGAATTCGTTGTCATTACACGACAACTTCTCAAAATGACAAGCAACTCTGACATCTTGGTTTTTGATGTTCTGCTTCACATTCGTGTTTTGGGGTTCAGTGTAGAGCTGATGTGGTCTGAACTTCCTTCTCTGTTTTTAGATAACTTACCTAAACCGACTTTAAGGAAGGAAACCGGCTTTAACCCGATGTATGAGGGAGAAACGGTAAACTTCAGATGCAGAGTTAATGTGTCCACTGGTTGGGAGTATCAGTGGTACAAAGATGGAGAAATTCATCCTGACGCCAGCCAAGCCACCAATGAAACCTTCAGCGTACACCTCGACTTATCTAAGAGGGGGAAATACTCGTGCAGAGCGACCAGAGGCGAAAAAACAGAAACAGACTTCAGTGAGATAATAGATCAAGATGTCCTTGGTAGGTAAAAAACAGAGAGGTAACATAAGTGTTGTGTTTACAGTAAGAAAATGTCATGCTTGTTTTAAATATATAATAATGGATCTATTATTAAGTAATGAAGTCATTTTAGATGTTAAATAAAATGAAAAACCTCCAGGCTGGTTTGAAATATATTGAACTAGCGTTTTGAGAACGCCCTGCTTCCGTTGTGTTGTGTGTTTTCTGTTGAAACAGGATGTGGTAGCGCAGCATCACGCAGGCAGGAATGGCTCAGAGGCGTGTATATGTACGTAGCAGTGGCATATCACTTTGGGAGAAGAAGGGTGTTAATCAGTGTACTGCGATGTATTGCAAAGTGAAAAATGACGTAAGGGTTGCACCTTTTAAGTGTGTTCTCAGTCTTCATGCAACCAACACTCAGTCCACAGTTTTATACTTGTGGGCATTTTTGTTTTTGCTGTTAATAATAAACTGTTGCTTCCTTGACGTCAGTACTCGGCTGTGGCTTAACTGGCCTGTCTTCACACGTTGCAGATTTACTGATTTGTACTTTGATTTTTAATTTACAAGGACTTTGGAGGATTGCGTCTGACTATTTGTTTTCTTATATCTGTAGAAGAAGGTGGTATTTAATTATCATAATAGTCATGAAGACTAGAAATTACTTAGACAAACATATATTTAATTATTTGCTTTCCTTAACTTTTTAAAAAATGATTCATTATTCATTCATTATTCACTATTTAAAGAGGTTTGACACCATGAAGTTCCAAATTTTACTTTCTTTTAAGTAAGCTTGATCGTTTTAAGATCAGTTTAATTTGAGCAGATGCAATAACTTTACTTTATCTTGTGCTTTAAAGTGTAACTATAACTCAAATCAAATACCACCAGTCTCTGTCTAAAGCATGAAAAGCGACTGATGCGACTCTCTCTCTCCTCAGAAATTCCTGTCCCAGATTTATACAACATAACTGAGTTTTTGGAAGTGTTCCCTACTGAGAAAGTGAAGTTGAAATGTGAGATCATGAACGGCAGCTCTGACTGGACTTACACGTGGAACAAAGATGGGAGTCAAGTCCAGGCTGGTGAAGCTGTGTCTTTTGACCCAGATAGAACCACTCTGTCCATCAACTCTGCCTCAAAGGAACATGAGGGAGAATATGAATGCATGGGACACCTGAAGGGCAGGAATGTGATCACCAGAGAAAGTTCAGAGCTTTATCTCTCAGTATCTGGTGAGTTTTTCTGAAAAATAATAAAAAATACTATATATGCATTTTGTAATTAGAAATGTTTCTGAATTTTAGATAATATTAAATATTTGGGTTGAATTAGGGCAGATGAGGGAGGTTGAATAATAATCTTCTTTTAGGCACATCTAGTTAAATGCTAGCTGGATGCAATGTACTTTAACATACTGATGGCAATTACGTTTTCATTTACCCTCAGATGAGAAAGCCAGTGTCACACTGACGCAAAATCCAGACTACAATGTGATGTTCCCTGGGGAGTCAGTCGATTTTAGCTGTGACATCAGCAGCTTCTCTGGATGGACGTACTCGTGGTATAAAGACAACAACGACCTCGGTGTATCTGAAGACATGTTAAAAGTCAACTCTCTCGGAACAGCAGACAGTGGAACATATACATGCCATGTAAAAAGAGGCACAGTTGAAGTCTTCCATGTTGACCGTAATCCGGGTTCACACCTTCAAGTTGAAGGTAAGTTTCACTTCCTCTCTCTGAACGCAGCATGCAGATGTTTGAGTGAGTTTTTCAGCTGTGTGTCTGCTGTGCATTTATGATGCTTTTATCAGTAGTTTAACCACAATACCCGCTTATACCACAAAATACACACAGATAAAGTTCTTCTTTGTGCATTTAGGGAACAAGCCTAAGCCCTCGATCACACAGCAGCCAAACGCTGACAAAGTGTACATCGGAGAGTCAGTGTCCTTCGAGTGCAATGTCGAAATCTCGTCTGGTTGGGAGTACCTCTGGTTCAAAAATAAAACACCACTCAATATCAGCGGCAGTATTTTCAAAATCAGTGATGCCAGGTTGTCTGACAGTGGGTCTTATGAGTGTGTGGCCAGAAGAGAGAAAACAAAGTACGAGACAGAGCACAGCAAAGGGCTCAATTTACGCATATATGGTGAGCCTTCACATGTTTATACATTTCATATTATAAAACATTATGGTAAGAATCATACACAAAATGGATATCTCTGTGGATGTCGCTGGGATTTTACCAAGGGGCTAATAGGTCTGTCTCTCTGTAGAAATCCCTGTTCCATTTGTGAAGAACGTGACCCAGTGGTTGGATGTGTTCCCCACTGAGAGCGTGACTTTGAGCTGCGGGATGGACGGCACCTCTGACTGGACTTACACGTGGTACAAAGATGAGCACCAGGAAATTGAGGCTGTATCTTTTCTCCCGGATAAAACTCATCTTTCCATCAACTCTGCTTCGACCTCACACCGCGGCCTGTACAAGTGCTCGGCAAAGCTCAAGAGCAGGTCTGTCAGCAGCACCAACAGCTCTGAACTAAGACTTGATGTTTATGGTGAGTTTTTTTTTTTTATAGAATGATTTAAGGAATATTTTTCATTGTATTTGGATACTCAGTCATTTGGGGAAAACCACTTGCTTGCTTTCTCGCTGAGAGTCAGATTAAAGGAGCGATATCACTCAAATATCTGCCCTGTTCGGCATGAAGCTGCAGCCAGGTGATGTTTGTCATAGTTTAGCATAAACACAGGAAGAAACACCTCGCCACTGGTTGCCTGGAAACCTCAACCACCAACAACACAAGTTGTCATTTTTAAAGATAAAGGCTCTCTTTCAGCCCTCTTCCAGGCATAATGCTAAGCTAAGCCAACCACATCTTGGCTGTACCTTCATATTTAAACGCACAAATAAGTATCGATCTTGTCATGTGACTCTCAAGAAAGTAAAAATAATGCTGAAATGTTTAACTATTCATTTATGTAAATTAGTTTTCATGCTGGTAGGGAAGTAAGACTTTCAGCATGTCAGAATAGCTATTTAACACATTTATTGTTAATGTATTTATATATACTTTTACATTTAGGCCAGCTCCTCCTTACTCCGGGCTGTATACATTTAAATGTTCTTAAACCAAATAACAAAGAGATTCTCTTCCCCCCCAGATAAGAAACCCACAGTCAAACTACTGCAGAACCCCCAGCACGATGTGATGCACACTGGAGACACAGTCTCCTTGAGCTGTCACATTAATGTCTCCTCTGGATGGGAGTACCTGTGGTTCAAAGATAGCCGTCCACTTTCCGAAACTGAAAACAGCCACACCATCAAGTCTGTTGAAACAAAGCACTCTGGATCATATAAATGCCAAACTAAAAGAAAGTCAGCTTTCCAATCAGACCAGAGTCAGGCTGTGACACTCAGAATTGAAGGTTTGTATTTGTTGACTCCCCTCAGTTTTTCTGTGTGCACGCTGAATCTGTTCCTCATAGTTTTGAATGTGTTTCTACAGAGCGTCCACAGGCTAGTATAGATCTGATAACTGGCTGGTCGGAGGCCTTCTCCACTGACAGCTTGCTGCTCGAATGTGGGGTGAGGGGGAGCGAGGACTGGAACTACACATGGTAAGACACGACCAAAACATCTTTTCACACTTTGGATGAGGTTTTGTAAATGCCTGTGCACCGGGCGGATTCTCACGTTTCTGAATGCTCACATAAATTTAACAGGTTTAAAGAGGGACAAGAGATCAATCAAGTGCTGTCAAAGAACTATAAAGTCACCCCACAGAATGACCCGGAGCAGAGCTTGTACACCTGCCAAGGCATTCGCAACGGAAGACCATCTTATTCAAAAATTAGCGAATCTTACAAGACCAAGAACCTACGTGAGTACAACACAGGTCTAGAAATTGAGAGTTTTAACCCTACAAAAATATGTTCTCACTTTGATTTTGTTTCTATTTGAAATATGTAGTTCTGAAGAGGAGAGTCCTTCTTTCCATCTCTGGCTGCATCGTCTTTGGCATCGCTGCAGTCTTCATCGGATGCATTGTTCTCAGAGTCGTACGCAAACCAGGTATTGTCCCATCTTTGGGTACTTTTCGATTCCGAATATCTGCCTTATTAAAGCAGCTATAATCAATATTATTGTACGATGCAATACAACACAATGAGAAAAAACAGTGTTACAGGGAGGTGGATTATAGTGGTGAACCTACAGAGAACTGTCCGCAGCTTTAAAAAGCTTCGTAATGAGTTTCCGCTCATCGTTAATTTGTCCCCCTCCTTACTGTTTGGGTTCACTCACGGCGTAGTTTTCATCACTGTAGGCAAGGAAATAGTTCATAATCACACTAGCAGCTCGGTATCAAATGGCACAGATGCAAAGAGCAACTAGCTGGTGAACACAGTGGAGAATTTCACAGTGAAACAGCTTTTCCCTCAGCGGATGGAAAAAACAACACCTGAATGATAATGTTGCTCCATAACTGCTGGATGTGTAAATAAGTTAACTATGTCAACTTAATAAGTCAGTGCTGTGCTCACCACTTGTGAGACAACCATGTGAGAATATATTCATCTTAAATTACGGCCTCTTTTCTTAACA
The DNA here is from genome assembly GCA_037176925.1 of Amniataba percoides. Taxonomy (NCBI): domain Eukaryota; kingdom Metazoa; phylum Chordata; class Actinopteri; order Centrarchiformes; family Terapontidae; genus Amniataba; species Amniataba percoides. Next base: position 18,810,077 of record JBAJHX010000041.1, read on the forward strand.
CACAGCTGATGATGAAGATAAGCAAGAGGAGTCAAACCTGTTTCTCACCATGGCTGAGCTGAAGAAGAGTTCAGGTTTGGTGACACCACGTCTCATGGCTTGCGGTTTTGGTTGTCATTTCCTCATATGCTGCAGATACAGCCAACCAGTGATTCATTTCTGAGCTTTTTTTTAAAAGTAGCATTTGTGAAACTACTCACTGACATTTTGGAGTTTGAGTCAAACTTTCACAGTTTGCCTTCAGCCCTTGATGCTTCTGTGTTTAAGTTCCTTCCTCCATCCTGCAGATGCAACGTGTCCGCTGGTTGAGTACATCACCGATGCAGCACTGAATGCTGCGCCTAAAGGTAAAGATGAGTAAAGACGGTGATGCAAAAACTAGCTGATGATGCAGGTGACTCACTGACATCATTTCTTGTGTTTTTTTCCCCTTTGTCTGGAAAACAAAACAACATAACCTGCAGAAGAGGAAGAAAACGGCATAATCTGCAGTGAAACAACACCATTACCAATAACTACGGAGGAGGACCAAGGTAATAAACAGATTCACTTTTCCAATTAACCTTTTTTCTCTGTGATGATCATGCAGATAATTGTTTTATAACTGACGCATTATGTATTTCTCATCATCTTCTCTTTCTAGCTGTAACGGCGGATAACCACGATACCACGGAAAACAACGGTGGGCTTGTTTCCTTCAAACAGTGACAGACTGACATCCTCTTTGCATCAGCCTGTCACATACCTATTAACAAGTCTAGAGTACTGCTACATCCTCGCGAGGGTTTAATGGCCATTATGCAGTGAGAAACAACGTAAATTGATCTGTGACAACGTGCAATGCTTTTTACGAGTGTGGCAAAAAAGAGTGGCGTCAGTGGAAAGGCCAAACTCTGAACCTTGGCCATTGTGAGATTTCTCAGGCTTGTCTTGTGTGGCTGAGCTCTACACAGTCAGACTATCGGCCTCAGCTGTGCTTCGACCCAAACGCTAATGCTGCGGTTCACTATCTTAGCATTAGTCTCAAAGCACAGCTGAGGATCATTAAGGAGATTAAATTTAATAAAAAGGTAATTAGTTTTAAAACTCCTCCTGCCAACAAACTATCTGAACAAATGTAAATTCTCAGTTTCGTTTTGACTATGCATCGATGTCACCTTATATGTGTACAGATTTGCTCTCACAGTACTGTTCAGAATTGTACATAGCTTAATTTAAACCACTGTATTGCTCAATTGGCGCTGTTTGAATGCAAGACGTCATTTCATGTTATTAGCTTCAATCACACATTTCTGGAAAATGTTGTACATATGAGGACTTTTCAATTCTTAGAACAAACACCAGATGTCAGTAGATACACATTAGCTTGAGCTTATTTAATGTTTTGTTTGGCTGTGAATGTTATAGGCAACTGGTTAGATACTGTATCATATATTTATGTACAATAAGTGATGCTACAGAAATGCCATTCAAGCATTTTGAGTCTGCCTATGAAATTATCAAAATAAAAAATACAAAATGTTGCCATGAGTAAGTGTTCATTCAACTAACTACTGATCTGCACCGTCACATGGGACTGCAAGAAACACACGTTCAACCAGTGGGAGTTTGACAAGTGGTTCAGTCAGTGTGGAGATCATCATGTGCACCTGAAACAAATGGGGGACAAAAGACACAAAGGAAAGATTTATTATTTTCCAGACAAGCCTTAAAATCAAAAGGATTTTAGTGACCAAGAAATAACGTGTAGGCCCTTGTACATGTTACTTATTGACTGACTTACATCTACTTGAGGATATCAGTCAGCTTCTCCATGTAGTAGTCGTAGTTCTCCTGACAATCCTCCCAGGGTGCAAAGCTCTGGTCCTCCTTCTCAACGTACGTTTCCCAGACGTGTTGAAAGTGAGACGGCTTCATCATTCGCAGTTTGCAGCCTGCGTTCACCAGAGCCCGGAGGCCCTCTACTATCTCTGGCTCTTCCCACTCGAAGAGACGGGAGCAGAATATGGTGAGACGGACCTTTTTGCGCTGCTGGAGGATGGTGGCCAACTTGGCTGCGCACGCCACACAGGGACTGGATGACACGTACCACGTGACTTCGTACTCTTGGGAATTATTAGGGAGAAACTGGGGAGGAAAGAGATTAGAGATTCATGGAGGCATGAAGTAGAAAAAAAATATATGTAACAATATCAGGAGAGAAAATGCTTGCAAACTAATGGAAACCAGACCTCCCACAGGGTCCACATATGTGTAACATTATACTGCAGTGAGAGTGTGAGCGTTCATTACCTGTTGAAAGAAGGCCTCTTCAGCATGAGCTGTGGCATGTTCATCCTCCATATAACCTTTCAGGGGCTCAGTGGTGCCTCCTGGTGTATCCACTCTGAAGCACAGTAGGGTCTTATTCCTCCCTGACGAGTACTCAACGTTCCTGAACTGAAACTTGAAGTAGAACGGGCTCATCTGTTCCCTGGTGGAGATTGAAAGTTGTGAGTTTCCGTAACTAACAATAAGTTAGTTTTCGTTGTAGTAAATTATGAGCAAAAAACTCTCTCTTTGGCAGCATTTAGTGTCACCGTGGTTGGGCCATTTTTTTTTTAGTGCAATGAAGATGAGATTAGCATGAAAAAGTGGGGGGAAAAAGCCCCAGCAAGCATGTCCTATTTATCAGCGGTGCTTTGGAAACAATCTGTCACCTTAATCATGGCTGTAACTGGAAATGCCACTCGTCTAACACTGAGAGTATGAGTCACTGATTTTGTGACGAATTTGTCAACCATCCAGGACAGTAAAAGAGCAGTGAGTCTCACATATAGACTACGGTGACATAGTTGCCACCCTGAATAATAATGAGAGTACAAACTGATGTCTCTATAAATATTTTTGGCTTTCACAACATCCCACAATCTGCCAGGCCCGTCATGACTCAGCCGCTGCACAAAACACATACCCCTCTCCTGCCTTTCTATATAAATCCATTGTTATATCGTGCACAGGCGGCCAGATGGATTGCACAAATAGATCTATTATAGCTTTGTTATCAAACAGCTAATACTCAAAAGGACGGAGATTTGGGAACAGATGCTCGGCGGAGTGATATAGCGGGCACCGTGTGTCTGTGTCAGCTCTGTGACTCACTCCTATTCTTACCGCTGGGTTAGGAGGGATGGCAGGTGCAAGTCATTAGTATGCTTCCTCAACTACAGAACATGCATAGGGAACGTTATGAGAGAGGCGCGAAAAAACAACTTCAGCAACAGGGTACCCACAAACTTGGATGTGTTAAAGAGCAAAACAGGTGTGTACATATGGCATACTGACTCCAGCTGGTGTGGTGTATGCATTAAATCTCACCCACCCTGTGACAATCTCAAACGGCGGCAGCTCTATAGGCTGAAACTCTCCGTTTTCTTCACTGGTATTCGCCTCGGCCCCCTTTGGCCCTCCGTTCTCGCCGTTCCTCTTCTCTTCATCGTTCTTGGGCTGCTCGGGCGCCTTCTCTGGCTTTTTCGCAACTTTGTCGGGCTTCTTCAAGATCTTCCCCTTTTCCTTCTCTTTGTCCTTCTCCTCGCTTGTTTTGTTCTCCACCTTCTTCTCTTTCTTCTTCACGCTTAACCGGCTGTTTCTGTCGGCCATGATGTTCTGTCACTGGGTAAGAGTGTTGTGATAAGGAGATGGGAGGGAGAGAGAGAGAGAGAGAGAGCGAGAGAGAGCAAGAACTCAGCCTAAGTGGAGCGATAACCTCGGTCCATTTACAGAAATAGATCCCATTGTGTGCCGCGGTTGGAGTCGCAACACATACATGTCTGGTCGGGGGCAGGGTTAGGTGGCTCGCCTGTCTTACTCCCCCTCTTTCCATGCCCTGAGTGCCGAAAGGTCACAGGAAGAGACTAAAGTGAGTGCCCATGTGTTGCAAGATGAAGACAGGGCAAGACTGCACCTACGTCTCTTATACGGCTGCCAAATCAAGAAGGGAAACCACCATATTTTGTGTTCAAATGTACAGTCTCAAACACCGTGAGGGTAGCTCTTTAATCCCCCTTGGCTTTAACTGTCGGCAGGTCAGCAACAGGCGGGGTTATTAATAACGATGGTTGGCTGCGTGTGTGTCTGTGTGTATGGGGTAACCAGGGCTCCCTTGATACTAAACACCACTTTTGTTTGTGCCAACTCCAATGTCCTGCAGCAGTTTAGACCTTAGGAATACACCAAGGCCAACTAAAGGGCACCCCAAATAGGGGGAGACTGAGAGCAGTGCAGTAAAAACAAACACACACACTCAAACACAGTGACTAAGGGAGTGTTTGTCTCTGCGTGATGAATAAGAGCGCAGGAGTGTGGCCCAGTGTGCATGTGCCTGTGAACAATCAGTCTATGAAATCACCCTGCATCAATATGTCCCTCTGCTGAGGCCACTGTGTGGGGGAGGGGGGGCATTGGTTTTGTAAGAGTGTGTGTATTTTATTTATTTTTGTGTGTGTGTGTATCTATGTCAATGTACAGTAGAGGGAATGGCTTTCTGCACTGCAGATGTAATAACTTGAGGCATGAGGGGGAGGGAGGGGGGCAGTTCAATTACAATTTCCTCCCCTCCCTCAGTCTCGCTCTCTGCCAAGTAATTCATTTCAGAGGCAATTACCAATAGGACCGCAGCCCGGCCTGCTCGTCTAACTCATATGGATGAGCTGTCACAGTTTGGAGAGGGGGGTGGGGGGGTGGAGGGAGGGATGGTGAGTCGCTTCAAGCTGCTCCACGTACACTCACAAACAACAACACACCCGTGGGGATGAGCAAAAAAACACTTTTGCAAAGATTAATGCGCTGACACATCCACGCGGATATCTAGCGACACATCTAAATCCACAGGGACGTCCTGGGGCGATAATCATTAAAATCACAGCAATCTTTGATAATTATGATCTATGAGGGAAATCTCATTGTGTCTCATAGAGATTAACACACTTCCTCTGAAGTGGCTTTCAGCAACAACAAACACGGCCGCACTGGCTGTTGTGCAGTCGGAGAACAAGAGTCTTCGTAATCAGATCTATTGCAATTCCTTCACGGCCAGTCATCTTCAAATTGATTGATGGTGCTGTTTTACTGTTCCTTATTAATGGCAAAACATTGATCAATGCACAGAAGCGCTCTTGTGCCTTCTGATGTAGCATCAGAGAACAAGAGTACAGCAGCTACATATGGTTTACTGCCAATTATCTCGACGTGCTTCAGTAATGAGGTTTTGTGAGTCTCGTTGGCTTTGGAGAAAAGGACTGTGTAGGATGTGGCTGCTGCCTTCCTGCTGACTCAAATTTAACTGTAATGGAATTACATGCAATTACCCGGCCTCCCCACCGGCCCAGCGCAGAGTAACAGAGTCCCTGAATGAAGCCAAACACACACTGCAACATTTCTCCGTTTCTCCTTCAGAGCGATGCCCTGCAAATTGGATTCAAAATATTTCGGCGAGGTCAGGCAAAGCAAGAGCCTCTGTTGTGCCGCACGCACACATCCTCTGCTAGCTCTCTGGGGCAGAGGCAGGGTCAAACCCATTTCAATTCCTAAAAGTTCAGAAGTAGAATTGGATGTAAAATTGAAAAGGGGGGGTAAAAAGAAGCGCTGATAAAAAAAATTAGATGGAATTCGCCTCCACTCTGAAAGAGCACACGTAGCGTTGAAAAAGGACCGTTCAGAGGAGCACACAAATGAATTAAGGTCAACGAATGAGCTATTTGAAACTGATTTTTCTCCATGGGTGAAAAAAAAGGTGTGCAATGTGCACACGTGCATGAATGCATTCACATCTGCAAAACTGCACACACCTCTGAGTTCGAAGTGAAACTCATTTATTATGATGTCCCAGCAATGAGGCATACATACAGAGAGGAAAAAAAAGAATAAGTGAATGATGCACTGACTTACTGTTCAGCAGCTAATGCCTTCCATCAAAAACAACACTAAATTAGTCACAACCTCTTGAGTTATTGTATATAAGTGAAAAATAAATCAGATGCTACAGTATGCAGTTATTGATCATTTGGTTATCATTGGTATGTCAGTGTTGGCTGGTACCGGCAGGGCGTGGGGGGGTGGGGGGGTAGAGAGTGGGGGGCTTTGCGGTCTTGTGGTTGTCTGAAAACCCTGATCAGGCAAAATAATGTCAGAGTAAATGCTTTAGTATTGATCTGCTTCTAGTCCCCTCGGTCCGTAGCATGTGGTATAATAGTCCATATGCAGGCTACATGATAAACAGACAGCAATCCACACCTAAAAACCTCTCTTAAGAACGGATGGTGAGGCCCGGCTGTGTAATGCTTACATCTTGTGTCAAATGATGTGTAGTATGAGGGCTAAGCTACGCTTCTAGCTCAGTTTCCTTAGAAGGGAATAGAGGTTAGTATCCAAGAAGTAACTTCACCGCACGTATAAAGCCTTCAGCTGCTATTTTAGTCAAAGAAATGCTTGACTCTCAGCTTTAAGTCCATAGTAATCTGTAGTTGGCTTTGAGGTAGATGAGCGTCTCCAGGTTCTTTGGTAAGACGCGGCCTCTCTCCGGCCGCAGGCAGCGCCCGGCAGTGGTGAAAATGCTGTCCACTACGGTGCCGCAAGCAGGTATGGTGAACGCCCTCTTGGCCACCTGGGCCAGCAGAGGAAAGTCGATCGCTTTGCGCCGCCAGTAATGCAGAGCCTCCTCGTCTGTGGGCTCCTCCCGCAGGTAGACGGACAGCTCCTGCTCCAGGCTCTTGGCCTGTGTCGTGGGTCTCTGCTTGATGAAAGAGAACAGCTTGCAGGGCCGAGAGAGCGAGGAGACCGGCGACGGGGCTGGTGCGGGGGGCGTCTGGGACTGAGGGTGGAGGTCTGTGTTGGGGTCTGTGGGGCTGGAGGCTGTGGAATGTTTGGATAACTCCTCTATGAGCACCTGTCTGTGCCAGTCAGGGTTGCTGCTCCAGGTGAGCTTAAACTGGGGGTCTAAAGTGGTGGCAGTGATGTAGAGGGGGTCCTCCAGGATGGGGGCCAGCCGACTTTCCACAGCCTGGCTGAGGCCCACCAGGAGAGAGGGGCAGTTGGGGGTTGACGTCTCGGAGAGATGTTTTCGGAGCCCCAGAACGCAGGGCAGAGCCAGGCTGACGGACATGTGTCTGTCCGCCTGTACGTCTGCCTGCCGGTCCCCGTGCACCATGTCCCACGCCTCGGTGAACGGCTCCAGGGTGTCGGTGAGCTCCCTCAGCCGGGCTCTCTCTGAAGGGCCCAGTGCCAGCTCCCCCGGACCGCTCACCTCCTCCAGGAACTCCACCGAGTCCTGCAGCCGCCGAAGCACCTGCATCACAAGCAAAGCACAAAGATAAACATTTTGAAAAGGAGGGAAACATGCTCTTGATTTTGCCCTTTGCAGAGAAACTCACATTTCTCAGTCTTATAATATAAATGGAGCTGAAACAGCTACACAATCAGGGTATTGTGGACACATAGTGGATACAGGCACACAGTCATAATGAACAACTAATACCAGGCTTATAAAACATGATAATGCAGTTGCAAGCTGTCTAGATACTACACATAAATGCTAAAGTAAAGTGCAACCTGTACACAACACGAGTTTGTAATATTGCAGACCTTCAGCTGAGCAGCCCAGTCCCTTGCCGCAGGAGGGGTATTTCCTGGCTGCCCCACGACCGACCCAGGGCTGTCAAACACCTGGCTGAGTTTCTCATGCGGGACAGCGGAGGTAATGTAGTTGTAGAAACAGGCAGCCTTGGCCAGCGTGGAGGAGAGCTGCGGACAGGAGCGCAGCCCCTCGCTGACGCACAGTTCGAGAGAGCGAGAGAAACAGTCCACCCGGCAAACACCCAGACCCTGCTCCCACGGGTCCTCCCACTCTCCTTCCTCCCCGCCGTCCCCGTGGCCGTTCCTGACCCCCTCCTCTGCGCCGCTGCCGTCGTTCGCCTCCTCTGCGTAGTCATTGTCATCGTCGCCTTGCCCGTTGGCGAGAGCGGGGGAGACCAGGAAGCCGGGGAGACAGCAGGGCCTCACAGCCGCCGTCGCCGGGAAAGGGTCCGCGACGACGCGAAAGGCTCGCCCTGACACGCCGTGAGAGTGACACACCTCGTCGAAATCGGAGAGCACTCGACTCCCAGAGCTGCCGCCGGTCAGGGGAAGACACGCCAGGAGAGCTGAACGCATCTGCCAGTCAGATGTGAGAAAATGGCAGGTGACGCCGAGGTACCTGCAGAGAGAAAGAGATATATATATAGAGAGAGAGGTGGAGTCATCAGCGAGGACATCAAGCCAAGCTGGAACCACGTCGTGTTTGCTCGATTTTACCTCCTTACCCCGAAGTGGCTCCAGCGAAGCCCCTCCAGAGGTCCAGGCTGAGGCTGAGGGCGTGCGCCGAGGCCAGCGCCTGACGGGTGGCCAGCTGGGCCTGGTAGGCGTAGGCGGGCAGGAGCTGGCTCTGGACGTAGTGCTGCCGCTCGGGGGTGTAACGCGGCTCCAGGAGCTGAAGCAGCTCCCTGAAGCCTTGATTCTCCACCATGGACACCGGCTGCAGATCCCGCACGATCATCTTCGCGATCGCCTCGGAGATCAGAACCTGCAATCACACAAGACTCATCACGCGACGCCATAATAAAGAACGCGGAGGATTTCACAAACGGCGGCTGGGTCGTTTTTGCATCCCGCACCTGGCGAGGGTCGTGCCTGTCGAACTTGGTCACCCCTGCTCCGGATCCTCCTCCTACCCCTCCCTCCAGAGCTCCCAGCCCTCCAACGCCTCCCCCTCCTCCACCTCCTCCTCCAACTCCAGCACTGATGGGGAGAGAGTAGCGTGCGTTCCCTCCGTTGGTGGAGAAACTGTGCAGGGAGCCGGAGGAGTAACCCTCTCTCTTCATATCCTTCCTTTTCACAAAGTCATCATACATGGCCTGGTGCTTCCTCTGAATGGGAGACAGAGACAGAGAGAGAGAGAGAGAGAGAGAGAGAGAGAGAGAGAGAGAGAGAGAGAGAGAGAGAGAGACAGGTAGAGCATCCTCTGTTCAGGTGTTTTAATACATGTGGAAGAAAACACACTGTGGGTGGAGAGCAACAGTCAGGTTAGCTCCAACACACACACACACACACATGCACAAAAGATGCTGTAGGGCCAGATGCATCCCGCTGGACTGTAACAAGACAAGACTGAGAGCAAGTGCGGACGCCTCCATGTTGGTGCGCATTTTATTTTGAAAGCGTTACCTTGAGGTGCGTTACGAAGTTGGACGTGACGCTGCGCTTCGCCTGGATCCGGGTGCCGCACGCTTTGCAGTTGGACTCGATCTTTCCATTCTCGCCCTCGAACACGATGTTGAAGTAGTCCAGGATGGACACCTTCGAAACTGACGCCATTCCTCTCCCGAAAGCGTGGGAGAATAAAAATAAAATAAAAAAAATTCAACTTGCAATCAAGGGGCGATCCGAGTCCAGAGTCCCGAGATCATGAGCGCAGGCAGGCCGGCGTGTTTACTTCCCGGAGCCCCGCTCACACACGCACACACCGGGGGAGATGTTGCAGCAGACAAAAGATCATTTTATTATTATAATTATTGCTGTTGTTGTTATTATTGTTGCTGTTCCCGGGAAACGCGGCGGCGCTGCGGACGTCTGCAGAGCTCCTCGCTGATGGACGCCTGTCTCCGCGCTCCCCCATCCGCCGGGTCGGACGCGGGCGGAGGGATGGAGGCTCCGCAGACGGTGCTGGGAGCCGGAGCAGGAAGTGCACACGCACGCACGCACACACACTCACACACAGACACACACAATAAAACCTCCTCGCTTCGACTCTTCCCGGTGATGTTCGGTTGCACTCGGCGCTTTTCATCTAATGAAATAAAAATATACATATATATATATATATATATAAAAAACCCAGATATAACACAAAAAGATATAATTGCTACACAGACTATAATAAATAATAACACAATAGTTATAATAATGTTATTATGAGCAGTATCATTATCATCATCAGGTTGGTTTGCTGACCTTTTTATCTTCTCATCTTTTCTCTCCTCCTTACCTCTTTTCTCCTGTGCTTCCCCAGTATTTCATTTTATTCTAGTCTAATTTATTCTGTTGTATTTCATTGTGTTTTAATGTACCTGGCTGCTGGGACAAGTGAATTTTCCTTTAGGGGCAATAAAATATCTATCTATCTATCTATCTATCTATCTATCTATCTATCTATCATTTCTGTGTAAACACATGTAAGTCTATATGCATACAAGTAAGTCTATTTATATGTATTTTCTCATTTAAATATCTGTATTTACCTTCTCTGTGTGTTTCATTGTATGATGCTGTTTTTAAATACTAAATAGCCATAAATTTGCAGACAAGACTGCATGTCTGTATTGAGAATAGAATAAAAATGTAAAAAAAAAACTTCTGTTTGACTTGCAACAATTCAAAACTTAACTTTTTATTTATGAATAATTTATTTGCCTTTTACTACTATTTCATTGTCAAGGATGGGGGGCACAAGAGTATAAATATTCCATGAGAAACAATTTTGTCTCCTTTATAAAGCGTTAAGAAGTTGTAAGTAATTAATTTATTAACGTTGGCAAGTCGCATGCCAGCGCTTTATAAATTAGTAATTAAAAAGAACATTTGGGTTGCCAGGTTATGCAAAATACCCTCACAGCCCTCATATACTATTCACTGAGTTTGTTTGGACAGCACTTCTCAAAATCACTGTAACAAACAGTAAGAAGAACAGGAACTGAAAAACAATATCAACAGGGGGAACCAACTAAATTTAAAAAAAAAAAAAAAAAAAGCATATTTGCATGTGCTTTTGCAATATATTCATCAGCAATGCATTTAATGTTTATGAATGGCTTATCAACATTTGGAACTGCATTATTACCAAATCAATGCAACTCATAAACCCTTTACGGAGTACCTTATCCCATTAATGTAAAAGTTAAAAAAAAACAAAACGCTTTTTATATTTATAAATTAATCTTTACAGTCTACAACACAGTTTTTTATTGAGCTTGAGTAAATCCTTGATGGCAGCACTTATCTCAACAAGCCACACATTTTCCAGCAGGAGAGTAAAAACCGCACATCACAATGAAGATCATCTATCACCAACTAATCGTCCGAGTATGAACTGCTTCAACTGTATTTTTCTACATCCACCAGGAGAACCACAGTTGAGTTCAACTGTCCCAAAGTGTAACCTACTGACTCTGTCTCTCTCTCACTGTGGCCACAGACTGTCCTCCAATCAGCTCCAGCTTTGACTCGATGCTGTCATTTAGTCTTCCACCTTGTCCGACTGGGCTTCTTGGAGAATGACTTTGTGTTTCATGCTGTGCTTCAGCTCCTCTCTGGCGCTCAAAACTGCACTCTGGAGGGCTGCGATCTCAGCCGACAGCTCAATTACTGCAATGTGACAGAAAAAAAAAAAAAGAATAAGGATTTACTGGGAGTACACAAAAAAACAGCATCAAAAGGAGTCATCTTGCACACAGACATGCAAAAAATACAATCGATTAAAAAAAGGAAAGTGTTTTTTCTGCAGAATTAGGAGCATTAAGTCATATGTATGTTG
>JBAJHX010000041.1:18836026-18862707 GCA_037176925.1 Amniataba percoides
GGGAAAGGAAAGGGGTTGGGAGGGAGAAAAAATTGTTCCATTCCAACCTTTAGAAAAAACTGAAAAACCGGGATTGGTTAAAACTCTTTCTGTGTTTTTTCCCCCCCCCCCCCCCCCCCCATTCCCCTCCGCCTCCCCAATGAAAGCGGCAGGCCAGCTTGCCTATAATCCCTCCATCACACATTCCCCAACACTCTCAGACACTAACACACACATATACACATGCACGCAACCTCCACGACCCTGGCCGGCCAGAGGCTAACTCGTAAACAGACCGGGCCACACGACGGGGTGTTTATCCCTCGCAGCGAGAGGGACCGCCGCGCACGACGCAGTCCGAGCGTCTACGTGCGCACGAGCGTGCTGAGCACTTTGACTGGAGCTAGTTTTACTCCCCTGCGGGGCTGTTTGTTGTTTATAGCGAGAGATACTGACAACAGGCTCAGACTTCACTATGTAAACTCAACATGAAGGCCGAGGCTTCACGCTAAGTGGTCCCCATACTCAGCGTTAGCAGATTAGAGGAACCAGATAAACTGAAGGATCATCGTACCTCATTAAGACTCCTCCACCAAACTGTGTTCAAAGAAGTAAATGTTAGATTTTTAGATTAATTAACTGTGGTAATCCAGACATTTGAATGACTTCCACCGCTTCCTACTGAACTGTAAGGTCTTTGGGTGGAGGCTGTACTGTACCAGTGAGCTGCCAGTCGGGAGGGGTTTCATTTTTATTGAGGTTTCCAGGTCAAGTGGGGATCAAGGCTGATCTGGAGACTGATTAGAGCCACTGAAACGATATGGTCAAGAGAAGCGGACCACAGGAGGGTGAAAGGTATCCTCTGTTGCTTGTGGCAGCGACATATATGCCGTTGCTGTGTCTATCAGCCACATTTAGACCAACATATAAGAAAAAATAACGGCTGTCTTGGTGCACGGCCTTCAGTAATTCAGACTGATTGCCAGCGGAGTTGCACAAGCAGTGAGGTATGACTTTTTCCTCTTCCATTAGCAGTGATGGAGCAGAGTCTGCCAGGTCAGAGCCATTCATCTACATTATAATGTCATGATGAGATTGCTCCAGCAGCAAGGGGGGGAAACAGGCTCCCAGTTCAACTCCCAGGGTAACAAGACATCATAGTATTGCATCCTGATGTGGCAGCATTACATGCACCTTTAAGTCTCCTGAAACGGTTACGCCCAGAGCTAACTGTGAAATGTGCAACGACCGCTATTAATGATTATGATTGATGCCTTTTTTTCTGGGACAGGGAGTGAACATTAATGATGTTCACTACTCAAGCTACCACGGATGAGACATCGAGCCTCTTTACTGGCTTTGTGGATGAACACAGGAGCATTTTTAGCAAGAGGCAGAGGCAGATACCACCAAGGTGCATGACTGGCAAGGAGTTTCAACACTTTAGTCTCATTTCTGGACAGTGCCAAAGATTACTATCATGCACAGTCGTCATATATCTGAAACTCAATCCATAGTTGTTAACTACTGTTAGTGTTATTCAAATCACATCCACTGCTTGCAGCATGATGCATATTTATAACAGTCATACTTTTAACATTTTCCTTCTCCATCCATGTGTTTTAAAACAGTGAACCTTTCACTGTTTTTTCATTGCTTCTAATATGTAACAAAGTAACCAGTGCCAGTTTTTTCATTTATCATGCATTTCCCTTTATTCTGCATGTAATTTATGCATGTACTATCAATGTAATGTACAACCACTACATGCGCATATCTATTTTACTATGAATAACTGAGCGTCTTGGGCTCTTTAAATTCCTCTTGGAAATTGGATGCAAAAAGTTCCAGCTTATCTCATCTGTCTTCCCTGTAGTTTTGGATCACAAATAATATTGTGGTAAGAAAATAAGCAGTCAAGCCTTGTTTAACTTTATTGATAAAACATAAATCAGCTTCACATGCGCTCTAGATTTTTAAGGCACGAGCAGAAGTTTCTGCGTGTGCTGTGTGAAGTCAAACCAAATCAGTATTAAATTCACGTTGAGGTGTCTCACGTTAGAGTACTTAAATTTCTTTCTGTCTTTCTTTGACTGCGGAGATTAAATCTGCTCCCACTCACAAACACAAAGTGTGCCACTATTCTGCCACTAATGAACTCATTTAAAGCACAGCATGCTGATATGTGTGTGCCCACCAGCAATGTGGGGAATCTGGCATTAAGTAAGGGTAAATTATCTTTTTTATCTGGAGAATAAACAGAGTTAACTCCATTATGTTGTTTCTCTGGGGTCCCGTTATGCAGTCGGACTTGCGCAGCCTGAGTAGGAACCCACCGAGGGGAGGAGATGGCTATCGGGAGCCACGGGGCAGATGGGGGGACCGTTTTTATCGATGCACACGATGTAATGGGGTCTTCCTGTGAGGGGGCCTGAGGAGTTTCGTTTGACAGAGCTTTCATGTGTTCTTTTGCTCTGTGTGTGTGTGTGTGTGATCAGGGAAAGTCACTGTGGGCCATTAGGCCTCCGCACGCATGCATACTAGCGCACATCTGGATATGCTTCTCCTCGAACAGTCATACCTACATACAGTCTGGCAGTCCATGTGACCTTTTAATACCATCTAAGCACTTTTAGATAAAGCCAGCTAGACCTTAAAGCTGATGTGCACCACCACCAGTGTGACCTCCACATGTGCACACACACACACACCTGCCACCTGCTCATGTCATGTCACACTGCTTGCACGCCATTATGTCAGCGATTTCCTGCAGACGTGAAATGTATGTGCTCACTGCTGTCAGATATCTACAGAAAATCACCAGACAATACTAAGCGAGTAATATCCTCACAGCTGATCGACTGTCAGCTGTTAACAGCAGTACCTATCGCAGACGATTCAGCCTTCGAGTGGGTTTGATGTTAAAGTTTGGTTGACATATCCATAAAGATTTTACAGCTGTGTTTAGGGGAGACCTTGTCTGTTAGGCCTGGGGGCTCAACTTAGCAATGGATCAGCTGCTAACCGTGCACAGGTGAGACACACCCTCTTTGAGTTCGGCCACAGCGGGTCGAGAGAGACAGAGAGTGGGTGAGAGGTTGGAGGATCCGGCCGGCGAAAAAAATAAATAAATGTCAGGACTCAGAAATCACCTGGCCGTCCGGTGATTTACGCGAGAGTAAAGGTTCGGATCAAGGGTCTGAGTTTTGGTGGGGGGTGCGAGGGGCTCTAATTCAGACCAGTCTCCAGTCAAAGTAACAGTTAGCAGCTCTGCGGTCTGTTAGCTGTCATGTGTGTCTCTCAGTTACACATGGCGGTTTCATGCGGTGCTCTCAACAAGCTGTCTGCGGCGGGACAGGCTGCATCAGTCAGACGTGGGCTGTGTTTGGGTGGCGGTTAGTTCACGTTCGATTCTCACATACATTCAGATCGGCTATAATCTTAGAGAAATGTATGACAGTTAGCTTTTTCAACTGTGCAAAAAAGCACATCAGCTAAACACAAAGGTCTTTCTGGGACCATGCGGACACGTTTGGTGCTCTTTCAGGATCGGGCAGTGATGCTCCCACTCGCCACGATGCTCTCGGTGGTGCAGGAGTAGAAATCCTTCGATCTGTGTCTAAAACCCATGTTGTTGGAGACCAAAATGGTCTAAGCAGTCCAGTGTGTATAGCAGGAGGGCTAAAACAGCAGCCATGAGGAGCCCCAATGTTCTCTCTGCAGACGATGGTCGATACTGTACTGAGAGGAAGTACAGTACAGTTTGTATTATTTAATGTGGATATTAGCTTGTAATATTGTTGTTTATGTCCCAGAGTTTCCCTCTATATTTATCAGAAATGAGAATGAGTACAGGTGGGTCAGGGTTAATCTCGACATGGGTGAAGAGGCTGATCCTCGTCTCTCGCAGCCGGTCAGCTCTTAATGAAGTGCAGCGCATGAATCCGTCTCTCCATGTTGTTCTGTTCTGAGCAAACAGTTTTGTCTTCCCATTAACTGTTGACGACATGGAGCTTTTTCTTTTTTAAGGTTGCTTTGTAAGTTGTCCTTGCACCTCTTCGTCTGATCTGCCCTGCTGGCCTGCTTGTAGCGGGGAGATGTTTACAGGGGCGTAAGTCAAGCATTCTTTCTACACGGCTGGTCCATCCGAGTTAGTGTTAAATGACTTTTTTTCTTCTTCTAACATGCCGATGTTTGTGTGGTTGTCTTCCCAACTGGCTTTATGAAACATCTGTGGTAGCGGTGCTGATAGAGAACTTGTGTCTCACTGATGTTCGCAGCCAAAATCTTCAATGTGACGCTGCAGATCTTCTGAACGGGCAAAATGTGCTCCAAAGCAACTTAAACACTTTCCACAGACTTGTGTGTAATTACTGTGCTTTATAATGCTGTTTCCAGATAAAACTGTGCAGCACTTTAAATCAAAAGGATCGGTATCTTTTCCCTGAAAGTACCATTTCAGTTTCAATATACAGAGTTGTCTGACCAGTCCTGTACCCTAGAGAACGATAGGGCAGTATGAGGAGAGGGCTAAAGGCAGAAAAGGGCAGCCCACCCATTGCAGTCCAACATGCGGAGGGCAGATGTACAGCCGGGCGCGCGGGGCTCCTTTCAGAGTACAAAAGGTTGATCCAAATAAGACCCAGCTGATGTTGCTGTTCTCTCCTCAGACCCAACCCTCTCACTCATCTTTGTAGGCCGCTTTTACTAATCCTCTCGCACCGTTTGACCTTTGACTCAGTGCCCATACTTTTTCATATCTCTCCCCCCTCTTTTGTTCTGCTCCGAGCGGGTGTATGTGTGGCAGATCTCAGGGGAGCACGTAAAGTATAAATCTATAGTAGTTCTGACAACTCGCAGTCTCTGGTTCCCATTTGGTCCGATGCCCTGCAATCAGTCACTCCTCTACTCTCCTCCTTCCCTTTCTTTCCCGTCCATTGTTCTCATTCTGGAGACGTTTGCAAAACCTTGTGAAGTTCCTGGTGTTGAAAAGTGAATTTATATCGTGTGCTTCGCAAACACCCACGTCCAAATCGATGAAAACTACTCCGATTGCCTCTCCTGTGCATTTTACTCTTGCCTTGTGAGCAGCGGCGTTAAATTGACATGCAGTTTTAATGATAACATAAGTGGAGTCGGCGAGCATCGCTGCTGACAGCTCGCAGCAGCGGCACTGGGGAGGGAGGGGGGCGAGTTCCCGCTCTGCTCTTTCATCTGCAGTCATATCAGCATGATCAGTGAAACCGCTTAATGTGGACATGTGTTTCCCCTGCTAACAGTCTGCTACGGGGCACAAATGCACACGCACACACAGACTGAACAAGCAAGAGCGCGTCTGTTTCAAATCCCACAGAGAGCACACCGATAAGGCAGTCTGGAGGATTTACAGGACCTTTAATTTGTCGCTCATGCAACGCCATGTAAATTCTGTCGCAGTCTGTTACTTGGGTTCGATTGTAGTGCAAAAACTTCTCTCTTTCCTCTCCTATCTACAAAATCGGAGGAAGATGACAAAACATGAAAAGAAAAGACTTGTAAATGGTTCAGTAACTAATCTCAGAAACTTTGCTTTGAGCATTACTCATGCTCATATTTTTGTATGCTTGAAACTGAAACCAAGCATTAAACTTTCAGTCACCTTTCCACAGAATCAGTGGAGCTGCAAAGATTAGTTGACTAATTGATAAATCATTCATCCAAAAAAATAAAGAAAATAAATTAATGGGGGTTATTTAATCAGCAAAAATGCCTGCAACACCTGCTATTTACAGCTTGTCCAACTGGCGGTGGGTGATGCTATAATAAGCTGACCAGCAGCTGACTCCAGCTTCATCTTCCTCACACAGACACGAGTGTGGTATTGATCTTGTCATGTAATTCTCAACAAGGAGGCAAATAACTGTATTTCTCAAAAGTGCTGGACTGAAATTTCATCCCTCAGTGGCATTTTCCCCACTCATCTCAGTAAACACAAATGATTAAATTATATGACTCAATACTCATGCTAAATGACAGAAATCATCCGTTAATGATGTTACATATGGCTGAAGTTGGCTGAGGTAAGAGATGAATTATTTTGAAGTAACAGTGGTGGAGCAGAGCTGGGTGAATGAGTGACGTTTGTGGCGATGGAAGTGAAGAGAGCAGGATCCTGACGAAGTCCGAGTGAGAGAGCTTGGTTGAAGGAGAACGGGGAGACAGGAGACCACCAAAGAGGAGGAGGTGGATTAGAAGCACATGGTGAGACGTCACTGCAACATTTGTGTGTGAAGATCGGGGTTGGTAAGACGGGTCAGACGTGCATCGGGACACTCTCAAGGGAGGGTGATATCTGCTATACAAATGACGAGGGTGGCTAATCAAATAGGTCTCATTTAAAAAAGAAACCAGACAAAAACACCTTGCGCCTCAGACATATTGTATTTTTTATTATGCTACATTTATCTGACAGCTATAGATTGGATGATAGCAGGTTGTTGCAGACATATCAACAAACAAACTGCAGGATAGAAATAAAAAAAACTATTTTGAAATCATTAAGAAAACCTTACAGAATTCATCTAGAGAGCAATAGCATTATAGTAGTATGTACTAAAAGGTTTAAACTTTAAAGCATCTAAAGATTGTTTGTTTATGCTTTTCTTTGTCTACTGTTGACTTATATATTGCAATCGTACTATAAAACCAAGATGTCAAGATATTTTTTTACATACAGGTTTATATTTTATATTAACTAAGTTATGTTCTTTTCTACCCCATTAATCAACCCCTTGGACCTATTGCATTGCTACTTCCACCACTGCTTAAAGCATTTTGCAAAAACAGCAAAAGAACCTCGTCCTGAAGCCCTCTGATCCTCTCCATCTACCGAAACCTGGCAGCATCAAGCCAGGAGGCGCTTCCAGATGCTCGGAGCGGTCCAGAGGCTGATATAATCCTCTGTGTATCTCGATGTGAGTCAGTCATCTCCAGAGACCACGAGAGGGCCCGTCCATCACAGTCAGAGATAGTGCAGTTTACCGAGAGCTGACACAAGGGCAACATTTCACTCTGACAGTCCAGGAGAGGTGCCAGGCCACTGCCAAGGATATGCCAGCTTTTATTGGACGGCTTCAGTCGACCACAACACAACTATTGTAAAAGTATGGCGCGAGAGCTGCTGTTCTTCACCAAGAAAATGTTTTCGTTTTGATGCCGGCAGTCTCCTGCAGATTTTCTGACATCAGCCTGGCAGAAACAAAGACCAACATATGAAGCTGGTAAACCGGCGTCACTGTTTCTCGCAGGGCAAGTATATGCAACCTTGCGAGACCTTAGGTAATGCATGTACCTCTGAGTGGACCAACGTACTGGTGATATTACTCTTACATCCCAATATGAAAAATACAAAAGTTATTGAAGTGCTCTCCATCCCACCCAAGCTGAAATCAAGATAGTTGTTTTGTCCGGGATTTAACATGGCAGGAAATTGAAGGTCAGAGACAGACTCACAGGGCTGCAGAGTGTTTCAGACATGCCTGCTGGGCTTGGGGGAACGCACAGGATGAGCTGGCTTTGACCTCGTTGACATTTCGACCCGGCGAGAACATCAGAAAAATGAGAAGATGCAACAGCTTGATTTACAGCTGATAATCATAAACAATTCATTTCCCCCCAGTGATGCTGTCACACTAATTACACACTCGACACATGCTCCAAGTGTGTGTCAGCGGTCTCACTATCGCCAGAAACGATGAGGGTGAACGGTCGATCGGTGAGTCATGATTTCGAAGCATCGGGCGGCCATGTGTCATCGGCTGTGCGCTGATTTGTTTGGACGCCCGGGATGTGGAGGTAGTCTGGTCACTTACTCGTCCACGAGTGTCTGTTTATGTCCAATAAACTTCTCACATCCTGTTGATTAACTCATCGTAGTATCCTCTTTTCATACAGTAGCGGGCGTTCACATTATTTCAGTGTGTGTCATGGGCTTGTGGCAACAATATGGAGCAACATTAAGTTAAGTTAATGTATAACTGTATTGTTAACTGTGTTAACTGAATAAAATTGAGCAAGATCTGCACCATTTAGGGCTGCAACAGTTGTTTTCATAATCTGAAAATTACTTTCTCAGTAAAGCTATTAACTATTAACTGCCCAAGCCCAAGTGTTGGTCTTATAATAAATTGCCAGGTCAGTGCACTCATGAAAACATTTTCATTGAAAAACAGTTATACAGGTACCGAAAATTAAAATGAAAAAAAAAAATGTAGGTGCACTATAATGCAGGTCTGCATGCAAATAATTTGTGGTTAAATGTTTTTTTTTCCCCAAATACAGTATGTTAGCATAAAAACAAGTATGGGTTCGACTTTCTTTTTTTTTAGCCTATTTCTATTATTGACACCCCCCACTCTCAGGCAGACATATTAACAGAGGCCCGGCAGACAGATATCCACAGGGTTTTAAGGGTTTCATATTTTGTATAGACGCTGTGTATGGCTTGTTGTTACTGTTTGTGCCAGGAGTATTAGTCCCTGTCTGAGCCCCTTGATGTCTGCTGAGTTCACTAGGGTTGGTACTGGAGAGACTGGGACTGGTGGGGGTGACCACCATGGAGTCCTACCTCCCAGTGTGTGTGTGTGTATGTGTGTATGTGTGTGTGTGTGTGTGTGTGTGTGTGTGTGTGTGTGTGTGTGTGCGCGTGCATGTAGTACAGAATGCCTGGGACTAAACCGCATTTGATTTTTATACGCTTGTGGCTAACAGGAGCCAGATGTAGCTGCCTCCAGGGAGCTTACCATCGAAACAGCCATTTATTTCTCTTTTTCGCTCTCTTTAATGAGATGTGTGCATGCATGCTTACATACGTGCTTTGCTGTGTACGCCGGTCAAGTAAGCCACAGCAGCGTTTCCAGTATCCTCTATCAGACTACAAAGCTGGTACGACTTTGCTTCCTTGTTCATCGGTACCAAAGAGAGGACGCGTCCTGTTCGCATGTCACGGCATGAGAGCGAGAAGGTCGGTGATTTCATCCCTGATGAATGAGAAACAATAGATCAGGGTGTCAGAGTTCTGAGGACTTGCAGTTCTCTGGATGTTCTACCTGGCCCTGAGACATATCATGAAGAGAGATGTGAAGTAAGAACTGCACACACACTCTCTCACACACACACACACGAATAACAGGCACTAATATAATCCTGGCATCATGATTGCAGAGAATTCATCAGCTCATCAGTCATTCTTCCTGCAACGACAAACAGGATATGGAATTACTGCATCTCAGTTTTCGGGCTGTTCTCCTCTGGACAAATACAAGTATTGAAAAAGAGAGCAGAAGGCAAAAGAGCAGCAATCGGGACAGAAGGGAGAGTGTTAATTGAAAGCGAATGTGTCTGTGCTGGCTGCTGGTCAGAGATGGGCCGGGGTCCCAGTTGGCTTCCACTTCAAAGGCCCTACCCGCCTGTCTCAAGCGCACCTGCAGCCGGTTAAACCCTGCTCTCATCACTCAGGGCGTGGAAGGACCTCTCCTACGACTCAGAGCCCTCACCACGAAGCTTTTTGCCAAAAGGCCATAATGGCCAACGCTCAAGAATTCAGCCTAAAACAACAGGTAGCGCGAACGGCTCTACAGAACTGTGTGTCGATCACTTAGCGTGAGCGCTCGCAGAACATCCACAGCGGGAGTTCCTGCAGACTCAACCGCAAGGTCCATGCCACCCCCATCACAGGTCACACAGGGCACATATAAGCCACAAGTGAGGACCTCCACGTATATGCAAATTAATCACAGAGAGAGCCATTAAGGAAGTATTTTTCTTCTGCTCTTGTGTCCCATTTAACTACTAATTTACAGAGCTATAAAAACTGCATGTGGGGAAACTTCTGGAAGTAAACAATTAAGTGGAGTATCCAGACATATCCTGTAAATAAATACTGATTCAGTTCTCAACATTTAGCCAAAAATTGCTTGTAGGTAGCAGTAAAACTTCAGTGTGGCTCACAGAGGAGCACGCACACTCCAAAACACCACACTAAGTATGTGTCCCCGACAATATCCAAACCTCATTTGAGGGATTGGACTCTCTGGTATCTTGAATGCATTCACATCTGTCTTCATGTCTGTCCAGTTCTGATAACATTCCCCAAGATTCATTTTAATGTCAGGTCTGGCTGACCAGAACCTGACAGAATAAACTGTTCTCAACTTTTCTTGGGATCTGCTGGAACCGCCTCAAGGGCCGCAGCTCCTGCAGCACACATCAACTCCACTCGGTCTGCCTTGAGATGCCGTGAAGGAGAGAAATGTGAAAATGAGGCTGCACAAACACCGACGAGGCTTAGAACTTAATCCGGACCACACTTTCTTCCATGTGCAATGTGCAGAAATCAAAGCACAAACATGCACATGCAGACAAATTCAATATCAGCACCTGAGTCTGATAATATACGAGTTGCCTCTGGGGACAATTCAAAGCTCATTTTTCACTGATGTGTTTAATGTACTGCTTCAAAGATACATTCATTGATTTTCTGACCACTTGGGGGCAGCACAACAAGCTAACAACCCAACAGTGACATATTGTCATCTAATAAAGTTGTTAAAGTGAATATTTCCGCAAACAGCTTCAAATTTACATATCAAACAGACACGGATCAACATTAGCATTCATACTGAACCGTTTTTTGTTTTTTTTTTACAATAATTACTCAGTCTTCTTTTAGCTGTTTCTGGTCTCTACCAACCCCTGAAAGAAAAAAAACGGCTTTTTAGCTGCTACTTTAAATACAACACTATGTTCACCAGCTAGTCACTAATATTGTCTGTCTGCCTTTGATACCGGGCAGTCGTTCAGTAGGTTTATCGAAGCTTTTCCTGCTGCCAGAACAGTTGGAGATGCATGCATATGAGGAAAAGCAAGAGACACATTAAAACTCTCCAGAAAATTACACATCTGGAGCTGTACATTTTACTGTCTGTCAAAAGTTTTTGAATTTGCAGCCCTATGATAATATTTTGCTGACAGATTATAATGATTACACGCAGCAACCGTGACAGAAAACACAATGTTGCACACACAACATCCTCACCCCGTCTGCATCCTAAAATAAATGGTTTTCTGTTTTGATTGCAGTCCACTTTACGGTGCAGGCTCCAACATGAGAAACACACACCGGGTGCGGAATAATTATGAAACTTTCATTGCACTTTTTCACTTAACTCGAGAATAAATAAATGAGAGTTCTCACCCATAAAAACACAGAGAGCTGCTCTATCAATGAATTTAGCTTTGGTTTACAGGGTGACTGATTCCCGACTTTATATAAAAATATGAATACAAAAAAAGAAGAAGAATTCACTGTTTGAAAGCCGCTGATTCACTGTTCACTGTGCTACCTCAGCCAGCCACCATGTGACCGGCTGCCCATGACCTGCAGTGTACGTCACAGAGACAGTTCCCTACTAAAACAGGAAACTACTCAGCACAAACTTAGTTCCACCAAGAGGGAGCCAGGAGACACTGTGCTGTAAAAATGACCAGCATCCATGAAGGTAAATTTCAATTTGGATTATTTTAAAACATTTCACTCTCTCAAATGTAAATGCTGTGAGTTGAAAAGGAGCGTGAAAGCGACTGGGTTAAAGTTTACCCACGTCTATTCCATCTAATACGGATGATGTATTATTTCTGTCTGCAAGTATCGTTGTGCCAGTCTATGTACTGCCAGTGAAGCATGCCTGTTTTTTCCTAAGAAGTGTGTGAGACGTGTTAAGCGTCAAAGAGGCCACGCTGGCCCGCATACCCCTTTGATGTCATCTGTATCACCTGCTCCACCATCTGAGTGCGTGTCTACGTGTGCACGCTCATCTATGTGCATGCTCCGTATTTGTCCTGCATGACGGCATCCTCCAGCGACCGAGTAAACATTCTATTATAGAGTTATCACCATCGCATCTACGGACCCTAAGTGTGTTCACAGGAGCTATAAAATCTATTAATGACAGGCTGCCATGGGGATAAAGAAAGAAAGGGTCACAAGTATGCAGAGCTTAGAGGCCAACCATGACGTAACATAAGGGTACATAGCGTAGCAGCAGTAATGGATGTGTGTGTGTGAGCGTTTTTTGCACCTTAGCGAGCACAAACTTTGTACATGCCTTTTGTTGCACGCTTTGCACCGGGGGAAAGTGGCTGACAACGGGCCCCGACACCTTCTCTGAGAGCGGGCCAAACGTTTCTGAAGCTTCTGGAGTTCCAGCACCTCTGTGTTTGTTCAAGGCAGTCCGTCTCTGTCGACAGATCTAAATTTACAAGACAATAAATTATCACAGATCTGCTTCTCTGGCTTGCATGCATGCATGTGCACGCGCACGCATGCACCCGCACATTGTGGACCATCTCTCCCTGGAGGACGGTGTATTTTTAGGGTCCGTGTTGTATGCTGACCTTTCATTAGCTTTATAGATAATGCTGCAGGATTTTCAGCTGATTACTATCTAAACAGTCACTTGGGCCTGGTCCTTTTATCCTCACAGCTATTCAACACACAAAAATTATGACCCATCTGCAACAAGTCGTTCTGCAAGAATCAAAATACGACATATCGGTAACTCACACGTGACCTCTTGTGGTCACGTAAGATAGCTGTCTCCAAGATGCTTGGGTGGAAGTTGTCATACTTCTTTCGACCATGATGGTCGGACAGAGGGAGAAAGAAAACAGTCCTCCTTTAAGTCAGCCCAGGGGGCGTGTTGTTGAAGTATCTCAGTGAGACATGAAGGTGCAGCATGAGTAACAGATTAATGTGTTTAAAGGCTCATCAGACAGCCAAAACGGCGCATATCACTCTCGGACAAGTGACTGCTTTATCATTTGACGGTCCCTTTCAAATGGATGAGAGGGCTCACATTTTTTTTTTTTTACGTGGGACTAAAGTCGGTCTGAAAGACACAAGTGATCTTGCAAGTCAGAAAAAAAAAAGATTTTTGTAAATGCATTGCCCCCCCCACCCACCGCCAGAAAACAGTGTGGTTTTGCTGATGAGGGAAGCAGATCAGAAAAAGCTAATATGGGCAGTTTGGTAAGGCAAAGACGAATAGGTAATTTTGTTGTTTAGGCAACACATAGCCTAATATCACACATCACAAATTCCCCTAAAGGGGCTTTGCAGTATTTGCAGAGCTCAAGGCAACTTATAGGCTGATATAGTATAGATCTAGTAACGCACCAGATATTTCCCTAACTTGCTCCAGTTGCTCTCCCTTTCATCTTTGTCATTCTTCCACCTGTCCCTTGTTCATATTCTCTGGGACTTGCCCGGTGTTGAGTTTGCCCCTTGTGTGTCCCATCAGTGCGGGAACTCGGCCAGGTCTGACGATAGGCTGTCCTCTCTGCTCCAGCCTGCCAGGCGATGGGAATACACGCTGAGCTCATCAGCAGGCTGCCTGACTGGTGACAGCCCGGAGCATAATCCCCACAGGGGACACATTACTGGACCATTAGTCCAACTCTTCCACCTTGGGTGCACGCCTCTGGCTTCAGCCCGTTCCTTTTCCGCCCAGCAACTTTCCTTTCAGAAATAATCCTGAGTGATTATAATGTATCAACACAGAAATCAATTGGATTAGTCCAAAACCGCTGCCTCTGTAAATCTCACCTTTATCCCTCCTTCACCCCGGTGCTGCGTTTAAACATAGCAACCCCTGTCAGTACTTTTCCTCTGAGGAGATGGTTGCCAGATTGGACCTCGTACATCAGGGCAAACTTTTCCTCCAACTGACAAGAAGGCGCTTGACTCTGTTATTGTTTATGAGGAGAAAGCTGGGGTCAAGTTCACAGGCTGGGAGAGAGACAGAGCGAGAGAGAGAGAGAGAGAGAGAAAGTCTGTTCCAACTCCAGCCCCACGAGAGGGAGCATAACTCAGCCATGTTTGTGCTTCCCTAATTCCTTTTGATTTAGCAGAAAATTGTGAGCCGAGCTGCAGCGTGCAAATATTCACCAGAGCTTAGCTTCTTTGCCTCACCTCGCGGCCTCTTGCAAAAACCTGTACGCACTCTTTTCTGTGTGCATGAGTTTGCCTCTGAAAACGTTTCAGTGTTTGTGTGTGAGTGTGTGTGTGTGTCCCACTCTGACAGCAAGCTGCCTGTCGGGCTCTAAGCAGAAATACAAATGTCTCTAAAAGAAGCTTATCTTTAACAGCAGCTTTGGCATAAACACTAGAACTGTTTTCTCAAGCTTTTGATGAAATAGCAGTTTGCGACAGCTATAGCTAATTCTAATAGTTTCAATTCCGATAGGGATTTTCCTGATTTGTTTACTTGTTTGTTAGTACTACTGGGTCAGCTGAATCAACTGTGGCATTCTTAATCCAACATCACAAACTCTCCAGAGAAGTTCAAGTGTACGCTCATTAAAAAAAAAAAAAAAGCTGCACCAATTGGTGTATGCAAACAAGTCAAGCAGTTGCTTTTTAAGTTTGTGAAAGCCCTTTGGATAGTTTTTTTTTTTTTTAGGTTTTAATCTGTCAGGAGCCGTTCGAGGTCAACGAGAAATATCAGAGATTTGATGATGGACAGCTCACTGCCAAGCCCCAAAGACATAACACACACACACACACACACACACATACAGGACGGAAAGGTAAGGATGGTTGCTCTCGAGGGACAATGTATGCCTACAGTGTGTGTGTGTGTGTGTGTGTGTGTGTGTGTGTGTGTGGGTGCGTGTTATATCTGAGCGCTGTCTCAGCACTCTCTCTCTTTCTTACACATGTGGTTCATATTTAAGCCATAGTGCTGTTCCACTGGACGGTTTTTGGCTCTGTTCTCCCAGTTCCACATTCCCTGCTTTTTTCTCTTGACTTTCATTTATGCTTTCATTTTTTTGTAAGATAAAATATATGTGTGAGTACCATATCCGCTACATTAGGTCTGTGACTTTAATTAATAATTGCACTTCCAATATACACTGGTGCATGTGGGACGTTCGCTCTCCCTCTCTCTGTATTTTAACTACATCCAAGTGATTGCATTTTGCAGCATTTATACAGAGAGCGGAAAACACCCTTTTTTGTCACAAAAAATCCTTGAAAATATGGAAAACCACATTTTTTCTGTGATTTAATTATCCGGTTTTTACTGGGTTGTAAAATGAAGGCGCCGTCACTGATTATAATAATTTCTTTTGGTGGTTACAGATGAACTCCTCACATTAGGACCTCAACAGCATCATCACCCCTCCACCCCCACCCCATCCTCAACCCCAGGGCACTCACATTTGAGGCACTTCCCCATCCATCCCTCCTTAATATCTCCTTCCTCAAACTCTGTAACCCCTGCATCTGCCCAATGGGCGAGGGGAGCTGTCAGCAGCGAGCCCTCCCTCATCTCTCTGTCTCCCCCTCCTCCACCTCCCCCTCACCTCCCTCTCTCTCTCTCTCTCTCTCAGCTCTGACTCTGTCCACAGCGCACTGATAAAGGAGAGGTCCGGCGCAGAGCATCCGACCCAGCCGACGGATCTGCAGCGAGTCCCCGCATCCGCCAACCTGCAGGCGCCCTGACTCGATCCTGTAATTGAAAAAAAAAGAAAAGAAAAGAAAGGAAGGATAAGTTGTTTGGAGGGGGAGAGGTGAAAGGGCCGCCACTTGTTGCGCGTCTCGTCAGGTTGCGCTCCGCTGTGCGCACATGGCACCGACACAGACGCGCTCCTGACGCGCAGCATGGAGCCGCACGCACGCACGGATACCGAGGCCTGTACCTGCCACAGCAAAGTGTCAGAGTCCGGCATTTTCTTCTAAAATCTGACACTTTTTTATTATTGGGAGGAGCATTTGGTGGCTAGAATAAGAAAAAAAAAAAAAAAAGACGCGCTGAGCCATGCTGGGCTTAAACAGGATTCTGAGGATCCGGAGCTGTGCCTCCTCCGGGGCCAGACTCCCTTCATCCCGCTCCTCTTCTTCTTCCTCCTCCTCCTCTTCTTCTTTGTGCCAAAGCCACGGTGCCAGCTCGAGGATTTACTGTGCGTGTCTGCTGCTGCTGCTGCTGGTGACGCCCCGGGTGGACTCCTCATGGTGGTGAGTTCACATCCATCACACCTACACGGGCCTGCTGCTGCCAACGCACCCCTCCAACACTAAGAAAAAATAATACAACAATAATAATGATAATAATAATGATAATAATAATGATAATAATAATGATAATAATAATAATAATAATAATAATAATAATGTGATTTCCATTTCCATTGCTGTTATTTTAATTATAAACTATATAAACATTATGGAGTAATGAAATGCCACACTATCTGAGCATTCATCATTGATGTTAATCATTTGAAAGGGAGACTGGGATTGCTGCCTGGCTTCGGGGTATTTCGTTAGAAACTCCGAGGGCTTCAAACTGCCAACGAATTTAACTTATGGTGATTATTTTAATAACCCTCTCCCCTCCCTTTCCAACTGCAAAGAAGAAAAAAAAGAGCAAAAAATACGCTCCAATTAATTTTGAGCTGCGATTTTTTCCAGCAGGCAGGCAGACAGACAGACAGACAGACAGACAAGGCCATGTTGAGGGTCTGTTTCGGTTAATTTATAATCACAGTGGTGCTTTTTTCCACCAGTGTTGAGTTTAAAATCTTGGTCCTACTTGTTCGTATTTTATGTGTATATACATACATACATACATACATGTATTAATACACACACACACAGCAAATAAGCAAATAATCCAAACTATTAAAAATACTTGAGTGACAGCACTTTATAATATTCATAATACTTATGACTGCAAAAGAAAATGTTTATTTTACAGTCATGAATTAATTTACATTAATAAATAAAATAAGCACTGATATTGAAATGTAAATGTAAAAGTTTGTGGAGCAGATTGGAGCTTCTTTAGGGTTTTTTTTCCCTCTGTCAGTTTGTTGGCCTGCCACATTGAGCAATAATAATAGAGCGATAAATGTAATTTATGTCTGCACTGTTGGCTGAGCGCGTGTTGGGCTCAGCTGGAGCCTGCATGCAACAAGGCAGAGCAGTCATTAATTCACCAGGTACCACACACACACACACACACACACACACAAATGACTTCACTAAAATACCCCAAAAGCAGCCATCTAGAGCATAGGTGAGGGGGTGAGGAAAGGAAGGAGGAAAAAAAAAAAAGAAAAATTCTAGTTGCCTGTGCAGAAACATACCTGAAAATGTCCATGTGTGTGAGTGTGTTTATAGGAGAAGTGTCTGTGTGTGGGCGGGTGTTGGGTTGGGGTGGGGGGTTTGCGATGGAATGCCTAATAGTTTGTGTAGATTAAAAGCAGTTATGGGGAGTGTGTGCGGAGGCTTTAGCTCGGCATTATTGGCTCTGGAGGGGGGAATTTAGTGCGGGAGATGATACGACGTTTAACTGTTTATCAAATCTCAGCGCAGTAAGTGATGATGTGTGCAGACTTGTGGGCTTTAACACCACCGGAGAGACCAGCCATTAGGAAAAATGAAAAAAAAAAAACACCTATTATGTCATAACCACATCTTAATACTTTGTCTTGTGAAATATAAAGAACATGAATATTAGGTAATAGGTTCAAAACTATGAAAAATAATGGCAACTTTAGTTTGTTGTGGCCGAGTTGCTGCATTTTTAGCAGATTTATCAGCAAATCTAAAGACTTACAGTGATTTCTTACTCATAATGCATGCATGTGATGAGCAGTGAGTCTTTTTTTAGTGCTTCTTGTATGATCCAGCAGAGCTTGAGACGATGACAGGGCGATGTAAGACAGGAGGAGAAGTGGCTGCGTCATCAGAAGTCAATGGAAGTCTTCCTTATTTGTTTCCCTTGACTCGTCTTTTCTCTGTGATTCATATTTAGAGTCGCAGGGCTTTACAGCCTGTTGTTTTAGTCCTGCGGGTAATGATTTACTGTCCTATAAAATCCACAGGTCGTCCTGGCCTCTCTGAGTGAAAGAGAGAGAGCGAGAGAGGGAAAATTAAGTGTGAATTGCTGCTCTGGCTCCTTCCTTTGATGAGCACTCTGTTCTTATTCCTCTTCTCTAATCCCACTCTGGGGAGCAGAGAGCCTCCAGTCTCCGTCCTCTCGCCTGGCCTCATAAAAAAAAAAAAAAAAAAAAGACAACGACCACACAGCTTCACGTTCCCTGACCTCCCCTCGCTGGCCTGCCAAAGCCCCGCAGCCACGAGCATGCCCGCACACACACACACGAGGGGGCACATCGGTTAGATTTAGTTTGAGCAAGCTGAACTCCACTTTTATCTTGATCGGGTACTGTGAGTCTGTTTTATTAGGGCGAGATTGGAGGGAGCGTGCAGGAGAGCCGTGAGTAAGACAAAAATGAGAACGAGCAGAAGACTGAGAGGAGCAAAGTGAGTAAATGGGGTCTTAGTTTGACAGGGTTATTGGAGGCCTCAGACTCCGTGCTCTGATTTGTGGCAACACGATTTCAACCATCCCGTTGGGAAATGTTCAAACACACATACAGACGCGAGTCTTGTGGGGAGAGGTTAAGTGCTTATTTATTTGGAGAGGAGAGTAAATGGTTTCCACTCCCCTCCTTCTTGCAAACCTTAAACTGTTAAGTGTAGTGAACTCTGACTCATAGAGGACTGCGGCTCTCCTTCACGCCACTCACCACCTTTGAGTGTGTGTATCCACGTGTGTATACACCAACAATATGAGTACTAATCAACCGAAATACACCACATATCGCCACTGTACTTCATATCCCTCCTTCTAAAACACACGTTGGTGTGGATTCAGTTTAAAGGTACCAAGAATTCTTTGTTTGCACATCTTCAGGTACATTGGTGCGCTGGGGGCCCGTGTCATCTGCGACAACATCCCAGGCTTGGTGAACAAGCAGCGGCAGCTCTGCCAGCGGCACCCGGACATCATGCAGGCCATCGGTGAGGGCACCAAGGAGTGGATCAGAGAGTGCCAGCACCAGTTCAGACACCACCGCTGGAACTGCAGCACGCTGGACCGCGACCACACCGTGTTTGGACGTGTCCTGCTACGGAGTAAGTCCACGTGTGCGTCTGCGCCAGAGAGTAAAAAATGCTGAGCCCGGACCTGAACCCCATCTGCTACTACCTCACTCCTCACTCTCTTCTTCACTTGTACTCGCCTTATCTCTCCCTCCCGCTCTTTGCCCTCTGCCGCCTCACTCTGTACTTTCTCCCATCTTTTCTTCTCATACTCACGTATGCTGGTGCTCCGTGTTTATAGACGCTAATGGACTGTTGTAATGCCTTACGCCTCGTCAATAAACACATGGGCTTCGAGACACGGGCTCGTCTTCATTTTGTTTTTCCACTCCTGCCAGGCCTCTCTGCTTTGTAACAGATTCGTGTCTATACACACACGCATACAGACGCACATGCGTGTCAAGATCACTGCTTTCTAACCATCTTTGCAGCCAGTGTGTGTTTAAATCTTCCGTATGAAGGGTTCTGTAACTGCAGACTGAATTTATTTATTAAATAGAAGATGAATTGGCTCTTCAGTAAAGGAAAAAAAAAACACCTGATAACAAAGCTACACTGGTGTCTTGAAGTCAGGTGCTTATTTTGCATGTAACATCCAATGACAACTCTATTTGCAATGATACTGCAAAAGCCACAACAAATAATTTCTGCTTCGTTGTGAATGCAGAGTATGGACGCAGTGGTGCACCTGTAAGTCACTGTCGAATGCAGTGCAACCAGTAAAAAGAGTGACTCTACAATAAAGACTTACAGCCTTGGATTATGCTTTCTTTTGAATTTTTGGCTTTTTGAGCGAGGCACAGTGGTAAATGCTTTGCTTTATTGTAGCGTATCTTTATTCAAGTTGCACAAAATAAGGCACTTGTCTGCACAGACTTCTGTATCTAATGTCACCAACTCTCTTGGTTTCTTACTGTCCCTCTTCCAGCCATCCTAAGCGTGTGTGTGAGTGTGTGAGAGTGTGTGTGTGTGTGGGGGGGTTACGATGCATGGAAAGAAAAAAAAAGAGAAAAGAAAGTAGCAGATATGGAGATACAGGCTGCGTGTGTGGTGGAAAGGAATAAACAGTAATGTAGATGTAAATATTTAGAGATATTCTCACTGTCAGACAAACAGCGCAGGTTTGAGCGATGACCAGCAATGCCCTCCTCCGTCCTCCCCCACATACGCCCCCACAGCAGCACCCACACCCCAGAGATGGGGTGGGACATTCCAGTGAATAGACAGTGAGCAGGTTGGTTCACCAGCTCTACCGGCCCAGGCTGGTTCTGATGGTGTTTTCCGATACAAGAGTTTTAATCAGAGCTTGGTTAGTTTAAAGTTAATTTGCTACTTGAGCACTTCCATTTCAGTTTGCAAAATACTCACAAGTTCAGGCTGTGATCAAACTCAGTTAATGATGTGTGTGGGCTTAGAAACACAGACAGTCCAATAAACACAGGAAACAAATGTACTACGCACCTTTTGTTAACATGCAACTGCGAGCCAGCCTGATATAAAACAAGATTAAAAGTCTGACATCCCGTTTACACAGCACATTCGCAGCAAGCCAGGATGCGTTCAGTCACAGCACTGCATCGGCAACAGAGACCAGTCCACACTTTAAGCCACAGATGCGTATGTGAAGTGTTACTGAAACCATTATGTGCCTTTTCATCACAAACCAAACTGGGGCTGGCTGATATTGGCTAAAAATAAATACATTTTTTAAGCTTGGGGATGTTAGATGCAGGCTTGACCCAGAAAAAAGCAACTGCAACAACAAAAAAGCAACAACGACTAAATGTAGAAAAGAGTTTAAGAAAAGGTTTACCTTGTTAGGACCTATTACCAATTACATAATGAGATATTGTGCATGCAGATTGTGCTGAGGGAAAGTTTAAGTAGTGTCCAAAATAGAAAAGAGTTCATCATCCAACATGAATGCCTTTAACACATTTCATTACATTTCATTCATTTATTCATAACAAGATTATTTTTTGTGTTGATGTTTCTTGTCTGCAAATAAAGAATCTGGTTTACTGGTGGGACAAGATGAAAAAAAGTAGATGTCGATCAAACATCAGGATTTGTGCTCTTTGGACCAGAAGTGTACACAGAAAATTGAATAGAAGTTAAGCCAACTATTTTTGAGATGATGTGCTGCGTTTCAAAGTGGTGCAGCAACCAAAGCACAGTGCGCTACAGCTACAGAGTTACCTTGCAGTATAACTTTAAAGAAAAGGCAAGTTTTGGGGCACATTTTGGATTTAATAAGTTAATAATTACTTTTGCATGATATAAAATAAGTTTTTCATTGATACTTTGCACCCCATCACCCAGATATGCTTGCTAACGTTAGTAGGGTGGAGCAGAAAATTCAAACGCTAACAAACAGACCAGCTGACAAACTCACACAAGTTCTTCTGCCTCTTGCTTTCACATAATTTTTTTGGGGGTGTTCATTCCCACAGACGGCTGCAAAAAACAACTGTGACCAACCGCTATATCTAATCCTCAATGTGTCTTTGGCCACACAATAGATGAGTCATATTCTAAGGAACTAAAGAGACCAGAAAAAGCGCACCAATGGTAGAAAATGCTGTCATGACATCACCGTGGCGCTGATTAATGGGGTATCACTGTGTCTGTATTTAAACAATTTATGTGAGCAGAGAAGAGCCCCGCAGCTAGGATTATTTCCATGATAATATTTAAACAGAGCTGTCCCATACTCCACATCAGACCTGATATGCCCCCGTCAGCTGCACCTTCACATCCTGATGGCTCACGCCCAGGTCTGGTCATGGCATTACGCGTATCTGTGTATGCATGTTAACACTGAAGCTGTATGGTTTGAGTCGGCTGTATTGCATGACGTGCATAAATGCAAGTGCTGTATTCAGTAACATATTGTGTTATTCAAACCTTTACCTCAGTCTGACCTCCCCGTTTCTTTTTCCCCTCTCTTCCTCAGGCAGTCGTGAAGCAGCCTTCGTCTACGCCATCTCCTCAGCAGGGGTGGTGTACGCTCTCACTCGCGCCTGCAGCCAGGGGGAGCTGAAGACGTGCAACTGCGACCCGCAAAAGCGCGGACGGGCTAGTGACGAGAGGGGAGAGTTTGACTGGGGCGGCTGTAGTGATAATATCAACTACGGGATAAAGTTTGCCAAAGCCTTCATAGACGCCAAAGAGAGGACTGTCCGAGACGCGCGGGCGCTCATGAACCTGCACAACAACCGCTGTGGCAGAACAGTAAGTGTCCGATTACAGCAGCTTCAATTTGTTCAAGTAACCAAAACATAAGGAAGACACTGGACACACATTGGAAAGCTTTGACTGAAGTTCAATCTGGCAGGCAGAGACAGTGAATACCTTTTTGCCCCATTGCTCAGAGAAATGAATGGGGAGCGACATTTGGTGCAACAGCATCTACGTTAAGC
Organism: Amniataba percoides; assembly: GCA_037176925.1. Lineage (NCBI taxonomy): Eukaryota > Metazoa > Chordata > Actinopteri > Centrarchiformes > Terapontidae > Amniataba > Amniataba percoides. The sequence goes on from JBAJHX010000041.1 coordinate 18,858,419, forward strand.
TCGGTGGGTAACTGCTCTCATGCATTTAAAGCTCCTATGAATACATCTTTTCCTAATAAAGCTGGAGATCTCATTACTGGATGGAGTTAATGGAGTCCAAGATTTACGTCACAACCCTGACGGAGTTTAACTGAATTTTTTTCTAATGGAAATTTAGAGAATTCAGCACCAACATCTCTTTCCAGAAGTCGTCACCTCCATATCTCAGAGACTTGACTGTCAATAACTTTTATAGGAACTATTTCTTTGGTAGAATGTAGCTCTTTGATGAATATTGTTCACCAAAGTCTGTGGAAAATTTATAGAGTGTTTAATGTACTTTCTCAATGCTTCGAACAGAGATCAGACAAAACTCCTTTCACTTCGATTCTATTGTATCGAGGAGGCAGAAATGTTAGAAATGGATATCTATCTCCAAACCTTGGCAGATCATAAGAAATATGGCTTCACACATTTCTTTTTAAATCAACCCTTTCAAAAATGTTCCTGCCTTCACGCTGTGTTTTTAAAACACGTAAAACCAAATTTAAATGGCTAAAACAACGTACACACATCACCCATATCTCCCTGTGCATTTAGGCAGTGAAGCGATTCAGGAAGCTGGAGTGCAAATGTCACGGCGTGAGCGGGTCCTGCACACTGCGGACATGCTGGATGGCCATGTCAGACTTCAGGAAGACCGGCGACTACCTGAGGAGGAAATACAACGGGGCCATCGAAGTGACGATGAACCAGGACGGGACAGGCTTCGCTGTGGCTAACAAAGCCTTCAGGAAGGCCACCAAGAACGACCTGGTCTACTTCGAGAACTCTCCGGATTACTGCCTACAAGACAAATCAGCAGGTAAGACGGCAAAAGAACAGAAGGAGAGGGAGAAGGCGGCAGAACTGAAAGATGTAGAGAGGCAGTTTCACATGACTGTTGATGGATTGCCCTGACTGTGTTATGTTTTAGGGTGTATGTTGTGTATATGTTCATGCATGACTAGTGTGTTTGTGTGTGTGTGTGTGTAACGGTAGTCAGATAACACAGCAGGCCTCCCGTGTCTGTGGAAGCTAATATCCTTGTACCCTGGGGACATGGTCGTTCTGTGACCACCTGACCTCTATCAGTCTCTGTCAACACACACACACACACACATAAATACACAGATACACAAAACCCCATAGTCAAAGAACGTGTTGATCAGCCTTCACACAATTCACTAATCACTGATGGCTCTTTCCAATTGGCTGGTTGATGGATGAAACACCATCAGACAAACTTATATCGACACCTCAGTCGTTCAGAAGGTCTGTCCAGCTCTTCCTCGCCCTCTCTCCCTTTGTCCGCCTCTCTCTTCATCCCTTCATCCATCCTCCCCCTCTTTCTCACCTTCCCAGAAGAATCCACAGCCTAGGGACACAAGCGGCTAATTAAAAAAAAAAAAAAAAATCACCTCTTTCTGTCTGTCACAGTCTCTCCCTCTCTGTCTGTCTGAACTAAGCGTAGCTGGAGGGCAGAGTGGGCCTCAGAGTGTGAGAGCCTGTCTGTCTGTCACGCTCCACTGTCCATTTAACCCTCACACACACACATGCACACACACACACACCACACACAAAGTGGGTTCAAAGGGAGCAGTGGCTTGGGAAAGGCAGTGTAACTATAGGCCACTCTACCAACACCGCATAGTTGTGTGTGTGGGTCTGTTGTTCTATGGGCAGCTTGTTGTGATAGGTAGCAGTTCAAACAGGGAGCTTCTCACACGAAACACCGGCGCTAATCTCTGTGGGGATGACATTCACATAAGACACACACAACATGCCACTCGTTAGGTAATAGAAAGCCCGCTAAACACCACGATACACCCATCGAAGCTGACCGGGATGTCACAGCAGAAAAAATACTGAACACAACAAAGAGCTAAAATGAAACTAAAATATCCAGGTCCTATTCTAGAAGTAAAGAAATCTCATGTAAAATGAGTTTATTAGAACGCAAATTACTAAAAGCCTCAGCCATGGAGCACGAAATTAACAGTATATCTGGCAGTTCACTTCATTAATTTGAACAGAGATGGTGAAAAATATTGTAATGTTGAGTATTTCTGTTTTTAGCTGCCTCTAACAACACCATTCTCTAGAAACTCAAGACTATGATGGGTTAATTTGGTGCTAAAATCACATCTTTAGCCAGTTTCAAACCATAGTCAAGATAGATAAATCTTTCAGTCTCAGCCTCCAAAGTGTTATTTTGAATCTAAGATATCAGGAATGCCTGACAGGTGAATAGATCTATTGATGCATCAACAAAATTCTGGCAACGGGTGCAAAGTCGCAAAATTACATCGAAATAAAATAGACAGGGAGGGCCAAAGGTTGAAATTAGACAGAAGAATGCACAGATGTTTTTTTTTTTTTTTAAACAAATTAAGTAACACTCACTTGCAGATTGAAGAGTTGCAGAGGCCAGTGGAACAGCAGCTGGCCCCCATGTGGTGTGAAATTACTGATTATTTTCTCAATAAAGCTATTGATTGTTTGATTGAGTGGTTGAAAAATGTCAAAGTAAGATTGCTTGTTTTATTTAAAAAAAAAAAAGGGTATTCACTTTTGGCAAATGTAATTTCTGAGTTTCTTGTTTGAAGTGACCCAACAGATGTTTTTTTTCAGTAACAGAATTGGCAAAGAAGTGAAGACTAGAAACTAGTTTAACTTCAACTAGCTAACTTTTTTTTTTTCTGTGCAGGCTCCCTGGGCACGGCCGGGCGGGTCTGCAACAAGACATCCCGCGGCACCGACGGCTGTGAGGTCATGTGCTGTGGGCGGGGCTACGACACAACGCGAGTCAAGCAGATCACCAAGTGCGAGTGCAAGTTCAAATGGTGCTGCGCCGTGGAGTGTAAGGACTGCGAGGAAGCTGTGGACATACACACATGCAAAGCCCCCAAACGGGCCGAATGGTTGGACCAGACCTGAGGACACGCCCCCTCCGCCCCCCTGTAACGCAACCCCACCCTTTCCCCCCCTTTACAGGACATCCTGTGGAACATGGCATTCTGGGAAAGTTTGTCCGAAAAGTGCTCTGCGTCTCCGCCCTCCCCTGCCCCCCCCACCTCGGTTCATCATTGCATGGCTTTTCTACCTGTTTCTGTGAAAGCACTAGAATTCAGTACCCATCAATATGAATTAATACCCATTAGCCCCAGTTTGTGAACGGCCCTGTGACTGAATTGCTGGGATCGCATGATGAACGGTGCAACCAGTGAACACGCTGGGACTCGGGTGGATGAGGCTTTTATCAAAGATTCAGTCCAGATGGCCTTTTTTTTTTTCTAGCGTGTGGTTCTGGGTTAAAATGGTTTGCTGCTTTCATGATGCTTTAAAGACACGTTTTTACATTAACTGAGCCTTCAAACATATCCAGTATTATTACAACGACATCATATACTCACATAATTTTCTTTCTTTTGATTGGGGGGTACACTTTTATCTACCAAAAAAACAAATACTACTTGGTTGGACTTTGGGAAGTAGCTTGACAAGTGCACTTTGACAAGTGGACATCTGAGCAGACGTTTGGCTCTGTGGGGTCAAACAGAAGTCCAGGCAGAGGATTACCAGAGGACAGGGAGATGGACACCAGATGAATAAATGGACGGATGCGTCATTGGAACTTTAAATGCAACTGTTAAAAAAAAAAAGAGAAAAAGAAAAGAAAAAAGTTGTTTAAAGAAATTTATTTAAATTGTAAAGTGTTTCATTTCTCATCCGCGGATGAGACTGCACTACATTGGCTGACGCGAGAAGAGAGAAGAGCACTCCTGTTATTATGATTACACCGTGTACTCTCGTTTTCAGTGTGAGACGACAAACCGCCGCTGACAAGAACGGGAGGAAAAAAAGAGGAAGAAAAAGAAGAAGGCCTGGACGGTCATTCAGTCACACATAACCACAACATCAGATGGATTTCACTTCTCTGCTCTCCAGCTTGCTTGTATAACATTGTGTATATTGCCTTATCTAAACAGATGTTCATATGAAATATACGGTGCATTAGTACGACACTGGAATCTTTGTTTTTTGTTCGGACGGACAAACATAGAAGTTGAAAGCGAGAAAAGGGGCGAGATAGTGCAGACGGAGCGAAACTAATTGGTGTGACCGAGCGGGATAGTGAGTAAGTTCCGTTGTGCTGCTGTCATAACCTGCCATGTTATTCCCATCACTCTAACACACACACACACACACACACACACACACACACACACACACACACACACACATACACACATACACATACACACATA
>JBAJHX010000041.1:18872680-18886602 GCA_037176925.1 Amniataba percoides
ATCACCACCACAAAACTGGACACAGATAAGGTGGGGAAAGCAGAGTTATGGGTTTGTGAGTGTGCATGTGTGTGTGTCTGTGTGTGTGTGTGTGTGTGTGTGTGTGTGTGTGGGAGGGGTGGTCCTGTGTTTCCGGGTGACCTCAGTGGCCCTGTCTATGAGAATGGGGGGGCTATTAGACCATCAGAAAGTGGGAGCATCCCCTCTCGCCATGGTGATAAGATCAAGGCATTCCGACGGCCAGAGCGGTCATTACCCTGCTCTCTAGCCCATAATGTCCCTCCATTAAAACACCCCGTCGCCGTGGAAACGCAGCTGTGGCCGTTTAAGTCATTTCTAGGCCCTGCTGTCTCTGTGGGTCACTGACACACAGACACAGACCCACACACAAACACACAATGCAACGACATGTCGGTCCGGTAAACAGTCGCACATGCACTCTGCTATCAGGGGACGCAAACAGGAACACACGCCGTCTGGGTGTGCGTCTGGTCGAAGCCGGCGATCACTGAGTCAGTCCACGATGGACACACGTACAGTAAGACGATCCTGGCTGAGTCATCAGGTCCTGACAGAATCTGGACTTAAAGGCCGAATGTGGACAGGCGGGCAGATAGGAGGCTGACAGAAACACAAACAGACACACACGCAGCACTAACACTGACCAGCGTAAACAAACACCTCTGCTTGTTCCAAAGATTTCGTGTCAAACAAACTCTGCCCCCTGTTCCACTAATCCTCATTTGGCCACTTTCTTCACTGTCATCAGCGGACACCTCCTACTCTCAGATACACAAACTAACCCCCCTCCCAAACCCCAAATTGTGCAGCCTGCATTAAGACCTACCAAACCCTCTGGTGTTGCTCCCAAAGATATATTACAACATAATTTTAGCTCATTTAGTCCCCGTATATTGCTCTTGACCTAAATGAACCATTTACATTTGCATGTGTCAACCCTCAGATTTCTAAACATTCATTTGGACATGACTTTGTGCAGTGACGATGATGAAAGCTACACCTAAATCTATTTAAAGTAATTAACTTTCATACTAGTGATCCCTCCTTTATCAGACCCACCCTCTGCTTTCTGTTTAATGTCACAACATAAAACATATATAACTTTATCTGACAGGTCTTCAATTTTTTTCTGGCACTTCCACAAGGATGTTCAGTGATAGGTGGGACTATACAGCAATTATATAAGCGCCCCATGACCTCTTCATAAACAGGGAAAACTTGACAGAAAAGAGAAGCACATCACATATTTAAAATGTTATAGTGCCAACATAAAAGTTATGACAGAGTCACTACATTGCTGACACACTGCAAGTCCTTATAGAAAAGCTACTGTATATAAATCGATTCAAAGCTAATTTCATTTGTGTAACTTCAAGACTGCATAACAGATTACCTCAATGATGAATTACAAGAAATACTGCAAGTTGTTATAATGTACTGCTTGCTAAAATTGCAGATCTACTTAAATGATTCAGGAATATATCAACTGGAGAGCAAATAGTGCAACACACACACACACACACACACAAAATGGGTCTTTGTTGCACTCTAGTGGCCAAAGATAAAATGTGAAAAAAAGACCTGACCTGAGTCAAACATCAACCAACTGTTTCAGTCTCATCCACCATCTTAGTCCTTTCTGTTAGTCTTTTCTTCAGGGCCAATATTCAAATAAGCTCCCCCAAAACTGTCTCTCACCAGGCAACAAAACCAAGTGTAATTTGTGGTTTTACTTCTCGTTTGTTCTTACTCATCAAACTTACCCTACCATCAACCATTCATTTGTCTGACTGCTAACCATAAACTTCTAGGAGGAATCACTCATATGGAGCAATTTAAGTGTCAGAAGTGTGTTTTATTATTATACAATGTTTTTGGACTAATATCACTGCTGCATTTGTTGTTTTTTCCTGCAGCAGATGTTCAGTGAGCAACTTCCAAATTTAAGAAGTCAACTTTTCATGAGAGAAAAACAGCCCTGTTTTAAGCTTAGTAACAACATATTATACAACCTAAACACATTTAAACACATAATCATCTATCTGAACACATAAAGACACCCTACAGTTTATCAGGAAAAAAAAGTTTCATTTGAAAAGTAGATAAAGCGGACACACAAAATCAGTCAAAAGTACTATTTACTTAGTAATTTACCTAATTTACTTTAGTAATATTTACCTCGGCACATTGAATTTGCATTAAAGTTTCACATAATTTTGAGCATTTCTGAATAATCTGTGGTGTTAACTTGTAGTTTTAAGGTAATAATTCATTACCGTGAGCAAGTTGCTCGTATTTTGAGATAATAAGTCATTATTTCGAGAGTTTCCTCCTTCATATTAGCAGAAATGTGCTTCCATATAACTGACAGCAGGATCAGAAAAACATCTGCACTGTTGTTTGCAGTAGTTAATTGGTGAGCTATCTGGATGCTTTAGGTCAGAAGCTGTTTTGATGATTACCGTAGATTATACACAAGTCTATAAAAGTCAGAGCCAAAGGGATTTCTCAGGGATTTTGACATCCTATATTAGGATTGTGGCTTCTTCATACTGCAGATAGATGTTATCCAGCTGACCAGATGATCTTTTAATTGGTTATTTTGCTTAATTTGTAGGCGTTTTTCTCAACACATAAAGGAAACCATCAGATTATCAGGGGGTAAAAAAAAGGGAAAAGTAAAGCAAAAGTACCTCAACTTCAGTGCAGTACCTGAGCAGATAAAATTAATTTGTAAATTGACTCCTAAAGCAGCAAAAACACAGTAAACACGGTTCACAGAAAACACACGTCCACACAGACGCTCAGACTGCAGGCCGCATCACCTGCAGTTGCTAGGAAACACTCAGCCTGGCACTGTTTACCTTTCAAATAAAAAGTCTACGTTAAAAATGAATCAAAAATAAATAAATAAATAACTAAAAACTCAATTTCTCACAGTTTCTCGCTAGTTTCCCACTCTTGCTACTCGTCCGCCTAAAAAGTAAGTAAAAAAAAATAATTTCTTTGCTAAATAGCATGTGAAGACATTAACTAAGGCTGCGTTAGGGCTGGTTAGCAAACTTCACTTGCTAGCTATTTACATATTAATATCACACTAAACCTGTTAAAAATAAATCACACACTACGCTGGGCACTGAGCCTCACACTTACCGGCATAAACAGCCATTTTTGGTGGTTTATTCTTACATATATGAACGCTAATTGTCACTTTTGCTACCCCATCTGTGCCAAACTACATTTGTGTTAGCTTAGCTTTCATCCTGCGCCTTCATCGCCACCTAGCGTCGGTTTAGTGCAGCTGCTAATGTAACTGACCAGGTAGCCGGATAGTTAGTTAGCCGGATAGCTAGTTAGCTGGATAACAAGTTAATTGAAATTGATTGCTGTCATGATATTTCTGTCAGCCTCTTCTTTACAATATCATTATAATCACATATTGCGTTTGGGCCAATATCATCTTGCAGATACACCAAAATTAAAATACACAAAAAAATAAATGATTAATAAATGTAGGGTTAATGCTTTAACATGTTTAATATTATTATGCTCAGTAATTGTGTCAGTTTCATCAGTGTAATGATTATTATAAATCATGATAAGAATATTTTGTATCTTAAAATAATCTGAGATTTTGTAAAAATAAAGATTTAGTATTTAAAAAACAATAGCAAATTTATCTTGAAATCTTGACTTTGTATCTAAAATAATTTTGAATTTCTCTTTTAAGAAGAAGATGGTGCTGGGATTTTGAGGGTATTTCCTATTGAGAAAGTCACTCATCATTTTGAGAAAGTTAATCATTATTTTGAAAGACTAAGTATTTACTTTTAGAGACTCACTTACTATCTTGACATACTAAGTTAATATTTTTTCTCATTGTCATTATTTTGAGATAATAACTCATTACAGTGACTTACTCACATTGGCAGAAATGTGCTCCCATATGATTGTACTGACAGCAGGATCAGAGAAAACTCTGCTGTTGTTAGTTGCATTAGTTGCATTGCATTAGTTAATGAACTCAGGCCTGTTAGAGGCTGTTTTGATGGCATTGACATCAGAATTTACTTTTAGGTCTATAAAATTCTGAGCCAAAGGGATCACATGACTGATGATGCTGTTGGATTTTGCTAAAATCGTATGTCACAGTATACTCACACTCACCGGTTCTTTCTTTCAGTACCATCAGGGCCAAATAAACTTACTCCACCTGAAGTGACAACAGCCGCAGATGTTGCCTGCCGGATGGTCTCTCCATGATACAGGATCAGGAGTATCTGGTTCCCTGAATGGGCCCCAAAATACGCCTGATGCTGAAGCACAGATGGCTCAGCTGGCCCGGAACAAGATTCAAGCCCGTCTCAGGATGGCCAAGTTGTTTCAGCAGTACAGGTGAGAAATATTTTAATTAGGATCAGACATCTGAAACACCTACAAAGTTTGCTATTGCTGATATTGAAAGATATCTTATGATTGCAGTTTTATGACATTTTATGTCAGGACAATAAATATAAGTAAGTTTTTGCCTTGCAAACATGACTGAAGTTCACAAGTTTTTCTCTCCAGTTTCCCAAATCCCCATCTAAACTTTTTCCATTCACAGGCCTAATGAAGGACAATGTTAGTTATAAGAAAATATATCAATGAAATATTATTTTTAATACTGCAGCACCAAGTAAAAATGATAAAAATCATCTGGCTAGGATCACCCAGAGAGCTGCTCAGCCAGCCAAAAATAAATTTAACTGTTTTGTACATTTTAATGCAATTTAATTTCCAATTGTGTTAAAAATTTACAAAACATTGAAATTTATCTTGCCTGGCTGGGCAGCTCTCTGGGTGCTCAGTACCCCTAAACCTCTGATCCTAGAGTCGCCCCTGACAAAAAAGATATAAAGTAATCAAAACTCTCAAATTTTAGTGGTGCTTGGATTAAATTTAGGGGTTTATTTATACAGTTAGGAATAAAATATTTGGGGAAAAAAGTACTTCTTATGCACTTTCTTATCTTTTCTTTTGGAAAGCGGCCCACTTCCTAATGTGTAATCAAAGCTTTTGTGCATGTTTTGCTGTCCACTTTATTTATGCAGTTGCTTCAAACGAGCCTCGCTTTATTGCTTGTCATCCAACAACACAGGGCCGAACTGAACACTGATGAACACCACGTCACCGTGACCTCAGACCCTGCGTCAGCAGAGGAGAAGATCTGCCTCACCGTGTCTGAAAAAAAGGTGAGAGTATGAGGAGCATGTGAGATTATGAATGAAAGATTCTAATAATAATACCATATCATTCTAAATATTTTAATAAAGTTTGACTGGAAGCAGATATTCATTTAAATTGAATCGCTCTGCATTACATTAGCTCGTCCCACGCAGGCCTGTTCTTGTGACATGAATTCACTATGATGAATAAACACACCTTTTATGGTTTTAACCCTAGAACACTTCACCCAATATAATATACTTGATAAAAAAAATACCTTTCATCAGAATACATTAAAGTACAACAATACATGGCAAATTGAAGTACTGTTCTTTAATATTCTATACAACGTCTCATAAAACAAACAAAAAAAGGTATTGTGAGGGGACTTTATAAAAACGTGACCACAATTGCGTGGGTGAAAATTACCCGACGTCAGTCAGATTTGTATCAAGGGATTTTTTTTTAAAGCAGGCTGTTGGTGGGTGATGGTGACTCTGGGAAATGAGGGTACTTTTTGTGTGTGGTCGTGCGTCGCTCATTTGCATTTGGCCTGTGTCCCACCCAACAGAGAGTTGTGCCGATCACTGTGAAGAACTGCAGCGATGAAGCGGTTTATTTTACTTTCCGGGCTGCTGACCTCGTTAAGAACATTTTCACCGTCAGAGACCGCCATGACATCATTATCAAGACCATCAAGAAGCACTTTCTCGGTGCAGGTAAGGAGGCACAGTCACATGCCCCTGCCTGCAAGATTTCTTTTCACCAGCTGTTGGACACCGAGACCAGAAAAATTTCCATGAATATCATTATGCCATTCCTAATTTTAGACTCACAAAGAGGTTGGGCACAAACAGCGCTGTGCATTTGTGATTCATTGTGATTTACTGTAGTGAAACCACCACAAAGGCAACAGGATACTGAAAAAATGTTCCAATATCAAAAGGGAATTCAACAACTTTTACAAAATGCGATGGAAACTGAGGCCTTCACTCATTTTCTAACTTGTTGAGACAAGTTAGTGTTCATATAAGCCCTTTGTAAATCCCTCCAGACAGTCATGTACAAGGTTAGGCTCAGCACTGTTGTAGCTGCTCCAACTTAATAAGAGGTCTGACACTTAAAATGCTGAATCCTACATGTAAAATATGTTAGCAATTATTGTTATATAATTATCATGTGGTTTGTAGTGGTTTTTTTATGTATATAAATGACAAAAGCCACATTTTTATACTGTCTCCAGCCATGATTCACATTTCATACCATTTCTAAATATAAACCTGACTTCTTCACCTTTGTTTCTCCCGTGCTGTTTCCAGGAGATGAATACAGAATCAACGTCCATTTCTTCTCTGACCAGGCCGGGTTCTATGAACAATTGCTGGTCTTTCAGTTTGAAACACACCCGCAGTCCTCGGAAAAATTTGAGATCATGCGACTCTTGGAAGTCATGCGCTGCACACACTATAGCGAAGAGACCCCCACCACAGACGACGACTCATCGAGTGACCCCCAAAGTGTAAAGTGGAGCCCTACTAAAGGGTATAACAAATCATCATCATCAAATCACCATCATGTATTAATCATCATCAAAGCATTAACTAATATTAACGTTAGCAATAACAATACTTTTTGTCACTTATCAAAGATTTGAGAATCTCATAAAACACTTCCACTTTGCCTGCCACTGATTACATTGCATGAATTGGTCATTAGTGTGATTAGTTACAAATTATTACTGTGCTGTGCTCTGTCTTTGTTTTTCCAGTGTTAAAATGATGTTGCTTAGGCCTGTGTTGGCTTTGAAGAATTATGCGATACCCAAAGATTTCGACCCCAAGAAATGTGACACGTATGTATTTTACACACACACACACACACACACACAAAGCCAGATTTATACTAGATTAAGATAAGCAAATTCAGATTTTTACCCAACATCATGGCTTATTGTAAATATTAAGTTACATCACCTGTGAAGATTCACAGTCATCCAGATCATAGTAATTCATTTTAAAACGTAAAAAAGTCTATCATTAAAAAATGGCACAACTTTTAAATCGTCTAACTTTTTTTCCAGTTTCCCAAATCCCCTTCAAAAATATATCAATAAAATAGATAATGTGATCTTTAATATTGCAGTACCAAATAACAGTGACATAAATGTCAAAGATAAAAATCATCTTGCTTTAGTTATTTAGTTTCCACATAAAATAGGAATAAAATCCATCCATCCATTTTTGGTACCACTTATCCCGTCTCACAGGGTCGTGGAAGAATAAAATATTTATAGGGGAAAAAAAAGTACTTCTTATGTAGGCTGTATTTCTTTTGTCCAATCCACAACCCAATTGCCTTTCTTCGAAATCTTGAGGTTTACTGAGGTTCATTGGAACCAAGCACATGTCAGGGCAATGCATTATGTAAAATGTTCTTTATTTAGCAAGAAGGAAAAAAAAGTCTGTTATTAAGTAATGACTCATCTTTTAAATAGTCTCACTCCACCCTGAGAGCTATTAACACTACATAAACAACTCTTTACTGCTTTAATTAGAAAATCAAACCTGTTCTCTAAATGACTCACTGAAGCAGTATTCATCTGGTGATTCATTATATGAGCAATATTCTTCCACATGTCTATTTTTGTTATGACAGATGACTTTGTTTTTTTCTGCACTGGAGAAGGCCAGTGCTTCAAGGAGAATAGTTAGTTTGAAGGGTTTCAGATTTTTTTTAGGTGCCTTGGCTGACGTGAAATGGGAAAGAAAAAGAGGCATTTGCTTTCGGGCCAAGAAACACAAAAGTTATAACGTCTCACGTGTGTCATACCTGAATAAATGATCCAGTTTTTCACCTCATCTCTTTAGGGACCTGGAGATGCCTCTGTCCTGGAGTAACTACTCCCAGCGGTTCCGTTTGCTGCTGCATCTCGAAGAGCACCAGCTGCGGGCAGAGCTTGAGAAATTTGCTCAAAAAAACGTGCAAATGTTCAAACACGACAGATGCAAAAAGCTTTTCACTCTGAAGGTGATGCACCTTATGCACGCATTCAGACAATTAAGATGGTTTGGGCTGGAACTTGTACCTCAGCAATTCAGAATGACACCCTATGTTTTGTGCCATCAGATCACACACAACTTGAAGAATGTGCCAGCGAAGCTGCCCGGGAACCAGGCAGTGGTGACTCCTTTGGACCAGTCAGGATCGCCTGAAAAAAAAACGTACAAAGGCTGGGTGCAACATGTGGATCTGCATCATGTCTACGTGGAATTATGTGACACGTAAGAAGACAGACAAAACAACACGGGAGGGGTCAAAAAAGAGTTGCATGATGGGAGTATTTTTTTGTTTTGTGATCACTACGTCTCCTCAAAAGGCAGAAGATAGGGGTGGTAGTTGTTGATTTATTTCTTTTCCTGTATATACAGGCTACTAAAATGCTTCTTGATTTCAGTGTCTTTTTTTCTTACACTATTCACCAGAAGTTGTTAAGATACGTACCAAAAATGAATATATGTGAATTTGACTGCAGGTTCCTGAGTCGTTTCAAAGAGGGCATGAGGGTCGACCTGAAGTTTGCTATTGACCGTTTGCCGATGCGGCACCAGCACAGAGCAGTGACGATGGTTTACAAGCAAAGACTGAGGGAGGTGCTGTTCCCCACTGGACAACTGTCTTCCCATCATTCCCATTCACAGAGGTCAGGGCCAGCTCAGGGTCAAGAATCCGGGGAAAACACTGTGATGCAGACACAGCCGTGCTTCATTACCGTTGTGTGTCTTTTCTCCCGTCTGTCCATAAAGTGCAGTTTTCCTTGTGTATGTCCTCCCTTTTCACCTGTTTCTTCTGGCATTAGGCTGTTAGACATCAGGAGCAACCCGGAGCAGCACATGGCGATTCAACACATCCTGGCCCGTTCTGCTAAACCCGCCCCTTACCTGGTATTCGGTCCACCTGGCACAGGTAGCGAGTGTGTAAATGCCGCCCTCCGCGTGCTTAAGTACTGAATTTTGGAATAACTTTTCTTTTTTTCTTTTTTATGTATTAATCAGGCAAAACAGTGACTTTGGTGGAGGCCATCAAGCAGATAGTGAAAACTCAATCATCGTGCAACATCCTGGCTTGCGCGCCGTCCAACAGTGCAGCCGATGTCCTCTGTGAGAAGATTCTGGACTCGGGCATGTACCAGGCGTATCGCTTATATGCACTGAACTTCTCTGTGACAAATATTCCCCCAAAATTAAAGGTCTGATTTTTTTTTAACTAATTCCTCAGAAATTAATAAATCTACAGTTACAATTATAAAGAGTTCTGATGCTTCACCACCAGCTGTTTTCATTGTTTTAACTTAAAACTTTTATGTCCTGCTTCTAGCGTCTTTTTTTTAATTCTATTTATTCTGCCCTCTGCTTGTCTATATGTATTGTATTTGCTTTGTATTTTTCTGTAGTTTAACTGCAACCTGAACCCAGATGAAAACACATTTATAATTCCCCCCAAAAGGGCACTAATGAGGTATAAGATCATGGTCACTACCCTGCTGACTGCCGGAAGGTACAGAAAGAAATTCAGTTAGTATTTCAATGTTCATTTCCTTAATAGTACATAATGTGCAACTTATTTTTGTTATGAATCTCTTTAAATAGTCAGTGAGGATTTTTCACATCAGATATGTTTTTACACGCAACAGGAAATGCACAGATGTTCTGAATAGTATAATCATTGGCTCAGTTCCTTTTTGATGTGCTAGTTGCAGGTATTGTGATCACGTACATGCTGGCTTGGTAGCATGGCTTAATGTTGATTATATCCTCCTCTTGGCTAACATAAGGAGACACTGAGCTAAAGCCAACATACAAAAATGTGTGGAAAAATGTAAAAAGTCAGTACAACTTTCATCTATTCTATGACGGAAGTAAGAGGTGAAGTAAATAAGAGAAACTTTATTTCGACGAAAAATAGAAACATACAATTTAATTTCTGTATGTGTGCTACCTCACTGTATTGTACTGTAAAAGTTTACTGTGCAAGTTTCTTGTAAGCATGTTATTCCATATTATACACTCACTCAAAATCTCCACGAGTGCAGGTATTGTAAGAGTAGTTTCATTGCATAACATCTATTCAGTCTGTTAGAGAATTAGCAGTAATTAAAAGTACCAATTGTCTTCAGCACAATATCGTTAGACAACACGCCTGTCAAAAAGTGTCTGTTGGAGCTTCTTTCGCTTGTTTCCGTGTCATTATCTAATAAAGGGTAAAAAACAGGACTTGCTTCTACAAATGAAATTACCTTATCTAAGTGTTAATCTCTGCTGTATCTCTGTCTCCCTTCAGGCTTGTAGGTGGAGGGATTCCTCCGGGTCATTACACTTACATCTTTGTCGATGAGGCGGGTCAGGCTACAGAATCTGAGTGCATCATTCCCATAGCAGGTGACGAATACATTCATCTCGTTTAGCATCTAATAAGCAATACCCTATGTGAGATGCATGCCTAATGCGCCTGTGTATTTTCCACAGGTTTACTGAAACCACAGAGATGCCAGGTAGTGCTGGCTGGAGACCCTAAACAGCTAGGCCCCATCATCACATCCCAAAAGGCAGAAGGGCATGGCATGGGTGAGCACTGTGTATTCCTTTAAAAAAAAAGGTGTGAACAGTTCCTAGTTTCAGTATTAATTAAAGCGTTTGATGTGTCAAGGGTTTGTTTCATGCAAAATCTGAAATTAGTGGTGAAAGTTGAAGGTTGAGTTTGTAAGACAGTTCTTGAAATTTCGCTTAAATGCTTTCTGAAAGCTGTTATTGTTATTGCCTGTACGTCCATTTACTCTGCACAGGTGTGTCCCTGTTGGAGCGTCTGATGAGCGACGTCAGACTTTACCAGTCACATGAGAACTGTGGTTTTAACAACCGCTTTGTCACCAAATTACTGAGGAATTACAGGTGTAGTGGTGTTGATACTTAAGTTTGATAACTTTTGAACCACTCACCCACTCTTTGTCCAAACTGTCCCTGGCTCACACTTTTTCAACGGCCTTCTTCTCCCTTTTCAGGTCCCATCCAGCAATTCTGAAAATTCCCAATGAACTCTTTTATGAATCACAACTTCAGCCTTATGCTTGTAGGGAGCAATGCGGCACATACTGCAGATGGGAGGAGCTGCCCAAGAAAGTAAAGCAAATGCACAGACATGCGATTTTCTCACCTTCTGCCCACCACTATTCTCACTGCACTTTCCTCATCTCAGGGTTTCCCTTTGATCTTCCACGGAGTGGCAGGTACTGATGAACGTGACGCCAACAGCCCCTCCGTTTACAACATGGCGGAGGTGGAGGTGTTGAAGGGATACTTAAAAACTCTTGTCAGTCATCTTCTTAAAAAGGATGGGGACAGCATTGGACCAGGGGAAATTGGCATCATTGCCCCATACAGAAAACAAGTGAGTATGTTATTTTAGAAGTCAAACAAGGGTAATTATTACTCTTAATTAAAAGAAAAGACATATGTTATGTGTCTACTTTATTTTTGTGCATCAACAGGTGCAGAAAATCCAGAACGCTCTTTGGACCGACAAAGATCTAAAGAAGGAGAACTTGGAAAATATACTGGTATGGAGAAATAAAGAGATTACGTGCTTGCTGCAAAATCCTGTTTGAGAGAGATTTTGTGAAGAGAACTGGCCTGCTTTTTATATTTTCTTCAGGTTGGTTCAGTGGAGAAGTTTCAGGGTAAAGAGTTCAACGTGATTCTGCTGTCCACGGTGCGCAGCAATCCCAAACTGACTGTGCACGGGCAACGAATCACTGTAGGCTTTCTTGATAATGAGAAGGTGAGAACCGTGACACACAGACACACAGTAACAAGTGTATCGTATTTGGTACATGAGTTTTTGAGAACAACACTATCAGCACCAGCAACATTTTTTCCTTTTGTATACAATCATATATTTTAAATTGTTATTTATTTATTTATTTATTTTGTATTTGTCAGAAGGTTCAATAAACACTTTTCTGGCAATTATTTAATAGTTCAGGCTTTACAGGATTAATAAGAAAAGACTGATTTAAATGAAAAACTACTAATAACTACTAAACTACTATCGTAGCACCAGCAGACTAATTCACTCAATTATTCACGCACTCTAACTTAAACTCCTCTGAACATCCTCTGCAGAGGTTCAACGTGGCAATGACCCGAGCACAAGCTTTACTCATCGTGATAGGAGACCCGAGAGTACTGAAAACCGACGAAACCTGGAACAAGTGAGGCGCCATCAGTCTGATTCTCTCTCAGTGGAGCAGGATGGGTTGGAACGAATAACATGTTTAACTCTCTTTTTAAGATTCATCCATTATTGCTCCAAAGAAGGGGGTTACCGAGGCATTAGAGTCTCTGATGAGGAAGATATTCTGACTCATGAGGAGTCACAGAGCGTACGGTAACGTGCACATTCACACACACATTCATACACACACTTCAGACTGCGTGTCTTTCCTTTGTCTGAAAAATTTCATGGAGACTAAGGGATGTTCTGTTTTTTTTCACCTTTGATCCACCCCTCACAGTGGGGAGTGATTCAGCAACAGCTGGGGCCCTGATGACGGCGACGGCACATTCATTGTGAATTTGAAAAATGCAAGAATAAAGAAGTGGATGAGAAACTGAGAACTAGTGCAGTCACAAATTCCTTTGTTCATTTATGTAAAAGCATGTAATTTGTTATAACATTAAATTACATACGTTATTATGGTACATAAATGGAGTCAGTGAGTCAGTTTACCCATTAGACTGACTTTGCAAGTTTCTCATATCAAAACAAACGTGATTGTAGAAGTGAGTAATGCTAAACTTTGATTTGCATTTTTTCCACCTAAATCTAATGTGAAGAAGACGAGATTTCACAAAAATACACACAGACTAATTATAAGTTTGAAAAATGCCATCCTGTTTTTAAACCTCTGGATTTTCCATATCTCAGTTTTTTTTCTTCCAAAAATTCAAAATAATCACAGAAAAACAAATTGGATATTTGATCTAACTGAGAAGTTTCCCCAGAGGCAGTTTCAAAAAGCACCTGCTGACAGCTGACAAACAGAGGAAAAGACTGACTCACTTTATGGTTTGCCAAGAAGTACTCTGGAGCAAGCAATGAAAGTCAACCACATCCAATGGATAGTTTCATTTCCATTTCCCACTGAACCTTCTTGGAACAATGATCGGAGAGGACTCTACAAGCTGATGTTTTATAGGTCATCTTTGCAACTGGCTGGCCTGACTATTTGGCTTTATTTGACATGAGGGGTGGAAATCACAAGCTACCCAGCAGAATATAAAATAATACAGAAATGATTAATAAATCCCAATTCATTTTACAACTACTGGCTGCAACATCACAGAAAGGACCTGATTTTAATTTTGTCAACACACAAGCCAAAACTCCAATTTCAATATGTATTCCCATGTTAGGAAGAAATTCTCCCGCAGTCCATTTTGGTGCCTGGGTTTTCTAGCAGTAGTTTCACATCTTGTCATCTTTTTCACTACTCTAGAGTTTGCATGTGTGCCGACATACAAAAAATCATTAGGTATTCCAGTTTCAGAGATTTCAGAGATCTACACTGTTAGAAATTGCTGTAAAAATACGGTGTATTTTCAACAGTACTGCACCATTCTCCACTAATATAGTTGAAT
>JBAJHX010000041.1:18921400-18933399 GCA_037176925.1 Amniataba percoides
TTGGTTCAAGTACAAATGGACATAAGCTCAAATGAAAACATTTAATTTTGTATTTATTAAAAAATAAAGCTGTTTTTTATGGGTGTCACACAGGTGAAGAAAATCCAAAAGGCCCTGGAAAATGTTGTGAAGGAGTTTAAAGCTGTGAACCTGAACGAACTGAAGGTAAGCAAATATTTCACACATATATTAGTAATGTGATGCACACAGAAGCATTTTCTTAAGCGAACAAATGGAAATGTGTGTCAGGTCGGTTCGGTGGAGGAGTTCCAAGGTGATCAGAAGAAAGTGATCTTGGTGTCCACGGTTCGCAGCCGCTCCGACTACGTAGAGACAGACCAAAAGTTCAACCTCGGCTTTGTCAAGAATGAGAAGGTATCCAACATAAAAAAACACACGTGAAAACACCGTGTATATGTTATTATAGTATGTGCCCACTAAACAATATTCCAACACACCGTTTTCCCTTCCAGAGGTTCAACGTGGCCGTGACCCGAGCTAAAGCCCTGCTGATTGTGGTGGGAAACCCCCGAGTGCTGAACACAGATCCTACCTGGGCCCGGTATGTGTCACACAGCTTCCTCTGGTCTCCCTGCTGTGCATAAACATATCATAACATCTGGAGCATTTACAAATTCAACAGAGCAGTCCCAGGTAACTTTGTTCTCCCTTCCTTCCTGCTCGTCTGCAGGTTCATCCAGTACTGTCGAGACAAAGGAGGCTACAAAGAAACCGCAAGACTTGATGGCCTCTACATCGAGATTGATTAATGGTGACCAACCTGTGAGGGAAAGAAGAGCCAAGACTTAAATCCTGAATTTAACGGGTTAATTTTACTTCAAAACATCAATAAAAAGTTTCTACATTTGTATGCAGATTTAAGAAAAAAAAAAAAAGCTTATTGAATGTATACAACACAGCCTGTATTCACAAAACAAAAATGAAATAAATATGTGTGTAATGTCGGATTATTGTCTTTCAGTGCCAGGTATGGGAAGAGCAGAGATTCTTCCTTTATCTACTTAAAATCACAGAGACTGGACTTTTCAATTTTAAATGTATTTATGTTTTTTTAAAGATACAATGCTGAAGACTTTTCTATTTAAATAAAGCAATTTTCCCGCTGATCAAAGCTCAAGTTGTGGACTGTTCTGGTTTAACAAGATTGTAATGTGGCAGACTCACCCTTTGACTTACCGGTGTGTGAAGCTGCAATTTTTCTGTCTGGTCTCTGCTGGCACTGCAAAGAAGTTGTCACTATAGCTGAACAAACTTGGAAAGTGAAGTCCAGAAACATGTCACAGGTGCCGTTAAAGACATCGAAATGGAGATCTTTACTTTAAAATGACCTAAAATGCGAGTTTCAGGTTCATTACTTATGTGAGAATTTCGGACTTGCTCAGTCATCACTACATAAGTTTGTAGTTTTATGAGTTGACTTATTAAAGCAACTGTGTATGAAGCATCCATCTTACTTTTAAAACATTTCTCAATACTGCCGTTTCTTTTTTAAATAGTTTGGCATTTTTCTGAATTTAATACCAATCTAATCCATTTTAAAAGATGCAATGGATGTGCAATGTATGTACAAATACTTAAATATTGTTTTAGTTTTTCATAGGATGAAACAGGAAAAATGTGAAAGCTTTTTGGAAAATCTAACTGCTCCCTAAACTATGGAAAAAGCACTTTTTAAATGGCAGTTATTACATGTCATTGCATAAATAGGGGAGACATCAGAAAAATGTATACGAAAACATTTTTTTGTTTTTCCGAAAAAAAACATGCAAGCAAAACCGTATTAGTTAAGATTACATAGTATTTCAAATATACTTTATTAACATGTTCGTCTCATTCAGACATTCATCACAACCTTCTCCTGTTCATAAAGCATCATCACAATCAACATTTTCTCTGACTATGGTGTTTGACGTTACATCGAGGCACTGTCCAGAAATTTGCCCACTATCCCTGTATGGATCTGAATCCACTGATTAAAAGTAAAGTCACCACAGTTGTGGCTGATCAACATGGATCAAAGTAGGGAGCGTTAAATGCACTTAAGAGTGTGCAGAGTGCCCTTTCTCGACAGGACCTGAAACGTAATCTGTGCTGCAACTCTTTGCCCCAGCCATGATGTAAAAAACGCACACACTGAACATAAGGTGGTTTGATGGGTCTGTCACATACTGTGGCGTTGTAGAAGCAAAATATGGGTTTCTGGAACAACTTCAGCCACCTCCAAGGTGCATGGAGAAGAAAAAAAAGTAAAAGTATGTAGAGGCGAACTCCAGCGACATGTGTAGCAGATAGAACCGCTTTATTATTACACTAACGGGTTTCGGCTTGCAGTCTTTGACGACCTTAATGATGTTGGAAAAGTGGCTCTATGTACTAAAAGTGTTGGGAGTTTTTTTTTTTTTTTTTTTTTTTAAACCACACCAACTGCCGGGCTCAGATATTTTTTTCCGATCACGTTTCAAGGAGCATCCATTGCGTGTAGTGTCATTAATACGACAACAAATCTGAACAGTTTCGAACAGTCGTGTGTGAGCTGTCTTAATATCAATGTGGCTGTTTACAGTGTGCATGTTAAGCCTCAACTCCGTGTTCACTTTTCCTCAGAAAATCCAGCACAGTGATGTGTGATGACTGCATACCGGCTCTGAATGGACAGTGCGGGGTTCAGACGGGAGGGAGGACTCGTTTGGGGGAAGCGTCGGTGACGTCTTGGAGCGTGACTGAGAGTTATTGTTTCCACGACAATGGACCACTGTCTCCAGTGCCAGTTTAAGCTATCGCCATTGGAGGAGAGACAAGAGCGAGGTGCATCCAAAGCCTCTCTGCACAAATAGTCCACGCTGCTTCGGTTTATGTAGGTTTCTGTGGATTAATGCAGCGTGAACAGGCTCTAAATTTAGTCCTTTATGTCGGACGGGCAAGGTGGGGAAAACAGACCTCTGCTTACTCAGCACTTGGGACTTGAAGAGATATAAAATTAATAGTGGTATGACAAACGGGTGGCTCGTGACTGAAGCTGAAGTATTAAAAGGAGACAAAGTGGTATGCGCGGGAGTCGAGGGAAGTGGGGCTCCAAACTAAAGTGAATGTAAAACCGTCAAAAACCTGCGGCGGTGAGGAGCCAAGAGGAAGACAGTCAGCGGGGGTGTGAGCGACGAGACCGTTCTCTGTAAACAATCATAACACAGAGGCAGATGCATGATATATTTGTAAAGTATATGCACATATAAATACAAACATACATTCATTTAGGAGGAAGGGGCAGGTCCTTCACACCACCAGGCTGGTATTCTGGTGGAGGAAAACAAACCAGCAGACAAACAGAAACGAAAATGACAGTGTGTGAGTAGCAGAAGAAGTAGAGTTTTTTTTTCTTTTTTTCTTAAAAAAAAAGGCTGATTTGTTTTGCTTTTAAACAGGTGTGTCAGTCTTTCATATTCTCCTGTGGCATATCTGCATCTGTGAAGTAAGTATAGTCCACGGAAGCCATTGATTTAAGGTTTCTCTAGGTTTGCTCTGTGTAAAGGGTGGGGGTGCTGGGGAGGGAAGAAACCCTCCCTCAGGTGCTGATTGGCCAACAAACTCCATCCCTTCACAGTAGCTGGCAGCCGCCCCTCTTCTTGCGCTTGCGGACCTGCAGCGCCGCTCTGGTGGCCATCTCGAACACCTCCCGCACGCCATCCTTGGTCTTGGCGGAGCACTCCAGGTAACCGAAGGCGTTGATGCGGTTGGCCATGTCTCTGCCCTCCTCTGACTTGACCGGCTCCTGTGTGGTTAATGCACAGACACAAATGATTAAAAAGTCTGAATCATTTTTGGTGGGATTATTTGTTCCTGTTTCATCACTCACCTGTTTCATCTTGGCCAGCTCACGGCGCGTGTGTTCGTCATTCCTGAGGTCCTTCTTGTTACCCACGAGAATGATCGGGACGTTGGGACAAAAGTGTTTCACTTCAGGCGTCCATTTCTCGGGAATGTTCTCTACAAAAACGAAAAAAAACAAAACAAACAAAACTCAGCCGCTCAGTAAATTCCTGACTTTTCTCCCTATTTGGAAAACTGGGAGAAGCCTTGTCGTTTCCCTTGTGACTGCACAGACATAAACACTGAGAGGTTACTGACCCCTCCCTGATACATAGTTGAGCCTACGAGCCAAAATCTGCACTGTTTAGAGGGACAGTGTGTGCGACGGCCATGCTGTGAGAGAGTGGGCATACCATCTGTGGTGCTGGCCGTAACAAAAACACTGCGGGAGAAAGCCCCAAGGCTCAAGTCATACTAAACAAGACATTTTCTTCTTCTTTTCTATTTGCTTTTTGGAGGGCAGAGAACACTCAAGATACCTTCTGGAAATACACGTCACATATATTTTGTATGCTTCACATGACAAGCCTGAGCCCCACATGACAGAGGCCGTCGGGTTTTAGTCTGGAAAATTGTTTGTTCATCTTGTTCCCTACAAGACTGTTAAGGATACAC
The DNA here is from genome assembly GCA_037176925.1 of Amniataba percoides. NCBI lineage: Eukaryota > Metazoa > Chordata > Actinopteri > Centrarchiformes > Terapontidae > Amniataba > Amniataba percoides. The sequence continues at coordinate 18,925,901 of JBAJHX010000041.1, forward strand.
TGATCAGACTTTATCTATATTGGGTCAATCTTGGATACGCAAATAGCTAAAGATTGCTGACTCAACTTGGAATTGCTATTAGATTACATAAAATTTGACTTTTAAAAATGTGTTTAATTATATTAAGTATTTAAGTTACATTTTCCCACTTGTGTATTCAAATAGCTGTAGCTGAGAAACAGTCATGTGTGGAATTACTTCATTTACTGACTTGAATTACTAAACCAGGACAGGAGAGCAGACTAACAGCAACAATTCAATCACACTCATGAGGAAACACCATCTGAATACGCATTAAGTTTTCATTATGTGGATCATTTAATTGCATGACATCTGCACACGGGCTGCAAACGGGGAACTGTAATGAAAAATGCCAAAATTAGAAGAAGGAAAAAAGTACCGATTTTACTGGCAGACAAAGCCAACGTGTGGTGGAGAATGTGGACATTTAAAATTCCCTCCTGCATCTTAAAATATAAATAAATAAGACTTCTCTTCTCTCACACACACAGAAGAAATTCCCTACCAAGTAGTATTATTTTGTACTTGGTGTGACATGCAAGTTGTGCATTTTAAAAATGTATTTACTGGGCACAGTAATTTCCAATTAAGATCTTAAGTTCCAGTTTTGTGATGTGAGGAAGCCATTTCTTACCTAAACTGTCAGGGCTATCTATGGAGAAGCACATGAGGATAACATCTGTGTCGGGGTAGGACAGAGGCCTCAGCCTGTCGTAGTCTTCTTGACCTGCTGTATCCCACAACGCTAATTCAACCTGAGAGAGACGAAGGAAAAGAACAAGAGACACGTTAGTAACATAAATTTGGATTCTTTCCACTTCGTTGACAGCAGGATGAAGAAGAGGGGAAGAGACGGAGAATATGGGAAACAAGAATCCAAGCAGAACAACTGGACAGAGGGTTTTAAAACAATTCATTCCTGTGTTATCAGGTTTAAAAAGCAGCTCCCCAGAGGCAGAGATGGCTCCCACAGGCTTTTCTTAGGCTGTTAATCAAACCGTTAGCAGTCCCAGAGTACCTGCTCTCCTCGAGATAAAATAAATGACCAGCAAATCATTTGTTTGGTTCAGCAAGAGCTGTAGCACATTACAACACAACGGTAAAGGAACTGTACAGGAACATCTTACACACAACAGCCACCAAGTAGCACTACACGCATACATGTGGCTGTAAAACTGTAAAAAGTCTCTCTGTTTTGACCATAATCTTGACCTCGTTTCTCTGTGTTCTGCAGATTTAACTCCACCGTAAATTAACCTGCATTAGAACCACAGCTGGAAAATTGTACCTGATACGGTCGAGATGTGAGTAAACACTTTCATTTTCTGTCTCCAGAAAGCAACTGCACTATGTTAGCGGTTTGTCTGGACTTTTCTGACATCTCCTAACACTCCTGTCTTGCAAAGTCTTGCTTGTTGGCTGACAAACTACTTACCTTGGCAGTACTGGCTCATCACACTGTCTTCTGATTTTCCATAGCATATGAAACAGCCTGTGTCCATATCTGATGCTCTTGAATTATTTTACCACAAGGTGTCTCTCAGGAGTCAACCTCATCTGTAGTTGACCACCATGCCTTCCTTTCTTTGTTGTTATAATCAAAACTAAATATAATCAAAGACTGAGAAGTAGCAGACAGCTGTGCGTTGACTTTAATTTATTAGGTAATGTTTACCTACACCAACTAGGTCTTTATTAAATCTGTATACTACAGTTGCGAGGCTTGGCGGAGGGTCAAATTTGTATTATACAGCACAGGAAACAGGAAAAGGAAATGGGACATTAGTCATGATGTATGAGGGGGGTTCCAACACTGGACAGGAAGGTGGTGCTGATCCATTTCCTGTTGTTGGCTGGATGTCTGCTGCTTTATAACAATGAAAAAGCCCACGGATTTGCTTACAATATGCACTTATTCCAATCGGCCTTGGTGGCACGTGGTTTTCATACAGCAGTGCCACTGGAGTCACATCTTTAACACCACAGCAGCAGTTCTCTGAGTGGCACATAAACTGTTGTTTGTTCTGAGGAACGGTTCTGGTTGTCACCGGTGGAAAATGTTCACACATCCTTTACCCAACTAAAAGACTGAATACAACATGTGTAAGTACTTCATTTTTAGTGTCTTTTTGGTGAGAATGCTAACAGCTCAGACATCTGAAGCTTGACAAGACTTCTGAGCCACTTGTCTTAATATGTTGTATTTCATAAGCTCATCATGTTTTTAAAAGAAAGTCTTATTCTGAAAAATAAACTAAAGCTGTCAGATAAATGTAGTGAGTAGAAGTATAAAGATGATGATAATCCACGACCATAACAAAGACCAACATGAATCAATAAATAATAAAAACTTGAAAATATATTTTAAAAAGTACCTGTTTGCCATCTACTTCAATGTCAGCGATGTAGTTCTCAAACACGGTGGGGACGTAGACCTCTGGGAACTGGTCCTTACTGAAGACGATGAGCAGACAGGTCTTTCCACAAGCACCATCCCCAACTATCACCAACTTCTTCCTGATGGCTGCCATCTGCAAACAAAGCACTTTGGTTAGTCTAATATTTCAAAGCTTGGAGGGGCCAAAATGATCAGTAACATGGTGAGAAGCAGACAGCTGAGAGAGGTGAAACAATGAAACCAGAAATAGTAAGAGTGCAAATGAAGGGGGGTTGTTGGGAATAAGGGATGACCGAAGACCGTTTCAGAGCCGCACCCTCTTCCCTTTCCGGGGCTGCGTCCTGTGTGTGAGTTGAAAAACAGAGACGGGCTGAGGGTTCAGCGTTGGTCTGGAAAAGTAGAAGGATGGAGGGAGGGATGTATGGAGGGAAAGCTGCAGCCTCTGTCTTTCCACACATGCTCGGCCTCTGACGATCACATCCTTACTGTGTCACCTCTGCAGCCCCGTGGCCACCTGATGTACAACTCTAACCGTTTTTTTTTTTAACACCTTCTTGACCACACGCAATTCTCTTTGCTACAAGAAAAGGGTGTGTGTGAGGGAAAATGGGGCTTGCCAGAGAAAGATATGGCCACACACACAAACACGCAGATCAATAGCCATCTCCCACAAGCTGACAATAATGGAGAGAAGGCAGTAGGTGATGAGGAGACGCGCTGGCTGCCTGCCAGCAGCATCAGCTTCCACCGACCTGAGACTACCTGGACCGAAAGAGATTTACACTTTCACACACAAAATCACACAGTGTGTCACAATCCCAGCTGATGAATGATGGAGACATTGATTGATTATTCAAAGCAAATATAATCAATAGTTATCAATAATAATATAGTATATTAACAATCAGATCATTGCTTTGTGATGCCTCCAACTTCATCATTTTGATTCACCGTTGTTTTCAGCAGCAGGCAAAGGTTTCAAGTAAAACTCACTGCACACTTCCTGCTCAGCACCAAACTGCAGACATAGAGTTGACAATTAGCTGGTGAACACTCAGGTATGTTAACAGCTGAAAAGACAGACATTTCCCTAAAAAAAATTAGAGGAGACCTAAACAGAGCTAAAAGAAGTGTGTGTGTTGGATACTCACCAAGTGGCTAAAAACATGACTCCAAATGAATAACACTGTCCCTCCATCTCTTACTGGATGTGTAAATAAGCAACTGTATGCCAACAAGTTATCAACATATCAACTTAGAAAAGTGATAATGTGTCATGTTTAGAGCTTGTTTCTTTTGCCAAGGGCCCAAAACAATCATTCTGGTTTAAAGAGCCATTAAGTAAAAGCTTTTCATGTAGAGTAAAACACAAGAAGTGCCCCAGAAAAGCAAAAACATTTAAGCACTTTTATCATCAACATCATGACAAGTGCAGATAAACAAACCCCTCCAGATATACTAGTGACTGAAATATCTCCGATGGTAGTTCCATGGATGGTAAACAGAGTTTTGCTGCACTTACTGTAACTATAAACAGTAGGTTCCTCAGAAATGGCCTGTGGGTGGGCTGAGAAGGACCTGCTGATGCAAAGTATTCATAGAAACCAAGAAACCTATTAAATTCTAACAAACAGCACGGTGTCTCCTCAATGCAGAGTGACCAAAACTATTTATTCTGTCATTTGAGGAAAACCCTGCAGGACGCATTAGATTTTCTTCAGCTTTGTTAAAAACAGACAATGAGACCGAGGTGTCTGTGCATGTTCGAGAATGAAATGGCCCTCTCTCCACATCCTTTCCTTTCGTTTCCTCAGCTTGTACTGGCCTCAGTCATTTTTTAACCTCCACCAACTGTAACAGCAGCTATCATTTTCACCACACGAATAAGACAACAATTGTTCGGTTTGCTTTTCTCTCCCACACATTAAATCAGGCCAGCGTGTTGTCAGTTTGTCTCTTGAGAGAGCCACCTGTTCTCTTTGATAGCAGGCTGCTGCTACTCCATATATCATACTGTCACTGCCAGAGGGAAGATGCAAACACACACGCACACACACGTGACCACTGGATACTGTGCAGCCTTAGGAGGATTCAGAAAATGGGGCTAGTTCTGCATATCTGGTGCTGTGACAAAGTAATGCAGCTTATTGACGACTATGGCTCTCACAGCATGCTGCCTGCTGTGAAAGTGGCGGCACATGGCGTTTAGTGGGGATAATGGCACCTTTCCTTTGCATTAATGCGTATGTACATACTGTGCCAATGCAAGGACGGGAACAAGGACTTCTTTCTTAAATAAAGAGCTGATCATTAAAGGTGTGTTCTGATTAATATAGGTGGCGTGAAATAAATGTCACTTTTAACTGTTTTACAAAATCCATACAATATATGGTACATAATATTCAGACAAAATACAATGAAAATATAATTATTCGCATTTTTAGAACGTTACCGTAAAACATCAAAATAAGCACCTGAACTATTTCTACACTAAATATATCTCTTGACAAACGATGTTCACTGCGGTTTAAAGATTTAGAGAAGTAAGACTACTGGACTTGAGCAATGAAACAGCTCTATGGTTTGCTGGTCAAATGAGACATTTCTAAGATGTGGTTCATCTGGGCCAACACGGTCACATTTTTAACACAACAGCAGCAGTTTTCAACTTCAGGAGCTGCGTCAGTATTTTTCACTAACATCCGAATTTTTTATATATCATATAGTCTCAGTGGACAAGATGTTTTTAAGACACCATTAGGATCTTAACCCTTATGAGTCCAATGTGACCCAGTGAAATATTTTTTTCTAAGAGGTTCACCTAACAACAGAGAACTTGTTAGGTGAGGATCTGCAGGTGCCCATACCATTTCTGTCCTCATTTGCCTTCCTCCCTTTGTTCGTTTAAGGGACTTCCTAGGAAGACATAAAAACTGTGGTGACAGGAGAGAAAATGAGCGATGGGAAACACAGCTGGAATTCACCCATTCTGTCATTTCCCTCCTTCAGTTTCTCCCCTCAGGTCAGTTCAAATAAGCTTTATTAGCACAAGGAGGAGTCCAACACAGCCACTCCCCTCCTCTTGTTTTTCCACGTCAGACAGCTCCAGATTCAGCGTGGGATGTCCACGAGCATTTTAAAGTCTTCTAAAATAGGATACTGTGGGTGGGAATTTATTGAGAGCAGACACCTACAGAACAGAGCGGAGGTTGTATAATTTTTTATGTGAACATTATGGATACCAAAACAGCATTGCCTAAGGCTCATCCATGGCATTCAAATGACTATCTGCATCTTAAAAGTCAAAATGTTATTAATTATATCACAAAGGCTACAAGCTCATTAAGAGCACATGGAATTCAAGTCAGTATACGATCTGTGTCTGCAGCTATTCATTGTTTTGCCATTTGCTTTTGTATTATAACACTCTCCTCTGTGTTACACTCAGCAATCAATAATTAAGCGTGCCCTGGATTTTATGTTGTGGTAAGTAGGCCTCTGTCAGTGTTAGGGGTAAAATTACTTTAAGAGGAAAAGAAACATCCAAAATATGCTCATAAATAATAGAAGTGAAGATAACTGTGGTTCTGAAATCACTCATAGAGGCAGAATTGGACAGACAGAGCGGGAGAGCGAGCCAATCACATGACAATACTGCCGCATAAATCTCAGCGGTACAAAGAACAATGGGCACCCAAAAACAGAAAGAAGTGACTGAAGCCATATTCTGTGTGCTGAGCCATTGTATACATGCGGACAGACGGTACCTGCGTGCGCACACACAAGAGTCTGTTCGAAATAACTGTGCAGGAGGCCGCGTGTTCACACGTGTCTTAGGATGAATGATCCCGTCTTGCATAATGTTTGTCCTCGTGTGGGGGAGCAAAAGGACAAAGTTCTCATTCCTAGCACATGCAGCACAGATGCTCATTTCTCCCTGGCAGGTTTTGACTCACCCGTGCAGTAGTTACACATTAGCCAGCCTCGTTCATTATACGTGTTGGGGGGGTAAAAATAGCAAAAAGAGCTCTAGGTGGGGCAGTAAGATAAAAACTATCTCTACTTCAAGTATCTCCCAGATTCTAAATCACACAGATCAGCACGCTCAAGGTATTTACACCAACTCTGCACTCAGTTACCCACTTGATTAAGAGCCCGTATAAGCCATAAAACTCATTAACTGTCATGTACGCTTGTTGCAGTGCAATTCAGGCAGTCATTAAGTTTCACAGCTGGGTATTTGTGAATTTTCACCTTAACGACCAACTGGACAGGAGCCAAAGGTGAGGAGCTATCAAGTTTAGGTCTAATCTAATCTAATGCCTTTATGATATTAGGTGTATTTAAATGCTGATGGCACACAATTGCTGTGGCACCAACAGTTACTGTTTGTGTTTGACTCAAACTGTGGAGACATACAGCACGCTGACTATTAAAGGCCCAGTGCATTTCCAATCTTCTCCTGGTTTGTTCTGAGTGTGCCAGCTGTTGGGAAACGCCCCACTGTGCTCTGTTAAAAACAGGAGAGCCGCACAGTGCTGTGAGTGGGTGAACTATGTGTGGAGAACAGCTGTTTCAATCAATGATTTGCGCAGCAGCAGTGGCAAGCAATGCAATCGGAGCTGAATGGGTTCAAACCAAATTAGGTTTCATTTTGCAGGAGAGCCACACCTTTAAAGTGCGGCTGATTGTTCATAGCTCCATTTGAACTTCAGTATTTTGTTGTGTGGGAAGCTGTCCGATCTTTCTACTGCCAACAATGATAGAAACTTCTCTCTTCACAGACAGCCACATTAGACACAAAACTACAGGAACCTGTACAGATTATTACAGGAAACTCTATTTTGCCTTGAATGTTACATCTGGTCATACGGTTAAGACTGCATTAGAGCTGCAAAATACAACCTCAAAGAAGTGTGGGTGCCAATGTGGGGTGGTTATGCAAAAAAAAAAAAAGCTTAACCTTTTCCGGATTTTGCTGCAACGTGACACAACATCATCTGGCAGGGTGCTGCTGTGTGACCGGTTAAATACATGCAAGTACACATTCCTGGATGATTGCTCTGTAACATGAACACAT
>JBAJHX010000041.1:18938538-18952861 GCA_037176925.1 Amniataba percoides
TGTGTGTGTGTGTGTGTGTGTGTGTGTGTGTCTTCCACCTCTGACCACCTCCTGCAAACTGCCTTGTCAGCACTCAGCTGTTCAGCCACTATGACATCATACTGTCTCCTGTAGTAGCCACACAAGCATGCTCACATACAAACACACACAGGATAGAAAGGTGCAGGAAAGTGTTGGGATGCACGCTCCTCTCCTGTGTATGCATTTGCCCTTTAACATGCTGTGTGACAGACTATAAACACAAATGGGAGTAGTCCAAGTTGATGCCTGACTGGGTGCATTTTTTTTTTTTTCAGAGGGGGTCAGGTAGGAAACACGATCAAGACAACATGAGTGAGGAAAGCCCGTGTGAGTGTGTGAGTGTGTGTGTGTGTGTGTGTGAGAGAGAGAGAGAGAGACAGGAGGGTCTGCAGCGCTACAGGAGCCGAGCAGCACAACAAGGGTGTGGTGAGTGTGAGAGAGGAATTTCTTGGGACGGACGGACTAGTGTCGAAACACTTTAGAAACCCAGACATAAGAGGGTTGACTTTCTTTTCTTTGTTAAAAAACAAAACACAAATCTTCATAATTAAAAAAACAAAAAACAAAAAAAAAACACACTCGGTAGCCTGTGAGTGTTTTTCTTTTAAGTATAGTCCTGCTTTCCAGGAATGCTCGCCCACATTGAAAAAAAGGGCAGTTCGCCTTAACTGACCGAGCAGGTTTCCAAAGAGAAAGACGTGATAAATTTTTTTTTTTTACAGCGAGTAAAGATCGACTGCCTCTCCCTGTGTGTCATTAAATTACGTAATGAAGTATATAAATGGAGATATGGTCCGTATCTCTCCGCAAACAGGACGAGTGTCGCCACTTTACGATACTTTTTTAATACATATATTTCCTCCCTCTCACACACACCTTTTTCACGATTCTTTCGCTTCAGGTGGTGAACAAAAAAAATAAAATTACATTAAAAAAAGAGAGAACAAACTTCGTAAAGTAACAGGTTTCAGCTAGTTAGCATGAGAGTGGTCGTTTAAACTACCACCCCTCCCCCCTCCCTTCTCCCCCTCCGTCCTCAAAGTGGCTTTACCCGCCGGAGAAATGGGGGCTCGAAAGAAATTAGTTTATTTAATTTTCATAAAATGGCGTTTTAGTTTCCTCTTACCTTTCCCAGAGTGTGCTTTCAGACGCCAAAGAGCTCCGTTGTCTCCCTCCTGCCGTCGCCCTTCAGTCGGAGTGAGCCGCCGGAGTTAGAGAGGAGAAGGGGGGGCTGCCGAGACACCTCCCATAACGCTGCGTTCAATGTCCCCTCGGAGCTCGTTTGCTCAATAGTGGGTTTTTTTGTTTTTTACATGAAACTACTATCTAACTTTCACTTCTTCGTTATAACGCTGGAAAAAATGTACAAAAATATGATTATGAAACTATGATTTCTAAATGCCTATAAAGACTTCTTCGAGTACCTTATTATGTATCACCTGCAGCCCCTAAACTCACAAATATTCAACTTACTATGATTTTTTTTTGTTTGTATGCTTCAAAGCATCTTATTTGAGATGCAGAAACAAATGACTGACATGGTTATACAAGTATCAAAATAGCTGCTGATTAGTTTTATGCTATTGATTCATCGATTATTTGTCTAACTTTCTTAATGACATGACACAATATTTTTGTCGTTCCTTGCTGCTCTGTTAGGAAAATGCACACTGAGAATTTACTAGACAAATATTTTTATGTATTATCTTGTTGTCATCTTTTTTTTAAAAAGCGGTTTACACCAGTGTTCCCTTCAGACACATTGTGCTGAATATCACACAGGTCTCTGATTATACACATAAATGTACCCTTTGTGTTACTTTTTGTCTAAGGCTCATATGTTTCCAGTATGCTATATTTTGCTCTCACAGGCGTCAACCATGTGTGTGCAGTTTGCATACAAGAATCAATCTGTGACTCTGACTATTTCAAATGTAAAAAAGTCAAAATGGTGCAAAGTTTGTGTAGCACAACCCTGGGACAAAAATAATCGTGAATAATAACTTTATATAAAAAATGGAAATGGCAAACCATACTCCTCCTTCAGATCATATTATTTATAATTTGATATCTTCCCGACGACACCTGAATGCAGCACGGTTTGTTGGTCGTTTGAGATTTCAGCGCTTGCACGCCATTGGCTGAGGGGGTTTAACCGTTACAAGGCCCCTCCCCTTTACGGTTAGAGAATAATGACATCATTTATAAATGGAGAGTGTCATTTCAAATTTCAGCATCATTTGTTGTTTTCTGTCATTTAAGGGGAACCCTGCCTTCACTGTTAGTCTTTGTATTATTATTATTATTGTTATTGTTGTTGTTGTTGTTATTATCAGTATTATTGTTATGCCTCCTTGTGTAAGGAAATGGACTTTGACCCAAGTGCTTTTCTCCCACAGTGCAACAGGAAATCACACAACAGGGATTTGGGCTTTTCAACGTGCCATTCCTACAGCGGGGTCACAAGTTCATTCAGCCCTAAAGTACAGTATCAACAACAACAATGAAAAAAAAAAAGGCCACACTATTTCCCCCCACAGTAGCCGCCTGTAAGCACCCTCAACGCTTATAAAACAGTTCTTGTGGAGTCAAATCAGTAGGTTTTATTATATCCAAAGAAAAACGCCTGGCGGCAAAGTTCTAATGCATTGGTTTTGCTTCTTACTGAGGGGAAATAAAGTAAAAAAAAACAAAAAAAAAAACAAAGACTTGGTTGTTGAGAGGCTCAAACCGCAAGCCTTCACAACAAAAGTGCATGTATTTTAACCTCTCTGTATCTTGGCTCTTTGACAGTAATTTGGACACTTCTCTGCAGTTTCCATGGTAATGCCCACATATTGTAGAGTTTCAGATAAAACGCTGGCACCTCCCAGTCCCATAGTATACTGATGCTATTTCTGTAAGCTGTCTGGGAGGCGGGGTGGTGCTGGCTGATGTGTGTTGACTGGAAAGAGAGAGATGAGCGTTTGAAGTGCAGCCACAGTTCAGAGAGCCCCTAACCCTGAGGATGGATTCGCCAACACCCCGACACTCGCTTTCATTCTCCCCCGTGTTGCTCCTAAAACTGCTTTCTCTGACACAATGCTTGCACGGTGCATCAGCCGATCCTGTAAATTCAAATAGTTGCATTACTTAGAGACGCACATCAAGCTGGGAAACGTTTATTTGAAGCAGTGCACAGAGTCAAGCTTGTGTCTGTTTTTAAGGTGGTGAGATTTTTGAGTCTCAGAGCTTGGGGAGAGAAAGAAAGCCTTCGCGCTAGCTGTGTTGCACAACTCAATTTAACTGACCGCATGCTGATGGAGTATTAACTGCTTCACCACAGACACATAGCATGGTCTGTGGTCAAACCTCAGATAAGAGTAGATGGTAGAAATAGATTACAAATACTGCAACTGATAGATTTACAGCAGTTTAGCTGTAAATAAATTACGCTTTAAAAAAAAAACAAAAAAACGTCTTTTTTAAATCTCCTATTTTTATATCATTGTTCAAAATAGTTGTATCATGATTTGACCCCGCTGGGAGGTGATGCAGGTACAGATGGCTGATAAACTTCGTATGAAGCATGCCACTTGTTTAGTCTGACTCTACTGGAGTGATGAACGTCATTCTTCCCTCACTTTTATCATACGATACAACCTTCATTTCTTCAGGTTATGTTGCTGAGATCAAGATCTCTTCTGCATGCGAGCTGCTCATGACAGAGAGATAGAAAGATAAACAGATAGACAGAAAAACAAACAGAGCCAGTCGTAACCAAGGGACACGAGAAAGTCATGGCTATATCTGAAGAAACAGGTTTAAAGTTTATCATTTGATCTTATGGAGATGTTGCGACAGAGCATCGTGGTGCAGTGGGCCCTGGTGCACCAAAGTATCTGCATTTCATATGTTTTGCCACCCTTTTATTCAGATTTTTTTCTTGAATTCATCCCCCATTTGTTTCACTGGTACACTTTGAGGTTATATGAAACAGCAGAGTATTAATTGTTACTTTTACAAGCTGAATAATAATGCAGATGTTCTGACTTTTACACCCTTTAAGATGAACCTGAGCTGGACCATGAATATGAACCTTTATGAACAGAGAATAAATTCCATGCGCAGGTTGCGAGACAAGATTATTAAAATGTGCAAATGGATTAAAAAACTGTGCATACAAAGTGGTAATTCGTAGATAGTCCTGGCAAGATGTGACATACATAAAACTGAGTTTAAACTGAGCTGTAAGGAAGACTCTGGTGTCAACGTGTCTGCATTATACAGTATGTGCCTTTGTTTAAAGGTTGCAGGTGCCATTTTAAATCTCTTTAGTTTAGATGACAAGACAGTGATAGAGCACAGGACACTTTTTTCCCCACATACATCATTGTCATACTATAAATTATGGGACATGCAGTATCACAGACCCTGCTGCAGTTGCACCACAGACTCCTGTGTGACATTTAAAACTTCAGCGAGGAAAAGCTGTTGATCAATAAAGTTTCAAAAACACACAAAAAAAGAAACTTTCAAAAAACTTGATATCTGCAGGTGTTCTTTTCCGTGATCGAGGTTTCAGTTTCTATACCTGAAAGTGTTACGACACCTTCCCATGTGAGCTGATTCCCAAATAGTATCACTTTAAGAGGGCTGACCCAGGCCTTTCATCGATTTATCAAAGCTTATGTAATTCAGTATTGTGTTTATACTGTACCCTCTCCCTCAGCCAGGACACAGCATTGCAATATCAATAATATCTCTGTGAAACTGGGGATTGGCATGTCTTACCATTTCCCCCCCTACACTGGTCGCTGTGGGTCAGTGAATACATAAAAACGAGAGCTCGAGGCTGCGGTGAACATCTGAGTCACCCAACGTGTCTCAGGGGAAGTTTACTCAAGAGACTGGAGGTGGGATAGGTGTCCTCACTTCACCCTCAGCCCACTAACACAGCTAAAATGTGGGGACGCAGTGACACTTAGTGGTGTTACACACACAGTACAGCCAGCATACACGTCACCCTTTTGCACACGGGTAATACCAACCTGACACCAAAATGAGCCCACCAATCTTTAAAGAGAAAAACTCAATATACTCAATATATAAAAATCAATAAACTCAATATCTTTGGCTTTTAGACTGTTGATTGGACAAAACAAGATATATCTGAAAATGGTCCCCTGGGAGGTTGGAACAGCCATTTTTTCATCATTTTCAAACATGTCAGTGACCAAACAATTAATCAGCTGCTCAAGCAAATCCTCGATACATTAATCAACAATTAAAAAAAGATTGCTAGCTGCAGCCCTAATAGACAAGAGAAGTTCAGAAACGGGATGAGGGAAATTAGTCTATATCATTCATCTAAACTGGGTGATTCTTTATAATCATGAAGAAAAATAAATGTGCTAAGAAAAACAACAAAAGGAAAATATGAAACAATGTTCCACAAATTATTGGTCAATAGTTCATGCGAAAACTTTGACGTAAATAGTCTGAAGTACAAACGACAATGTAAAAATAGTGAAGACATTTGCTTCTGGACCCTCGCAAAACCACATACAGGGTCAAGACATCATGTTTTCAAACCAAAAAAAGTTCATTATTGATGTGTCAGATGTCTGAAGCCTTTTAGGTTTTGTTGGTTTTTCTTGGTACAAAAACAAAGTTGTTTCATATTGTGAGTGTCCAATACTGACACTGTGCAGTTTAGATAACACTTAATCTTAACAAATACCTCTAAATGATCCCAATATTTGCGAAACATTTTCATTATTGTGCCATCAACACACAGACAGGTGACAGATTAAAGGAAGAAAATCAGCTTAATGGGTCAGGGTTGGGGTTATCCAAAAGATTTTCCTTCATTTGATGCCTTGATGATGGTGGCGCTGTCTGACGTGTCACTCCAAATTCTCCAATAGGTGCTCAGCTGGAAGGCCGTAACATATGAATCACATCTTTTTCATCCTCATCAAGTCATCCAGTGACCCTTCGTGGCTTATGCATGGAGCCATCATCATCCTGGGATCAAGCATCCAGGTTTTTCCTTTGATTTGTCTCCTGTCTGTACAACCCTCAGCATGCAGACCTGACCTGACCACTAGAGGGCCCTAAAAGCACACAAATTTAACACCACTCATCTGTATGCCTCCCCGCCCTCATGATTGCATAATAATTCATTTTCTTTTATATAAGGAGTTTTAAGAGACCAATTTTACCAGCGCTGACATCCCATGAACCGCCCCTGCCCACTGTTCACGCTCATTCACCCCTTCAGAGGATAAGTTTAGGATTTTCAAACTAGGCCAGAACCAAATAAAAAGAGTCGTATTTCTCCACAAGATGACATTTATAACCACCGACCTCGTCTGCCTCCTCCTACTCATGCTCGGAGCTGATTTTTCTTCAAAATAGTGCTATTAGTAGCAGAGAATGTGGGCTCACTGGTTCTCCCCTCTCCAAAGTGTCTTTTATCTTGGCTCCCTCTGGTGTCTTTTTCGTCAGTAAGCTGGAGTCAGTTGAGTAAAAGACACTGCTGGGAACGGAGAAAGAGCGAAAATTCCCCCCCACTGCCTCTCACGTAAAATGCTCCCAAATCGCAGGCAATGGCCAGCATGGATTACCATTGATCATGCGTAGGTGTCGTCAGGGGGAAAATGAGGAGGCTGGAGGAGAGGAGTGAGGGGAAGAGGGGATGCAGGTGGGAGAGGAAGGGCGAGGGAGGGGGGCAGACGGATGAATGAACGCAGTGTCGGTCCCGTTGGCAGCGTATACAGACGGGACTGAATTGCTTTCAGAGGCCGTGCCTTGCACAGTGATGCCTCTATGGGGTTATACGCGCACATCTGTATGGATGAGATGCCGTCCAACTATCAGGCAATTTAAACCTGTATGGAAGTGAATCCGGGGGCAGGACAGACTTTTGTTCAGCCCCGGCCTTGTTTACGAGGAGTTTTAGAAACAATTGCCTCTTTCTTGTAAGGCTTTACGGGGATGAACGAGCCATGCAAACATTAAAAAAAAAAAAGAAAAAGAGAAGGAATTGAGGAGACAGTTAAAGTTTAATCCCATTTCACTTTGGGCCACACATCCAGCTGTGCTGCTCGAATATGTAAAGCTAACGGCGTGCATCCGTGCTGTGTTTGTGTCAGACCGTCTAATCCAGCTTATGTGCACGGAGTCAGCGTAGCAGGGTGCTGGATGCAGGGTTGGGTTAAGGGCACAATATCTGATAATACTTTTCAATGCAAGAGGAATAAAACCTCTAAAACCTGAGAAACTATATGCTCTCTGCCTCTCTCTCTCTCTCCCTGCGACTCTCTGCTCTCTCTCTCTCCAGACTGTACTAGTACAGTATAAAACCTGACATATGCATTTGCAGAAAACTTTTCTTTTCCGCCTCCAAATAGAGCCTTTTCTGTCTGATCCCACCCCGATAAGAACAAAAGCTGTTTACGAGATTTAGAGAAGGAAAGGCCGTGAGAGGGGAGAGACAGAAAAACTGAGAGTGAGAGAGGATTAAAAAGAGAAAGACAGAAGGAGCGACAGATATTCCTGCCCCCTGAACTGGTTGTGTGGAACAACATAATCCTGGATTTTTACGGCTGTTGTTTTTCCTGAAAGGCTTTTGGATTATGAGTGGCTGTTGCATTAAAACGCCTGTATCTCATTGTGCCCGGGAGATTATAAACATGACCCCATGGCCCTGCTGCTCAGATGAGTGGAGCTGAGAGGTCAAGAGACGAGGCAAAGAGAGAGATCGGGTGAAAGGGTAAGAGGAGAGAGGCAGGTGACTTTTCGTTCTTTCTAGGCATTGATAAAAAAAAAAACGTTCACACTTAGGCATTATTTTCTGTTGTTCATTATTGGTCCACACTAAGTGTGCAAAAAAAAATAAAAGTAGAGCTTTTATTTGCATGCTTCAAGCCTGAATGCCATGTGAACTAGTGTCATCATCTTCACCACTGAATATTTAAAAAAGCCATGGAAACACATCTCTTGTTGCACTGAGCGAGCTTTCCAGCTGGTGTGCGTATCATCCCCCATGTATGGGACAGCTGACACCCATCACACATGGACATCTGATAAGTTAAGGATCATCACTCCGGGTCCTCCTCTTGTTTCCTGTCTGGCAAAATAGGTGTCACTACATTCCTAAACCGCACAATTGAGCGCTTTGTGTTCTACCTCTGTGGTTAATGTGCGGCTAATTTCAGTTAAATGGGACTGCGCTTATCAAAATCAAATCAAATTTATTTATTTAAAGCCCAAAATCACAAACATTGTTTGCCTCAGAGGGCTTTACAATCTTATGTAATCTTATGGTAAAAGGAAACCAGGTTTCAGATCAAAACTTAAATGCTTTGAAAAGTTTCAAACGCTGATCAAACAGGCAGTGAGGACCAAACAAACAAATGCTGGTTTATTCCTTTAGAGGCCGGCCTGTTCCTGCAGAGGCGTCCCTGTTGCGCTCCCGTTGTTGGAGGTGACACTTTGAGGACAGAAAACAGAAACGAGTTGCGACACACTTCTTTCCATTTGCACCTCGCTGCACTTATCAAAGTCAAATAGACGTGGGGAAGCTACTTCCTGCAAGCCTACATATGTTCGTGGAGTTGGTGCCACCTTTGAAAACACAAGTGTGGGTACTCATATGAGTTGTATTGTACTTCTACTGGACTAACTCCAGGGCTACAGCAGAGACTAAGATGTGTTTACAGCATCACTTATTAATACTTTTACTTGCAGTGGATCAAGTCAGTATGTGTGAGAGGGGTTGCTAATGGTGATATCCACAAAGAATTATTATATATTACATTACATTTTCTTTTTCCAACTAAAACCAGTCAATATTGCTTTAAAATTCAGTTATTCTAAGTGAAAAAATAAATGCATTTATACTTGCATAAACTCACTCACCCGTTTTCTAGCAGCCCTTCCATGGTGAAGGCGCAGTTGCAGCCGGGCAGGCAGAGCGAGCGTGGATGTGCCTTTCTGAAGCGGCGTCCTCCAGCTCTCCCCGGAGGATCTCCAAGTGCTGCCATACCTGTTGGGAAATGTTGTCAGTCACTCTGTCATGTTGTTCTCGAGCCGGAGGTTCAACAACTGCCTGCGGTCACACACGCCGGCATCTACCGGCTGTCCCGGGGGAAATCTGCTAAAGAAGCGTGCTCCTTGTGGTTTGAGCAGTCACACGGAAAGGTGATGCAAATGCCTGCGCTTTTTAAAGGACAGGTGTGGATGAGGGATGCAGGTTCTTGTAGTTATTTTACACTGGTGGCCAACGCTGCTTCATGATCATGGTGGCTTTCTCATATACGTGCATCACATTTCCGGTGATAAAGTCAAAGTACAACATCTCTGCATCTCTGAGCAGTGCATCCTGACTGTAATTATTACAGCATGAATAACTGTGCAAGCATCCTTCCTCTTCTGGCTCACTACCATGTACTGTTAGCAACATTATAAAGTGAAGGAATTATACTGAAAGGAGATCAGTGTAAGGTGTGTCTAGGATGTCTGTAATGTAATTTTAATGGCGCTAACTGTAGTGTAGTTAGCGCTAATGAGAGTCTCAAGCAAGGCTCATCTAGCTTTCATGCTGCGATGCAAGGCCATCAATTAGCAATGAGGGCGGAGACCGGTCTTTCATGCTCGTGGTAGCTTTGAAGGAATTAGTCCGTTTGAACATTTACATCTTTGAGTGAGAGAAAAGGAGAAACCGACAGGAGGAGAGAGAGAGTTGAGTTGGGAGGTTGCACCCCGCTGCTATCTGAGATAAAGTGTTCTTTGCCGAGGGCAGCTCTGTCTTTCAACTCAACTTACAGCCTGTGATAAGTGATCTACTGTAACGTTTTTTTTCACACCATAGCTCGCATTATTCTAAGATCTATAAAAGAGGCACAGAAGAAGCCCCCCGCCAAAAAAAAAAAGGCTTCTTCAGCTGTTTCAATTTTATAAATGAATGCAGAGATTTCTAGATTAAAGAAAACTTTTAGGAAACAACTTTTAGGATTTCTTTAAAGTCAGCATATGTCTGAATGCTGAAGAAAAATCGTTTGATAAAGAATGCATGATTAAACCTTTTTTTTATCGGCCTGCAATGACTGTTCACTCTTCAAACATACATGTGCTGCATGTCCCCTCGTGCTCCCAGAGGAACGTGGTTAGTCACACGTGGAGAATCGGGGAGAGGAGAGGAGCATGACTGACAGACGGAAAGAAAGAGATGCACAGAAAGACAGGAGGGAGAGCAACGGCGAGCGTCGGTAAGGCGAGGGTTAGCGAGAACAGAGGAGCTGCCATCCAAATGGATAACACAACGCGCAACAAGCAGCAACAACAGTGACAGCTACACCTTCCAGCTGCTGTCTTTCATATGCTAATGCTGGTATTACCGCCTGCCAACGCCACGCACAAGACAATGTGCGCGCCATTTTTTTCTGCACGCGCACGTGTGTTTGTTTCGAAGTGAGGCGAAGCACCGCGTGCCACACAGTATTGGTAATAAGAGTCATCTGGCAAGGCTTTGAAACACATGCACGTGTGCACACATAATGCTGTGTAAGAAGCTTTCATCTTTTCTTTGAAGTTTTTGCACGGAAATTAAATGTTACACTGTATTACACTTGGCAAGTTTGGGGATGTCAGAATATATTGTTGTGACAGTTGGGTCACATCCTATATTTTTCTCACTGGCAAAAAATTTCCATGTAAAGACAAAAAAAAAATCTAATCTATTAAGAAGTATTGCCTGTGGAGCCAAAGCCTGACATGCTGTAGCTTATTCCTTTGTCCCTCATTGTTGTTGAAAAAGAGGAAGGGACCACCGTGGAAAATTGTTCCCCTAAATACTCTAAGCTCACATCCTAACTAAGACTTACAGTGCCCAGCTGTTTGAGAAAATTAAAGTGCTGTATTTATTTCTTACGTTTTTAAACTTTTGGTGATTTTTTTGGCCTCTTGTTTGGCAGGAAAAATGCTTATTTAGACTTCCAGCTCTTACAGATCAGCGGTATAATTCAGTTGGAGTTGTGCCGATGTGCGAAAGTCAAATATTCACTCTCTCGTGGCTGTGCTTCTGGACTTTAGCAACTCCTAAGGGAAGGATCTGTCGCTTCAGCTGCTAAAGGTTGCACCATGTCCTGTAGTTTGGTGCTGAGCAGGTAGTGCACAGTAGGGGTTTTTTTTCAGAGGCTTTTACTCAGCTGCTGGTGAAAACAACAACTATGAGAGCGGTGCGAGTGAAGCAAAACAGTCATTTGTGGGCAGGACCGATAAACACTGAGCTGAAAACTCATTATGAGCCTCCTAAAGCCGAGGGAGCCGCGAGTTCGGGGTGATAATTCTCTGCGGGTTCATCAACGCGAGCAACACCTTTCTTATCATCACACCACTTTGATGTTGTCATCTGATACACTGATATGATAGAAGTTTTGGATTATAGCTGCTGTAAAGATTTACCTCTTCAGTGGGAGCTAATGGGCTGAGAGCGACAGACAGGGAAGCACATAAAGCACGAGACGAGAAGAGCACACGCATCGCCGGTTTTGGCCTTTTCAAGAGATTTGTAGCCAGAAACAAAAATAGAGTTCGTTGTTAGTCTCGTGCTTTAAAACTTCTTTTCTCTACAAGTTTTTTTTGCATGTGTCAGCTGCCCGATGGCACGCAGTCTACGCTCATCAGCAGCTGCAATTATTGCGAGTAAAGGCCGGGCCGCCTGACAAAAGCTTTGTTCCTGTGAGGATTATCTCATCGTCCAGCAGCGTTTGCCCCCATTTTCAGCCTTTTTTTTTCTTTTTGCAGATTTGCCATTCACTCTGGCGATTGAAAGAAATGTGTGGCAAATGAATATGATTAGACCATTCTGAGCTGCCCTATTAATACATCCGTGTGGCTTATTTTCAAGTGTGTGTGTGTGTGTGTGTGTGTGTGTGTGTGTGTGTGTGTGTGCTCGCATGTACAACTCCTCGTACTGTGTGCTCACATCGTGGGCCATCATGTGGACTGTAAAGCTTCTTTCTATGGGAATTCTATTATGTGACAGAAGTGCACCAACGTGTCTGACTGGTGCACGTTAAATCCCTCTCTGTGTCATTGGGAGGCCACCAGCAAGTGTGTGTGTGTGTGTGTGAGTGTGGGTGAGAATGTATGCCTGCAAATGCCACCGATCCCAGAGGAATTACGTTGATTTTTGAGGGCTTCCAAGCTGCGCCGGGATCTTGCATGCATGTGTGTCTCTATTTGTTATCTTGCAGTCCACATGCTGAGTTTAAGCGAGCTGCCAGAGAGCAGTGCAGAAGACAAATCCCATGGCTAGGTTATCCATGATTCACCCGTGTGTTACTTGAGTGAGAGAGAGAGCATCGGGGAGACAGGGAGAGAGGTGGTGGTGGTGGTGGTGGTGTGTGTGTGTGGGGGGGGGGATGCTTTGGTATATTAAGGAGATAATATGAAGGGATCAAAGAATGATGAATGAAAACAGAGGTTGGCAGAGGGTGAGAAAAAAGAGAGGAAAAGCGTAAAAGAGGAGAGCGTTGAAGGCTCGAGGAGGAGGACGGAAAGGAGAGGAGGGATCAGTAATCTGAACTCTCTGTCAGAGTAACAGATTAGCTCGCTGGGTGAAATGATATATGACTGGCACCGGGCCTCCTCACATGTACACGCGCACAATCACACCCCCACTATGGATCAATTACCCTGTCATCCATGTGTGCAACCATACATCACCACCTCGATTACATCTCACACACACACAAACTCTGGCACTCGCATGCTGACTACTATATACACACACAATACACACACCGCTGGAACTTCAGCTGCACTTTGTTTCACTGAGTAGGCTGTGTGTGTGTGTGTGTGTGTTTTATAACCAAGTTTCTCTACTTCCTAACTTCTGTGGCCTTAATACCTATTACTGTCTATTTGGTCCTATTGTCAGAGGAAGAATTGCACACCCAGGCCCATGACAGACAGAAGCGCGCACACACACACACACACGCACACACACAGTCACACCCCAGAGCCAGTGGGGCTGCTTCCTCAAATGAACTGCGCTGGTCAGAGTGACTGAGCCTGGACAAAGTCATTTGTTGTGAGTAAACTTCTTTGGGCAGCTCAGGTCATTTCAGGCTGGGACCAAACACACACACACACACAAACAGGTCAGTTTGGTCGGGCATGGTGTCGATCACCCCTTCGCTCCTGTTGGTGTAGCCCACTGGGAAATGTCCAAAGCTCAGCTAAAGTGAGTTCAATTTAATTTGAACTTCACACAGCAGAGAGAAGGAGAGAGAGAGAGAGAGATGAGGATGGAGGGAGTGTGAGAGTCAATATTGTTTTGTCCTTCTTTGAAGTGACACAAACATATCAGACTTTCTCCAGGTCCACTGCCCCCCCCCAACCAGCAGAGGCCCTACTGACACATCTGGAGTGTGTGTATGTGTGTGTGTGTGTTTGTTTGCGTGTCCCTGCTGGTGTGCATCTTGCGTTGCGATGGTGCACCGACACCACCATCATCCGCACCAACAGGTCTCTGCGCACCTCTCCCCACCTCACTGTGCTCATCTTACGTCCACCACCTCCCTCTCTCTCTCTTTCTTCTTCCCCTCCCTCCTCGGGGCCGCTGGGGGGCGCTGCTCCACTTCCCAGCCGACGGGCGGAGCGCTCTCCCACCCTCTCTCTCTCTCTCTCTCTCTCCATCTTCCAGGGAGCGCACCGACAGTCCGCCCGACTCTCTGACCGCAGCGCACCTCCCGCTCCCTCCACAGAGGATAAAAGAAGGGATTTCTCTGCAACAAAAGCAACAACAACAAAAAAAGTCCGGCCGAGGAGGGTTAAAGTTGGATGCTGGATGCTTTAATAACTAAGTTTCCTGTCTCACCAGCGGGGCGCAAAGGGAGAGGGGAGCGGAACTTTCAGGGGACCTTGCGCCTCGGAGGTGGGGGCCACGTTGGGTTTTCTTTCTTTTTTTCTTTTTTTAACACAGGAGCTCACATCCGCCACCGGCTCCGTCTCTCCTCTCTCCGGCCCGGGCTGCGGAGGTGGATGGTATGGTGTAACTTTTTTTCCGAGAGAGAGAGAGAAAAAGAGAGAGAGAGAAAGGGGGGAGAGACGTTTTATGGTGCCGGAGAGGGGGGGATGCGAGCCTCCATCTCCTCCGTCTCGGATAGCGGAGCGGCTATGAGGAGAGAGGTTCACCTGCAGGGCTAACAGAACAAGACCACACTGCGCCAACAGGTACGGATCCCCGGGACGGCCTCCTCCCACTCCCCCTCCCACCCAACACACACACACACACACACACACACAC
>JBAJHX010000041.1:18963032-18977319 GCA_037176925.1 Amniataba percoides
GATTTCTTGATAAAATATCTGAACGTTTAACCTGAGTCCTGTCCTGCATTTGGGTTCTCCCGCCTGAGAGTGTAACACCGTTCTAGTGGCTTCGCAGATGGCAACGCTGCTCTGTTGGTCCACCACTTTTGTTGCACACTGGATTATCTCAACAACAATTACATGGATTTTTGTGAAATTTTCCACAGACATGCATGGTGACGTGAGCGTGAATCTTAATGACTTTGGCGATCGCCTGATTTTTTAATTTAATGCAGCCAGTGAGTGAAATGTCACAGCCACTACTGGACAGATTGCCGTGAAATTTTGTACAGATACACACACGCCCCTCAGGAAGAACAGTAATAACTTCATCCTCTGACTTTTCATGTGGCGCCATCATGAAATTAAGATGTCAATTTGTCCAGGACTTCCCATCAGCCTCGGTTTTGCGTGACTTTGTGCCAAATAACAAATATTAGCATGAGCAAAAGGCTAAGATAAGATGGTGAACATGATAAAAATCAGCATGTTTGCATTTGAAGTGTTTGCATGCCACTGTGCCTCAGTAAAGCCTCACAGTGGAGTCCCAGTCTTCTTTTTTTGTTAAGTGCCCCCCATCAACAATCACCCTTTTGATGTCAAAGACCCCTGATTAGATTCTGACTCTGCTTTTTTTTTCCCCTTACTCAGCAACAAGAAAAATGTGCATGACTGTGATACGCATTTTACATAGCTCCGCTGCTTTAAGGACAGATTTGTTCACAGGTGACACTTCCCGGCATGGAGAGATGGTGATCTTAAGAATCCCCTCGACATAGTCTGGTCCCGCTCGCCCCCCAGAGGTGTTTGGAAAAGAGGAGATAATGCAATGAGGCATGGTGTGGAGAAAATACATCTGACGTGGAGTTGTTTGTTCACGGGGAGAGAGAGGAGAGGAGAGGGGAGGGCGGCGGGTCATTGCGAAGGAAGAACAGCTTCTGGGGGAAAAAAAGCAACAAGAAAACAAAAAGGGATGCTGGAAAGTGAACATGGGGGGGTACACAGAAGATGGAGATCTGTGTTCGCTTTTCCCTGAGCTCCATGTGGCACAGTCACCTGCTCGAGATCCGAATAGCTTTTTTTTTCCGGAGGAACTCGGCATCTCCTTGTGCCACTCTAATTCAATTTCAACTTTAAAGCATCCTGTTTAAATATTAAATAACCTCTCTCTCTCTCTTTTTTTCTCTCTGTCAGTGAATGTGTGTTTGGCTTCACAAGGGAGTGCATACGTGCACATATGAGCATGCATGTCTGAACTTGCGCCTCATTAATAGATGATAACCCCAGCTGGACAGAGCTGTGTTAATGCACTCGTTGTCCAGCCCTCTTTTTCTTGTCTCTCCATGTTCATCTCGCTCAAATTAACCACAACTGCCCCGGACTTGGGAGAACTGCGAAGCCTGAAAATGGGAGTTGGGGATAGGGTTGACGTGAGGATGCTCTGTGTTTGTGTGTGTGTGTGCAGGGTAAGCCTAGGGGTAGGCTTTTAGAGGTCTGAGCAGAAGGGTGTGAGTGAGAAGGAGAGGACAGATTTGAGCAGTTATCTCTCCCAGCAGACCTCCTGTCCTGCCTGCCCACATATCCACAAACACACACACACACACACACACACACACACACACACACACAAACCATCCCCATCTGTAATCATGTTTAGCATGGCCCTCTCTCTCACACACGTACACAGTCCAGCCTGAGTCCTGCCCGAACAAGAATGCCTTCTCCGACTGAGTCCGACTGCTCCATATTTGTTGTGCAGCAGCAGCAAAATCTCTCCACTGTACCTCCTATCGCTCACCAGAAACAAGCCCCGAGCTGCGAGCAGACAGAACATTGCCCGAGATTGTGGGGTTGATGCTATTTTTACAGCCGGCGTGATGAGGGGTGCGCTGAAAGAAAGCTCGCCTCTCTTCCCCCTCCCAGACTTTAATTAGAAGGCACTTGCACTTCTTGCTGTCTCACCTGTCTCTTTGTTAGCCCAAATGAATACATGCTAGGGAGATATAGTACAGGTAAATGGATAAATGGACGGATAAATTGAGTGAGAATACAATTTGCAGTTGCTTTGTTTCTCGCAAAGGTAGATTTTCAGAGAAAAGGCGCTTCCAGGGAGTCGCCGGCTCTGTATGCATGGATGTGTCTGTGTGTGTGTGTGCATGGCACCGAGCGCTGCAGTCGGAGTGGAAATCAATGCAGAGAATATAGTGGCAATTACTACAGCAGCCTGCAAGTGAACCTAGTGGAACAAACTAACTAATACATGAATAAATAAGCACAGTGAAATGGAGATGTGTATATATGTGTGTGTGTGTGTGCGCGTGTGTGTGTGTGTGTGCAGACTGGTCTGTAGATCTTGGACAGTCCTCTGCTGTGCCAGCCAATTAACGAAGTGTGTAAACTGAGCTCATTAAAGAAACACAGCATTGGCCACACACTGACACACACTTTCATACTCCTATTTCAAGCTTACCATGCATTGGAAGTGAAAACCTTTTTTCCCCCCTCACAGCACAGGTCTACTACAAAGTGTCTGGTATTGTCTGCTTGTTTGTGGTTGCTGCTGTGTGTATTCCCTTTTTTGGGCCTATGTGCGTGTGTCTGTGCGAGTCTGTTTGGACAAGCTGTAAAAGATTGATTTAGAGTTTGTTGCTTTGAACCAACTGCCAAGTGCTGCCTCACTAACCCTTCGTGTTCACAGAACAAAAGCTCTTCAAGGTCCCCACCTACTAACCATTCCTCTCCCTCTCTCCGTCCGTCTCTCTCTCCGTGACTCAGTGCCTCTTGGGTTCTCTTCTTGTCTTACGCTCATCTATTTCAATCTGGGTTCTCCATTTCTCCGACTCTGCCCCGCTGCTTTTCAAGTGGCTTATGAGAGCGGCACAAATATGAGCTCTTCATTTTCTTAACCGTGTTATAATGTTGAGTCATGGAGATGCTGTTTTGTTGGTAGCGTGAGCGAGTGCTTGGTGTCCGTGCCTCTTAACTCTCTCTCCTCAATGAGACTGTGAAAAATATGCAGCCAGGAGACTGAGGTGAAAATATTTTATCTTACCGCGCGTAATAACCATGATTCATGGAAGCATGTGGACTATTATTAGTCACCCAAATGAGGGAAACAGGAGCGAGTGGGCAAACAGACGGCCGACTGGATCAGACGGTGTTTCGGCACCACACGTTTCTCAATTTAAATTAGTTGTTGATAATCTATTAATATTTTGCGTCAGTCACCAAGTAAACCTTTAAATATTCGCAGGTTTTGGCTTTTGAAATGTTGAGATTTCCTTGTCTGAGACTTTGAAGAAAACCGTTGCAGCTCTTGTATCTTGTAATACTTTGTTTTTTTAACTGGAGTTTACTTTGAAATAATGTTTGATTAGCCAAAAAGATGAATCAATAATGAAACTACTCATTAGTTGCAGCCTTAATTAAACCATTTTTTTGTGTGTGTATGTGTGTGTTAGTGTGCTGAAAGCAGATGATATGGGTTTGATTTAATTTGTCTTTGTTCTCACAGCAACCTCAACAGATGTAGACTGTTTGATGATTTCATGTTATCCGTTTGCTCGACTGCATGCAGCATTACTCTGCATGTTCTGCTTGACTACCAGAAATGTGAAAGGTTTACATGCATGCATGCATGTACACAGGCACGGTAAGTTAATACAGAAGGCGCATGCAGTCTTTAGTTAAACCTCTTGCAAAGCAATGTGTGTGTGGGTGTTGGGGAATGGGGGCACACTGTGGGCCTCCGTGCATATCTTTGTTTGTTGTGTGTGTGTATGTGTTAGTGTATGCGTGTACAAAGGCTGATA
This sequence comes from Amniataba percoides, assembly GCA_037176925.1. Lineage (NCBI taxonomy): Eukaryota > Metazoa > Chordata > Actinopteri > Centrarchiformes > Terapontidae > Amniataba > Amniataba percoides. Next base: position 18,966,866 of record JBAJHX010000041.1, read on the forward strand.
ATGTGCTGAGCAACGGATTTGGAGGCTAGGGAAATGAAGCCGCTGTGTCCAAATTCTGTCACAGATTCTGGATGTTTATGCAATCTGGTGCAGCCAGTTATACCTTTGATACAAAATATGATCCTCTTTATTATTCTGCAAAAACTAAGAAAAGCATTTTTGTCTCTTTTCATCAGCCTAAGTCATAAATGTTTGACCTCATTTTGCATTCAGCGACGTAAAACGATTGTGCAGCACACATTCACAACAAAGAAGTGGACAGCCAAGCCAAAATGCTAAGTCCTCATCTAACAGATGGGAGATTTAACTACAAGCCACATGCTATATTGCTGAAGGGGAATCTAAGAATTGTGTCATTTTGAAAAGCCTGACTGCAAACTGGTAATCAAAGACCCCGAGAGCAAATCCTCCCCTGAGGCAAGCATTCATGTATTCACATACACTTATGCAGCAGTATAGCCTGCGGGCCACCCATGGCTCCAACTGTACCCCACACACAGCAGGACTCATCAGGGAAATACAGTGGATGATGTACTCAAACAGTTTTCTTTAAAAATAGGCTGCAAGTCCTAACTGCACTCCTGTGCTCCATCCATTCATCCATCCATCCATTTCCATTGGAGTCCCTGTTGAACTCTCTGCAACACGACAGTAGGAGTTGCCAGATTGGAGGGCTCCAGGGCTTGATGCGATGCCAGTAGAGCCAGGTGGTGGGAATCTGTTGGAGATTAAACTGCTCGGTGACCAGCTACCCGGCTCACCCTGGCCCAACCGGACGTGGCACCCCTGGCTGATTGACCCGTGTGGCAGGTGCCGTGGGTACGGGTGGCAGGTCAAAGCCTCCGCTTATCTCCCTTCTCCTGGCTGAGGAGAGCTGTAGATGTGGGAGGTCGGTCGCTGATGCTGCCCAATGCTCAAAGCTTGCCATGATGACATGGCACATCAAAGCAACTTTTCCAGACACTACAGTCTTACTGCAATGCTATTTTTAGAAAGAAGACATTGGGACAATTCAACATAATCCAGGATTACATTCAGTAACATGTTTTTGACATTCAATGCCAACATTTTAATAAGATCTCTACAGTATCCATGGATGGCAGCTGCAGTGTGGTTAAGGTGCAGTTGAGGAAATAGTTTGACATTCTGAGAAATGTGCTTGTTCACTTTCTGGCACAGCGAGATGAAGACACTCTCATGTTTACATGATAAACATGTAGCCACAGCCAGCAGTCCATTAGCTTATCTCAGCGCAAAGACTGGGAATATGGGAGCAGCTAGCCTGGCTCCATCTTAAGTTAACTAAATCCACCCCCAGTATATCTACAGCTCATTCATTCAGAGGCCACGTCTCACTGGTTTAATCTAAAAAAAACCCCCAAAAACTGGAGAACAGAAACGACAAGTGTGTTATGTCACTGGATGTAAATCACCCGTGTGCACTGCCGAATTATCCAATATGAACATGATTCGTAGGGGTACTCAGCTGCTTATTTCCACAATGATGCTGCATCAGTGATATAATCACACAAAGCATTTTAAATGAAGCGTAGAGTAAGGCAACCTTTTCAACGCACTGAGGTTCCTATTCTGTGTTTATGAATATAAATTCACTCCACAGATACGCAAAACAGCACAGTGAATATGCTGGTGCTCGGAGAGTGTCGGACTGTTTTAGGATTCTGCTAATATCATCTCACGGGCACAAAGCTCTGTTGAGAAAAATAAGGATCTGAATGATTGATCGTGAAAAGAAAGAGGAAGGAACCTACTTTTCTCTGTAGCTAATAGGTTTTTATTCAAGGACTCTCCACTTGTCCCGGTGCTCTGTCTCTTCCCTCCCTCCCTCTCGCGTTTGTTCCTGTGTGCAGTATCAAATCTATGCAAGTCACTGGGGAGCTGTAGACCTTTACCTGCTCTGGTCTGGCTGTGTTAAAGGTCAGATACGAGAGGATCCAATACACCGGTCTCAGATGTCAGCACCGTCCGCCTCCCGCAGCTTGGATTAAGAGGCGAGGAGACGATGGCTGCCAGGAAATCACTTGTCCTCCAGACTGTCAGTAACAGTCTGCATCTCTGTCAGGGGTGGAGTATTTGTGTGTGTGCATGTGTGTGTGCGTGCATGTGTGTGTGTGTGAGAGAGAGCAGGTGTGTGCACGTGTGTTTGTAATATCAATACCCCACTGATCCTCTTCTCCCTGCTGTGTGTACTGTGTTTCTGCACATCTCTGATTGCCAGATGTGTTTATAGTGTGTGTGTGTGTGTGTGCATGGATTTATGTTTGTGGAGGTGTGTGTATGACGACCAGGTGTATGTCTGAGTCCCTTGCTCACAGTGAGAGATCTCTGTGTTGACAGGGCTGATGCTGTTTATTTTGGCAATATGCTGTCAGCAGCGGTGGGACACTGGCTGTGCATGTGTGTATGTGTAGGCGTGTGTGCGTGTGCAGAAGGGGTTGTGCTGCCGGTGGTTTGGCGTGTCTGTGTGTGTGTGTGTGTGTGTGTGTGTTTGCATGCTGAACTGTACATCCGAACCGCTGTAATCTGTAATCAGGCATAATCAGGTGGCATGAATGGGTGGGCCTTTGAGGACTGGATGCGCACGTGTGTTATTCTGGAGGAACTCAACAGGAATCAGGTTTAATTACAGACCCACCCACATACACACACACCCATATCCATCACCCCCTCCCTCATCCACACACACACACACACACACTCACATACACAAGACCAGAAACTCTCCTCAGCTGTGCAAAACATCCTCCAAACTGCATCCAAACCTTTATTGCCGGCTGAATAACAGACGGTTCTTGTAGTTCTTATATCTCCGCGATCGCTTAATTGTTTGTCCGCCGGTGTTTTTCGATGTAGCCTTGTCTGCGAGATAGCACCCTACAGCTAACCACAGCTGCTAGATAGTAAAACCAGCGAGGGGGGCAAATGCAACACAATCGTTTATTGGCACCGCGGGGAATTCCTCGAGGTGGCTGGTGTCAAACTCGGGTCCTCCGGCACAATTCGCACAAACACAACACATATGGCGTTATGATCCTTCTCGCTCTCTCTTCTCGACTTCGCGATGGCCTTCATAAAAACGGTTTTGAAATGAGAGGTAGATTTAGATGCGTATTGGTGGGATGACAGCAGCTTGGAAAATAACGATAAAGCCAGTCAGTTAAGATTAGCAAAGAGACTGCCAGTGATCGAAAGCATTGAAAGTTTAAGTTTAAACAGTGTTGCAAGCTCGTACAGGTACTGTGTGATGGAAAAATCATTCATAAGGCAGTAAAATACATACATTTCATACACAATGACATAACTCCATGTGGCCCAGAGGTCTGAAAGCTGGGGGACTGCATACTTTGAATCTCTCAGTTGTACACTACAGATGATTTTTACAACACTGTGTTTAGACAGCGACCACAATGACCTAAAAGATCAACGTCTAATACATCGGAGATGGAAAGTTCACACTTGTGTAGCTTTTCATTGTGAGAGGAGTCAGTCAAAGCTCTGCACAGTGCTGTCCTCCTGCAGGCCGACGAGTGGGCGGTTAAAGGTTAAATTCGTACCCTCTTTCATGCATCCCAGGATTCCCCATGTTAAGAATTCACTGAAGCGAAGACAAGGTTTTGGACAGCCACGTTGGCACCAGATTTCACTTTGTGTTTTGTGTTAACTGACATCGGCGATGACGATCCATTCTCTCTTCTCCTGTTTCCCTTTCTCTCTATTCCTGTAGCGCACATCTGCATGCACCAGATAATTTTCAAAGGTTTTCAACCTGGCTTGAACAACGCCTCCGAGTAAAACAGCTTATATGACTGACTAAAAATGAACTGTTTGAAGTCTGCCTCGAAATGTGGGGCTGTTCCGACACTGAGGCTCACAGCTGTAAGTCTTTGATGAAACATCGCTGTGACCTGCAACAAAAGCAGGGAAATAACTAGTTGCTTCAATTACCACACTTAAAAACACAATGCAGTGTTAAACTAGTGTGATGTAAAGTATCTGTCGTCTTCAAAAGGATTGCAGAGCTATATATAGGCAAGACTCGATGCTTTCAACATTTTGAAAATCAATCCATGCAAATTTGATTAAAAGGATGTGAAAACAAATATTTGAATTAGAGGGGTTGTGCATCTCAAGCGTGAAGATGAATAACATGAATGCATTACGGATTGGAGGATTAACGCATTTCAAATAGCCTGTGATGTTTGAGAATTATAGATTTATTTGTTCATCCAATTTGTGGATGCCGAGGTGACAGCACAGTCACTTAGCAGAGGTGTCATACTGTCATGTGCTAACGTATTCACTGACTGAAGACTGCATTTGATCACAGGTGTGTGTTTGTGTGTGTCTACATGTGGGGGAGAGCACAAAGTGTATTTCATTACATTTGAGTCAGCTTGTGTTTTTGGGAAAGGTGTCATTTTGTGTATTATTTGTGTATCATCTGTGTGTGTTTGGGTTGTTGCCACTCTGAGTATGTTTGAGTGACATGTGTCAAACGCCTGAACTCCGGAGAGGAGAAGCTGTCGTGGGAATGCGGGAGGAAGGGGATGTGGTAGTGTGAAAGAAGCATATAGCGATGGAAATCCCAAGCGGGAAAAGCAGCCTGTTCATTAGCAGCATAGGAATGTGTATGTATGTTCCTGTGTGTGTGTGTGTGTGTGTGTATGCACGCTGAGCAGCAGGATGCTAACTGGGACACATTTCCCTGAATGAAGCAAAGCTAGATTTTGAACAAGATTCTTCTTATCTCAGTGTTTCTCTTGCTACTTTTTTTTTTTTTTTACCTCTGCATGAACTGCTGTGTGTGATGCTGTGTGATGCAGCATCTTCAGCATATCAGCATGCAGATCTACCTCACTGCTACTGAAGTGCTGCGTTGCTTTAATGCCAGCGCTTATGTACTTTGAGTTGCTATGCTGCATCACTGGCTTGTCAATTAGACCATTGCTTGACTGTTTCAATCTCAGGGAATGAACTGCAGGGTGAAACTCAAGAACAACCTGGCAGCCATTTGCTTTTTTTTTTTTTTCTCGCTTCCTTCTTCCCTCCACCAGTCCTCAAAATGTCGACCCCTTTACTGTTCCCTCTGAATATTACATGTCTTTTTCTCCCTGGTACTTTCTATTTGCCAAAGCATTTTTTTCCTTCTTATTCTTTGTTTTCAATTTTTCTAAGCCAGCAATTGTTTTACTCGTCCCCGGGCAAAATGCCTCTGCTGGTTCTGAGCAGGACTTCCAAAGGGAGAAAACTCTTATATATTCATAAGACAGACACACTAACCTCAGATTGCTCCAAATTACATTCATGTTCTTGGTTCCGCGTGTTTCGGCGGCAGGTTATAAGTTGAGGATTGAATTAGACTCAAGGAAGGGAGTCACAAACACAGAAACATAGGGGGGACTGTCTGTGTGTGTGTCTGTGTGTGTGTGTGTGTGTGTACATCCCTGATAGTGCAACGGAGGGATGTGTTCCATTTGAGGAGACTAGTTTTCTGTGATCACAACTCTGATAAGAATTGTGGGAAACCACATTCACAACAAGCCACCCTGGAATACCAACTAGACAAACACACACACACACGTTGTCTGTCCTTCTTTGTGACACACATACACATACGTGGCAGGAATATGTATCTGCTCTAGATGTAGCTGTGAATTTGATCAGGTGCCTTGCCTTGGAGATGTAAATGTGTATATAAGGCACTCGCGGAAACAGAGGGATGTGTGTGGATGCGTGTGTGTGTCTGTGTGTGTGTGTGTGTGTTGCAAGCACATGGGTGGATGAGGGCAAGAAGTATAAATGATTTACCCAACTTACACTGACAGTGCAGGAAAATGTCTTCCCAGATTAACCGGATGTGGAAAATCAAATCACTTGCAGATGCAGAAACAGTCTAACCCTCTCCATCCCTTCTCTTTTCTGCTTATGATGCACAAACACTGGCAGAAAGTGCAGTTTACAGCAGCTATAATTGACACTTCTTTAACAACAATGTGTCAGTGACAATGATGTGAAAGTGGTCGCTTGTTGCAATGTTTTATATTGAGTTTGGGCTCTGTGTTTAGCTGTGCGGGCCCACATTTTCAGCCACAGCAGGTGGCTGCTTTCGGCAAAAAAGCTCCAAAAACCTGCTGTAAACTACCTGCACAGCACCTAACAGCAGACAAACACATTTACTGAGTAGCAGGTGGATGTAGTGGAGCATTCGACATCTGACGAGTCAGATATTTCTCTCTGACATTAGAAAAAGTGGGGTGAATATTGGACTTAAATTTATCAGGTGGACACAAACATGACTCCAAAAATGCAAAAGTGTTGGATGTGTAGATGAGCAATTGTTTACTCACAAGTTCGCCATCTCAACAAAAAAGGCGATATGTCAACGTTGTGTTTCCGGTGCCCCCAAGAGGCCAAAAGCAACATTAATATTGCAGGTTTCAAAGAGACCCTCTATAGGTGATAAAAGCCTCCCATTAGTCTGAGCTGTAACCTTTGACTTATGTAAATGTATCTAATTTGACGATGTAAGAGTAGACTGGGTCCATTTCGAGAGCTTCATGTTTGATCGTTTTCTTTCTTTTTCCTCTCCGTGATTGACACAGAAACAAAAAAAGACATAATTTCACCCACCAGGAGAGCTAAACTCTCTTGTTTGTCCGTCTGTCTGCCTCTGACTCTTGCCAGCCCAGCTGCTGATCCGCCTGCCCTGGCGGCTTCAGCTCTCCGTTATCACGTCTGGTGGAAGGGATGTGTGCTGAAGTCAATTCCTCACCCTGATTTGTTGGCAATAACTTACGATGGGAGTTTTAGTGTGTGTGTGTGTGTGTGTGTGTCATTGTGAGAGCCAAACCTCCACATCTGCCAGACTAACTGGCAGTGCAACGAGGGTCCTGCTGAGACGAATTTGCTATGACAGGATGTATTGTGGTTTAAATGTTTAGATACTAACCTGCCTGTTCCCATACGGGTCTGCACGGGAAGGGAATAATTGGGACGGAGGCAAAAGCACCGTGCGCTGCCCATTCACGCACACAAACACGTAAGTTATAAATATTCTAACTGGACTTGCTACTTTTATTTTTTCTCTTAATTCAGACTATGATAAATGATACGTGAGGCAGTGTTTTTTTTTTTTTTTGCATTCCCGTGTGTGGATTTGCACGTGTGTGCGTGAAACTGGAGCCCATCTGTTGTTGTGTATGCTGATATGGCAACTGCATCTGTGGGGAGCTGACTAGCACATTAGAAAAGAACACACACACACACACACACACACACACACACACACACACACGCCAACCCTGGCCCTGCATATACTGGACAGCTAACAGTTCATTTGACACTGTAATTACAGCCAGTGATCATGGATCCATTCATCAGGCCTCTTCCTCAGGGCGTCGACTGACCTCCAACAATATCACCATGAGACAGAGGGAGGGAGGGAGGAGAGGAGAGGAGGGAGATGGGTGGAGGGAAGAGGGGAGTGTTGGTTGGAGGGATGGAGGGAAGAAAAAAGACGGGCAGAGAAAAAAATATAATGGGCTGCAAGCAAATACGGGAGAAAGTGGATGGGGAGTGATATAGAGATTGGCAGGGTACATGTTTATGGGCCTGGAGGTGTGTTTGCTGGGGATTGATTCATTCATGAGTGTGTGTGTGTGTGTAATGTGTCCGGGTAGTTTCACCTTCCACCAGTCTCTCGTGTTGACCTCACCTGCTGCCTTCACTGTTGCATCATTAGGATGAGTTATACACCACTACCGCTCTGCTGCTATCTATGGCTGCCGCTCGCACACACCTGTACACACATACACCTGCCCGTGCACGAGATGAACATACGCACACACCAAGTCACGGCAACCTGTACCAGTGGCATGCATAAGTTATATGCGCCAGGCTGTGAGGTGAAACGGGAAAGCAGCTGGGAGAGATCTGTGGAGGAGAGACAAAGGAAAAGGGAAGGAGAGCGGCGAAGTTTGTGTGATGCATGAAACTCTCTGCTTTATTCCCTTTGTTGCTGTCTGTTACGAAGAAATGCAGTAAACATCCCCATAAGAATTAATCACACTGCTGCTGCACATACACTCATCCACACACACACACACACACATACACACACACAAGCCCCACCACTGCATTACTGATATGGTGGCTTAGTTGTGAGGGTACGTGGTGTTTTATTATCATCATTATTATTTTGAAATGGTATCGCTATATTTCATTTTCAACACACAGTGTGAAATTGAATATGTCATGACAGTCCTGCTTTAACTTTTTTTTTTCTGCTCAAGAAGCAGTTTACGTATCGATATGTTTTCAATGCAGTTCTCCGTTGTTGTTTAATGTAATTTCTGCCTTCATGCCAATACACAGAGAGTTGTGTTACTATAGAAACACTGACTTCATCCTAACGGTGATTTTGTACCAATAAATATTGACAACTACTTATTTGCTTTTCTCTGCAGTATATTTCCAGCCTATTATTTGTCTGGAAGCTTCCAGCGGGCTGTTTATCTTAATGGCTGCAGTGCCTGGCGTGCACCAAACAAATGTGCACTTCATAGAGGGGCTGTCCCAATTTAGGGAAAACCTGAATACAGACTTTTGGTCTCAGTTCATCTAATTTTTTTTGGGACCATCTTAGACACATAATTCATTGTCTCTGCCAAAATAAGCATCTGTTACCTCATTCTTTACAGATATCCCACTGCTTCTGTAACACCGGCCAACCTCACACTCACCAAAATGAACAAATGACGTATTGGTATTAAAAACATCTGAAGACGTTCCCCTCACAGATGCTTTCTAGGTGTTACATTTTCATGGAGTGTCAGCAAAACTATTTTTGAGTGATGATTTGTGTGTGTGTGTGTGTGAGTCCCAGCCTGATGCACACGGGCCTGCTGGGACCACCCAAGCAGATGCTTCATTTACAAAATTATGCATTTAGGGCAGAGAAATAGGTCTGAACCGGGGGAGTTTAGGAGAGCTGCAGAACGAGACCAGAGAGGACCCGAGCCATCAGCGAGACACCCCGCTGCGATCGCCGCATTCCTCAGAAACTCCTGCCCTGTGTGTGTTAATCTGTGTGTGTCAGAAAAGGCAAACAAAGGAGGAAAAAAAAACAAGGGAAAAAAAGGGAAGGAAAAGAGAAGATGCACCAGTGCCCTTTTCCAATATCTCAGGCTCCCTTTCCTCTTCTTTAAGTATTCATTAACCTGAGGCAGGAAGTTTCTAAGGGCAGCGTGGACACAAATCATTATCTCCTGTTTCTCATCTACTCACATCACTGATCATCGTGTCTTTCTCTCCTCCCTGCTATACTTCCTCTCTGAAATGGAAAAAAGAAAACACAACAACAACAACAAGGAAAGCGGATTGTTGACTCCCTTAATATACTTTTACACTGCTCCATCGCTCTCTCCTTCTTAACCACATTTTATTTTGACATATACTATAACCCGCAGCTCTGGCAGCCCTCCTCTGACACACATGAGTGAATCCGGTTCTGGATGAAGATTTTCTAGCTCAGATTGAACATTGTCGAGATTCCCAACAGGCAGCCGCTTGTCTTTTAAACCCAACATGACGAGAGGATATTGCATGCGAGTCGGCCGCACTGTGCGCTTTTAAGTGTGCGCTTTCCTCAGTGGAAGGTGTCGGTTTCAGTGTGTCTGAGAACGTCGTCCTGCGGGGACGACCTCTTAGTGTGTGTGTGTGTGTGTGTGTGTGTGTCTAAAGTGAGTGAGTGGTTCTCTCTCAGTGGGCTGTGTGTGTTTTTGCGAACGATTGGCGCCCGATTGAAGCATTTTCATCAACACTCAGAGTCATGACTCTTAGCTGTCTAACTTGGAGATTCCTTCATGTGTACATCACTCAACACAACGATCAAAGCTTGCTCATTACTAATGGAAATAAATAACTCAAAAAAAGCAAAGAACCAAACATTTTAGATTTATTTCCTTAAGAAAGTGTCCCAGAACATGCACAGTGCTACTCAGATCCCGAATTATGCTATTTCTGAAGTAGTCATATTTTTTTAATTAAAGTAACAATATATGTCATAATAATCTCATTAGGAAACTACATGTACAATTGTAACCATCAATTATTTTTTAAATTACAGATTAATCTTTGCCATATTTTTTCTTGATTTCTTCTTTTTCAAAAGCAATCCAGTGTATGCAGTAGTAAGCGAACGCACCACCGTTCGAGGTGCAGTGAAGTTCAGTGCTGATTCAGATGGTCTGATGTTTAATAGTACATTCAGTTTGTTGCTTGTCCAAGCTGTCACGCTCAGTTCAGTACCAAAGTGGCCTACACAAGCTCTTCACATAAAAGCTCAGCAGATATACATATGTATCTATCTATCTATCTATCTATCTATCTATCTATCTATCTATCTATCTATCTATCTATCTATCTATCTATCT
>JBAJHX010000041.1:18981987-19029140 GCA_037176925.1 Amniataba percoides
CTATCTATCTATCTATCTATCTATCTATCTATCTATCTATCTATCTATCTATCTATCTATCTATCTATCTATCTAATCATGTTATCTATGTCATACACATCAGCTGTTACATAACAAGTTTAAAGATTTGTTTTCAAAGACTTGTTGCATATGTGCACTGAACACATCTAATCCTATTTTTCAGAGCCCGAGGTCGAACCATGAGTTCAAAATCTAAGAATATCAAATGAAAGCTACTATCAAACACAGAACAACAACAAAAACTAACATTTGAGCAGCTCGACCCGGGGAGTGTTTGCAGCGTCTGCTTTAAAAAAGTTGCTCATTCATTTAAAATCAATTAATTTCCCTCAACATTCACGGTGGGGGAAGACAATGGGATGACGAAGGAAATGATCAGCGGCAGGAAGGCAGAGAGAGAGAGAGGGAATGAGGGAGACGTTCATGGAAAGGGAGCAGAGACACAATCTAAATATACCAGCTGAGGGCGGTGGAGGGGAGAAAAAGTGCCGGTCCTCTGGAAACCACAGTGTGATGAAAAATTAAGTTGGGAGGCACAGGACAGAGCAGAGAGAGGGGGAGAGAATGAGAGAGAGAGAGAGAGAGAGAGAGAGAGAGAGTGCTTTTTACTGCCGGTCACTTTCACCTGTCTGTCTGAGAGATGGACGGATGAAATCAGACTCCCGTTAAAGTGAGCTGGAAAAGCAGAACCTGCACTCCTCCTCTGTCAGTGAGTCCAGAAACAAGGCTGCACCCTTCTTTTTTTTTAGCCTCCAGCACCTTCACGTTCAATGTACTGTAGTCAGACTAAAGCGTTTGTGCCTCACCGGTTCTTTATTGTTTTATACACGTTGATGAGACTCGTACCGGGCTAATAATGCTGCCTGTGCGTCGCTTCTTTGGAGTAAAACTGTGTTATTGCTCCGCAGAACAACCGCTGCACTTGTCAACAAAGGCTTATGCTGTTGGATGGATTTCCACTTTGCTCATCTAGCGCATAAATAATCCCAGCCAAGAGGGGAGAAGAGGAAGAAGAAGAAGAAGAAGAAGAAGTTGAAAAACCTGGATTGAAATTGAATTAAAGAAGCCGTTCATTTCACCCGGATTACTTCTTTGGCGGCGCTCTCCCATGCCTGACGCTATCCTCTTTCCCCGCACCAGGGAACACATAGTGGAGGTCATTTGCATTTTTTGTTTTAATATATTTCCTAAATTCCAAAGCTTCAAGAGATCCCTGCTTTGCATTTGTTTATTTAGTTCAAAGTGTTTTTCTTTTTCCTCAGTCATTGCCCAAGAACCTTGCTGAATATTGAAGTGTAGTCAAAATGTGATAGATAAATATGAAAGTGGTGCGCTGTGTATTCTATGGAGAGAGGGACTTTGAAGTTATTTTTGCGGTGTTAAGCCAGCTTATAGCCATGGTGGAGCCTGCGCCTGTAGGTGAGGGCTGGCAATTCCCTTTTTTCTTTTATTGTCTGATGCTGTTGGACTTGTGGGTGATAGAAAGGCTCAGACAACATAACTGCGTTTACCACCTGGATCTGCACTGTCAGCAGACGGGCTCTGCGGCGGTGTGTTGTTTTTTTTTTGCTGCGTGGTTGTGTGTGTGCACGGGAACTCTGGGATGTTTTAGGGCCGGCCGTGTTGCGCCCGGACGATGGATTTGTAGTGACATCAGGATCGTAGCTCGCGGTGTGCAGCGAGTTCTCCAGGTTAGCGCGGCGAGCGGCGGACGGGGACGGAGCAAAAGAGAGAGGGGAGATAGATGTAGTGTGACACCCTTGGGTCGAATCGAGCTTTAGGGACGTGTTGGGCGACACACATGGGGCGGCAGCAGGCAAAAGCTGACATGAAAGACGGGAATGTCAAGTCTGTGAAGTGCACTCTGCTCAAGTCATAGAGCACAGTTAACTAGTGAAAGAGAGGCTGAGCAAAGGGCCCAAAAGCTTCCCACTCCTCATTTTCTCTCTCATCTTCCTCCCTATTTCTCCTTGACAGACAGACACACACACACACACACACACACACACACACACACACACACACACACACACACACACACACACACACACACAGTTTCCAAAATGCTTGTTAAATTGGAGGCTTAATTTGGAGCCACTGGCTTTCTACATAGGTCACATGGAGTGAATTTATCCACAAAGGCCAAAACTTTGGATTTTATCAATGTAACACACACACACACATACACACACACATACACACTCACAAACACGCTCCTGGCAGGATCAGAGAGGCCTAATCAAGCTGAAATCTCCCGAGGTTGCAATTAGGTTTGGAGAGCCACGGTCCCCAACTCTGGCTACAAAACAAACCCTTCCATTAAGTCGCAAGAATACACAGATTTCCACTGACAAATCATCATACCATTGTGCTCCATCCGTTCACATTCATCTGCTTTGTGCTAACCACACATTTATTAGGTCCGCTGCAGAAATAAAATGCAAGTAGCTGACGTGCCGCTTTCTTCTAGCATTGAAACGTCATCTTGTCGGAGTAATGTGGCTTTTTGTCCTTAAAAACGTTTCCTATTTTCTGATTCGTCTACATCCTCCTGCACCTTTTCACAACTTCCAAAAGCAATTTTATACATTTTGTTTGTGTCACTCTAAACACTAAATTGTTTTTACTCATAGTCAACATATTCATCGCAGTCAACCAACCAACATGCACCAGTGATACCAACTGACATGTCTCCCAAATACTCCCTTCATGGCTTTATCTGGGACCTTGTTTTTGTTCTTTTTTGTCCATCCCGTCCCTTCTACGCACCTGTGTCCTCACCTTTCATCTCCCCTTTCTATCATCTATCTATTCTATCATGTCCTTTCCACTCCTTTTTGCTGCCTCTTGACAATATCAGGCGATATCCTCCATTTCCTCTTGATACTGTGACTTTGAATAGTGCAGCGAGCTATTGTGAGCGACCCAACGACCTTAGCCACAGCGCCGCTCTGCAGGATAGTGAGATAGTAATCGAGGTGAATAAGATCCATATCGGTTGTTCTTAATTCATAGTTGCATGCATGCTAGTTAAAATCAAATCAACTGCACGTTATGGAGAATGCAGAACAGGAAGGACAGGATGAAGAGGAGGCATCTCTATAGCAGTACAGGAGCATTGTGCTGTTTTTTTTTGTTGTTGCCATTGTTTCTGCAGACACTTATAACCGAAAGGACGAACCATTAAACTAAAGCAATGAATATAACAAGGAATATTACTGCAGGATGTCTACGTTACACGTCTTTTAAAGGGACTGCTGCTGCTGCTTTAACTGCTTTTGATCGTCCGATTGATTGCGTTAAATCGTTATGTCATCCCACGTGCCACCGCGGCTGCCAGCTGTGCAAACACAGTATATCGCTTACACAGATTGCCTGTTACTTACAGATCACAATCAGCAGATGGATTTTACAGTCGCACAGCTTTTGAAGTCATGCTAAAATCTACTGTCAAACAACACTGGTGGCCGGTCTGTTTGCTGTCAGATCACAAACGCGCAGCAGCCCAAGTTTCCTTTTCTTGTGGCGGCTTGGCCCACACCAGAGTTTGATTGACAGCTTTCACACAGGCCTAAATCAACCGCACCGAATGGACAAATGCACCGGAGTTTGTTCCAGCCGAACCAATCAGGTGCTGTGTGAAAGCATCCTTAAGAGTGCTTTATACTGTAGGGGGTGCAACCTGCTGCTGTGAAACAATTTACTCTCACTCACACAGGATTTCACTCTGGCACAGATTAACACCCTTTCTCAATATTAAATACCAGCAATTCAGTTTTTATGGACAAGAAATAATGTAGTGACACTCTATATCTCCTGGTAGAAAAGCCCCTTCATGTTAATTGCCACAGTAACTGATGTAGAGAGTACAGACTTCCCGTTTTCCAAACGGCAGATATCTCAGGGAATGGAAACTCCTTGAATATTAATGTATTTCCAGTACATTTTTCCCCTCGACCGTTGGGAGCTCAACCAGAGCTCATATGCCCGTGAGATGTCTGTCCGGCTTTAGCTAAGATGCATACAAACACACATGCCCACGCACGCACACAAATACAGACGGGAGATATAGAGGGGAAGCTGATCAGCCGCGTGGAGCGGGGCGGGCATTCCAATGGGACTAATTAAAGGGATGGAACAGACTGCACAACTCATCGGAGACCACCACTCTTTCCCCAATTCTATCTCTTTCTCCGCTCGCTCTTCCTTTCTCTTTTGCTTTGCAGTGTTCGGCTAATGAAAGCTACATCATCCAGGGTTAGAGGATCCAAGGCTGCTTTCTTACCACTATTCACACCAGCAGATATGATCAGAGGAGGTCGGGAACGTCTATCAGATGTCTGCAACACCTAAAGGGGCTGCAGGAAACATTTTTCTCAACACATATGCATGAAAAACAACAGTCTAACACATGTAAGTGACTGTTAGTACACTTTACTTTACATGCAGTGAGCATACAATCAGTTTTGTAATTGCACAAACTACGTAACGCCATGCTTTTTTTTTTTGGTCTATGTGTTGTTTGTGTGTGTGTGCCGATGTGTGTGCATGTGTGCGTGCATGTGTGCACATGAGTCACACTGCTGAGTTTGATACTGATGGAGAGTAAAGCTGTTTAGATGGTATTGATCAGAACCCTGTGTTCCTGAGCAGCCAGACACACACACACACACACACACATGCACACACACAAAGCTTCCTTCCCCTCCTCCTTTCTCTCATTCTCTCTCTCTCTCCCTCTCTCTTCTCCTGCTCTTTTCTAAATCCATTTCTATATCACACACCCACTCATTCTGCGGCAGACAGACCAAACAACCAGCCAAAATGAAGTGGCACTGCATCATCACAAACACTGCTGTGTGTCTAAATGAGCTGGAGAGGAAGCAGGCAGCGTCTCTGCTTTGTTCCTAATTATTTACTACAAGCGGAGCATAGGTGTGGACAGGAGGAAGGAAGAAAGAGACGATATAGGAGGACTATAGGAGACGAGAAGAGATGAATGGGAGAAAAGACGAAAAGCGACAATAAAGCGTATATGTATACAGTTCTGTGTGTGTGTGTGTGTGTGTGCATGATGCCCTCTAACCAGAGAAAGCCTTGGCTCAGCCTGTGTGGCTTTGCGGCTTCTCCCAGCTCGAGAAATGCCTGACTGCATAGCCAGATGACTCACACACCGAGCTCAGAACTCAAGCCAGGGCTTAGCACACACACACACACACACACTTCCTCATGGCAGAAGCGCTCATACACATGCACGCAGTATATGCCCCGATACATGTGCACAAACAAACACATCAGCACATACTGAGACCCAGCCAGGTGTGTGCATAATCTCATCTGCACCGAGCTAATCTGTGCAGACTCTCACACGCAAACCTGGAAAGTTTGCTTTGTTTGACTCGCATCATCACATATCTGCACAGACGTATTTCACCAGAATCTTTTATTTTGTCTTTGCTACACTTTTCCTGCCTTTGCTAGAAAGGAAATAAACCACCATGAAAAGCATTTAAACTTTGGGCAGTTACTTTTTTATACTATGAATAGATGATTGCAATGAGAGTTCTTTACCAATTTCCAGAAAACAAATGAGTAATGAAATGCTTTAGACCAAACAAAACGCTCTGAAGTACGAGGCAACATCATGTTCAGCTCTCGGAGGTGTGGAGAGTTTGCAAAGAGAACAAGCATCGTTGTACTTTAAGGAGTCTGAGTGTTCGGGAAAGTGCTACATCCTTCTGACGACTCAGCTACATCCACTCCTGTTTGTTTTCATGCCAGCGCCACGTGTTCAAGCTAAAAGGGGTTGTTAAGTTTCTCTTTGTGTTGTGTCTCAGTCTCATACGCTTGCTTTCGCTTTCCTGGCCTCCTGCGGTTATTTATTCACACGCTGACACGTATGTATACAAGCTTACTTACAAAATACTGTTTCCCTCCCTGGAAAGAAAGAGTTTGTTTGTCTGTTGCGGAAGTTTCCTTCCCGCTCAATGCTCAGAATATAAAGTGCTTTAATCATATGCATCCCTGCTCACCACTTCAATGTAAACACCTGCCAGTATTTGGATGAAGAGAGACACACGCCACGGGAGATTTCGTGTGTTTTTGTGTCTTTTGTTTACTCATCATTTGCATCCTACTAAGAAAATATAAAAAAAGATTAAAATTAGAGTAATAATAAATGTTTTTTTTATATTAGATAGTTTTATTTGATTTTCATTGTTTTTCATCAGAACATTTTCATTATTGTTTTTATTAAAGGGTTTATTGGCTTGTTTGGGAGTTTGTGCATGCATGTCCTCAACAGATATTTGCACTCGTCTCTCAGCAGATGCCATCTATTTGCAACCACGAAATAGATGGCAAACTCATAAACAACAGCTACGATGACTTGAGTCTATTAACAAAACTCGGCTTGCTGTTGTTGCTGTTTGACTCTGTTTTTTTTTTTATTAGCTGATGAAGGAAGATAACTGAACACAAAGTTTCCCAACCTACAAATAATCACAGCCTCCGAACTTTTGTCCTTCATCCTTTCATCCCTTTGTGTCTGTCCTTCCCCTCTTGCAGTAAACAATTTTGTTTTCTTTGGCAAAGAAAAAAAGTGTATTTAACCATTTTTTTTGGAAAGTTGTGTAAGAAAAAATGCTTCAAAGCCAGGTTTTGTAAAATAACTGCGAGCACAACACTGATCTTCCACTGTGAGCTGACCGCTTAAAGTGAACGAGTGAGACGCGGGATGCTGGGTGGATATTGTGGCTTTCACTGTGGCGTTCACTGCGCCAAATACTGGTGGGATATATGAAGCTGGCTCGTAAGCTCAATTTTACTTTGCAACTCAAAGCAAAAAATCATCCGAGAGACGGCTCTTGAAAAACTCGTAAGATGGGACACTCGTAAGTCAAGGTACCACTGTAGTTATGGAAATATTTCTCAAATCGAGGTACTAGAGGAAAACTCTGCGTATCACTAACAGTAATTAATAAAAATTCATTGTCTTGGAACCATGAATGTCTTAAAATATTTGTACTTGTCCATGAAGCAGATGTTGAGATATGTCATTTGACATGCTGGTGGCATTAATCAGCAAATCACCAAAGTATTTATTTTCTGTGGGCCATGAATGTTTCTGCAGCTTTCATGAGGATCCATCCATTAGTTATTCAGCTAATTCAGTTT
Source organism: Amniataba percoides (assembly GCA_037176925.1). Classification (NCBI taxonomy): domain Eukaryota; kingdom Metazoa; phylum Chordata; class Actinopteri; order Centrarchiformes; family Terapontidae; genus Amniataba; species Amniataba percoides. The sequence continues at coordinate 18,989,185 of JBAJHX010000041.1, forward strand.
GGACTGTAGAGGTGGGCTGACACAGGCCGCAGGCTGTGGAAATAGATGCATGATGCTTCTCCACTTCCCCTCACTGTACGAAAATGAAGCCAAAATATATCAGACACAGGCCTTGCAATCTTGTGCGTCATTCAGAAAGTCAGCGCAGTAGTGATCGAGTTTTGAAGTCAAAATCATCTCCTCTTGACAGGTTTACTCCACACACAGTTCTGCATGTTCCTCTTTGACTACTTCAATGTGATCGACAATCACGACGTTTGACCCCCTCTGACTTTTTTTATGACTTGTACTACAGCCAGCCACCAGGGGGCGATCCAGGTGTTTTGGCCTTAATTTTGGGAAGGTGTCATGTTTATATATGGTCTATATTACATGGACATTTCCGCCACTAGAAGCTGGTTGCATTTACATATATTCAATGTATTGTAATCATTATGGTGATCTAATGACGGATGTGTGTTTTTGTTTCTCTCTGGCAGAATGCGGGAACGGGGTCCTTGCATTTGTGGAATAGGCGTGTGGAGTCTACTGCTGTCCCTCTGTCTGGCCTCCCTCACACATGCACACAGGAGCCACATAGGTAGGTAGATGTGTGTGTGTTTATGTCCATTGGTGTGTGTGTTTGACGCGTGCATACTCCCGTCACTCGGTCCGTGTCTGTGTGCAGCGTTTATTGGATCTATTGTGCATTACCACTGCAGGCAGCCTCTGCAGCCAATTTCTTTTCACATGTTGTAAAGTTGGAGTGAATAGGCCACGTGCTACCTGGGGGAACGCAGAGGTCGGAGTCACAGTGGAAGACCACAGAGGCCGCTTGCCAGGAAGAGGAACACACAAAAAAAGTTATTTAATAAGAAGGAAGAGGAACTCAAGTGAGCCAACAAGAAAGGTCTCTTCCGTTCAGGGAGTTTTATGTCTTTGCAGTCCCATCGGAGTGGGGCAACTTTCCAAAAGGTCTGCAGGTTACAGCGCACTGAGCCTTATGGATCGGAAATCCCTGGTTGCGCCGTACAACCCCCCCCCCCCCCCACACCCACCCCCACACCCACCCCTCCCCCAAGAGGCTGAGTCACGAGTGTGATTGAGCCCAGAGGCCTCTTACTACTTTCCAGTTCATTTCTCACGTGAAGGTTGCATATCTTCACCTCCTCAGTTCACGGTGATCACCTGTGTGTGACACCAAAAATTACCTCTGGGGAGAAAAAAAAGAAGCTTTAATAGAGAGCATCTGCTTCCTGTATATGAGTAAGAGCTTTTTTATGCACCTGAGGTCAAGCTGTTCACTTACATCCACTGATGGGGTGCAAATATGGGTATGAAGCTTCGGAGCTTTTAATGAGAAAAGATATCAGAGTGGTGAAACTCTGTATTCTAGTTTGCTGTGGTTTTGTAAGGCTTTTAATTATTATGTGAGTATTATTTATCATATTACATTAATGTGTTGTGAATATGTTTGTTAGTTAGTGATTTCCTGCTGTATACAAATATATAAACTATCAGTTTTACTTGGTACACTAGAACACCCAGAATAAATGCTAACTTCATGAAACTTACACTCAGTATCCACTTTATTAGGTACACCTGCACAATGAAATATGTTTTCCCATAAAATCTATTTTTATGGAGGTATAATTTTTTAACAATGCAAGAGATATGTTTATTTAATTAATTAAATGATATGTTTTAGCACTGAGGTTATAGTTGGTTTACTACATATGGTCAGAAATTGTAGCACAGCTGTTTTACCAGATGTTTATGTTGTACAGTGTTTTGTTGAGACTTTTATTTAAATGTATTACCATACTGGATCACTTTTTTTATTATTTCTAAAAAAAAGTTGTGCATAAGTTTTGTAGGTATTTGGCCATAAATGATAATAATATAAATGATAATGATAATTATTTTTAAGTACTGAACTTATGACCTGATGGCAGCTGGAGATGGAAGATTTAGAAAGCAATAAGAATGATTTGTTCTCTGTACAAAATTTCATGACCTCCAATGTTTATTGTGGTAATATATTTTTATCCTTAACCACAGTGGTGGATTAATAGATGTAACCAACATTAAAGTCCATAGACCCAAGCTGCAGCTATATATAGGAAAGTTAAGTATTATACAAGGACAGACTAGAGCATGAAAAGAAAAAAAAATCTAATATTAAAAGCAGTTTTAAGACACGTGTAATTGGAGCAGATTTTGGTGTTTTCCTGAGGATGGACGCAGTCTTGGAGATTCATCCACATTATGTCAGTAGGACAAAAATTGATTAATGAAAATCAATTAAACCTATCTACAGATGGATAAAAACCACGTGTACCTGAAGTCATGTGATCCTCCTCCAAGTTGGTCTGCAAACTGTGTTACCATCATGATATTTAAGCCACCAATTTCTTCTCTCAAGACTGCTTTTCCAGACTGAGTAAAATAAAATAAGGAGGATGTGACTAACATGTTAAAAAACATATCTCGCCAAAATAAGTCCCCGGCAATGACAAAATCACCTGGGGATACAACCAAGAAGTGATGATAGTGGATTTGTCTTTGGTTTGACTACGTATGATAGGCGGTGATATTTTGAAAATGTTACGCTGCGCCTTTGGCTTTTCGTGTCGTGATAAAGTGGCGCGCACCAGCTGCCCTTCATGTGAACTGGTTGTCTTTGTTTGTCATTGTTGTAAGCGCGTGCCTAGCGTGCAGCGAGGCTAAAGATATTTATACCGCAGTCACTGTACTGTACGCCTCAACATCTGCCTTGTGCGGATGTTCCATTAGCGGCTGACTGAAAGAGAAAATGATTGATGAGAGAAAAGAAAAAGAAAAGATTTCAGCATCTTTGACAGATAGTACGCCAGTCCTTCGGCCTTCTGTGCAGAAGCAGAAAAATCCTCATAATGTCATTATGTCATCTCTTCTTGGAAACTACAAGGTCCTTTTGTGTGGGTTTTTTTATGTGTGTGTGCAAAACTCCTCGCTGTGTGTCCTCGCTGGGATGCAAACACCTCTAACTGTGGCTTTATGTGTGTGTGTGTGTGTGCGTGTGTGTGCGTCGGGTCTGCTTGTGTGCAAGATTGACTCTGCTCCTCTCTGGCTGGCAGCTATTCTTGACAAGGCAAGGGCAAATATTTTCATAAATGGGAGGATGGTGAAAAGACACGGAAAGAGGACGGAGATGCTCTCTTATTGTGGCGCATAAGCGGCCTTTCAGTGAAGTGCTGAGGTCTGCACAAAGCCGTGGAAACACTAAAAAAAAAAACTGTGTCAGAGAGATGAATAGCAAAGTCGCGAGATAAGAAAAAGTTTAGTCGTTGTGGCTTTCATTCGCTGAAGATACTGTCATGATTATTTTATCATAAAATCCTCGGAAATAGTGGCGGAAATGGTGGTGTTTCGGCTTGATAGAGTCGGATGAGGGTGTGTGTGTGTGTGTGTGCGTAGGTATGTCTACCCTCTGTGTGTTCCTGTTAATGGGTGATTGATTGTAGAGTAAGTTGTAATCAGGGAGTTACAGTATTATCCAGTTGCAGGTTGTCTGAGTGGGAAAAAACAGACGAGTAATCAGATAATTACTGAATACAATCCCTTAGGTCACTTCAAGGTCTCACACGTACGATACACACATGCACACACAAACGCACACCATGTTTTTTTCTACACACACTTTTAGCATGTTAAGAAAATTTGATTGTAATGTCGTTAGGCTGAGAAAGTGACCGAAGTCATTCACCCCACTGCATGATGGGTGCTTCACTTACGTCCTCCTCTCCTCTGTTCCTTCTTATAACCTTATTTGCAGTCGAGGTTGTATCAGTGATGGTGAGCATGTTACTGAGTGTTAGACCTCAGGAACATTTTAAATTAACAAAAGACACAAACCTTTTTTTTTGCCATCTTTATGTGTTTGATTCTTAGACAAAAAGATTTAGTTATAACAACATGCACAAATTAACTTTCAATTAATAGAATAATGTAGATCGGTGTCTCTGTTGTCTGTTGGCTCTGACCATCTTGTTGTGCATTTGAGGGCAGCAGCACATGAATTAGTGAGCTGACTTTTATGCTCTGTCGGTGCTAAAACTGATAATTAAAGTGAATGTTGATGCTTAATTTAACCATCTAGCATACATCTGTATTTTTTAAATTTGTGTATCAGTTGCAGGCCCTTTTGTTATTCTTGCTTGAAGTCCTAAAAAAACCCACAAGATCTTTCAAAGCTGGATTTTCTTAATATTTTTTTTTTATAAAGCTCAGCCTGAATCTGTGTGTGCGTGCAAGATTGTGTGTGTGTGTGTACGCGTGTTATTGCCACCAGCTCAAGAAGCATGTGCTGACAGGACAGCTGCGGCGACCTCAGGAAGAAAGTTGAGTGGGGCTGATAAGTGGCAGTAGTAGTATCGCTGTGTGTGTGTGTGTGTGGAGTTTCTGCTCACCTTTTATTCTACAGATTTTTATCTTTCAAGCCAGTACAGAAAAAAAAGATGCTTCTTACTTCGCCATTGGTGGTTCTCCATCTGTTAAACCATCCATCCTCTTGTCTTTTTCTCTTATTCACATGCTTTATTATGCACATCACTACAGAACTGTGTGAATTACAGGCTTTGTACCCAGACCACAGAGCCCTCAGACTCTCTCAGTGAACTACAGAGCTCCTGCAATGAAGACATCTTATTTCTGGACAGAGTCTAGGCCTCGGTTAAATGTCTCAGTGGCTTTGCCAATAGTCTTTGGAGAAACAGCTTGGCTTGGATTTTGAAGTAAAGCGGAACAGCGATTATGTTGATCACTTCACCACACGCTGTCGAGTCATTGATTCTCAGTCTATAGGCTGCAATGGCCATACATCGCCACTCATTAGAGCCTAGTAAGAATTTAACCTACTCTGAAAGGCGTTCTGTCTGCCAAGGCGGGGGAATAGAGCTGTAAGGACAAAGACGTATAGGGATGCTAAGATGCATGTGCACTCCTACACAGGCTCAGAGGGACGTGCGCATTTGGTCAGGCAGGCCTGCAGCAAAGGCACATGGAAACACACACATACACAAACAGACATGCAAACACACACACACACACACACCTTCATGCATGCACACTCAAAGTGGCTCTCTAATGTGATGTGCGGAGACAGGCTGTCTGCCCTCCTTAGAGGCTGCTCCACTGTAAAACTGCACTCTGCGCTTGGTCTACAATGTGGCTCCATATGGCTTGTGAAAAATTCAGGCTGAAAATTACGAATGTGAAATCTTTCATGCTGACAAACATCCCAGCATTCCCTACCACTTTTAATTCACCGGTCAAGAGACGGAGAGCGTGTGTGTTTATGTTCATACATGCGTGAAAAAGAAATTCAGCCTGTTATTAGGAACAGGAAAGATAATCAAGATGGAAGTTTATTTATTTACATTTCTTTAACTCCTGGAGTTACGTTCATCCCGCAGTGCTTTATGTTATGTATGTTAAATTCAATGTTTAGTGTTAATGCAGGAAGTAGCAAACGTTTGAGAAACTCGACACATCACTGATTCTGAGCTTTGCTAAAACTGAGAATTTGTTCTCATGTGACGATGTAAAGTTCAGAGATGGCTATCCACAAAATGAAGCAGTTCATAGAACAAATGGAAAAGAAGTTGCCCTCATTGAGTGTCATAAAACTTGATACAATATGAATAGCGCGGCAGGAGAAGGGAATTACAGCCAGGGTGTTAAAGTCTCAGTAAAACGTTAGAGTTAGAGCTTTAGTCGTGTGAGATATTTCTGAATAAAGTGGAATATGTGAGCGAGGTACAATTTAGAGAGGGGCAACTTTTTGAGAATGTTTCAGATCATTAAAGCTGCATTTAACTTACATTAAGTACAACAATGTTTGACAAAGATAACAAAGAGTAGAGAAACCTGAGTCTCTAATTCACTTGTGGTTCAACACCAGGTTGGGGAACCACTGAATTAATTTACCTAACTGTAAAACATTCACTCATACATCAGTCTAATTATGTCTTACTAATGCCACAACTTTAATACTTTAGGTATATTTAGCTAATGATGCTTTTATATTTTTACTTGTGAATGCAGGACTAATTTGTAATTGAGTCATTTTACGTTGTTGTATTGGTGATTTTTCTACATTGAAGAATTTGGATGCTTCTCTCACCTCTTTCTTTAATGGTTTAAAGCTATTTTGGAAGTCCAGAAATATTGTCCGTAGCAGTTTCCACACAGGTCACGGCGTGTTTACAAATGACCATGTTGCTCATTGCTGAATTTTCCTCATTAACGCAGGGCAATTACATTACGTTTTGCCACACTGGTTTCCACTGAACGTGTCGTGATCTCTGTCTCGTCGCCTTGCAGCAAACCAAAATACCTGTTAATTATGATCTGTCCATTTTTTCATCATTATGGGCGTTATATTAGCCCCCGGCTTGCTCTCTTTCTCTCTCTCCCTCCCTCGCTCCACTTCAATCGGTGTTGACAAATTCCAAGTAACTCAATTTGCATATACTCACCTTCGCCAATCAGTGTGTCCTTGGTAGCACACGTGTTGTTTTAACCATGATGCATTCAGTTATTAAAGTGCTGGAGGTGTATTTGATAACTGGCTACAGGCACTCTGGCCTTTTGTAGACTATCACAGGATAATCTTCTGTGTTTATTCCCACTCAGACATGATTCCATCACATATTCACAGGATTTCGAGGGGAGAAATACATTTTCTAATGTCTGTCAAGCAGGCTGCCTGTTTGCTGAAATATTGAACAGAAAGATCACAAAGCAGCCCAAATGGCTTTTCTACCAGGGGGAAGTGTGTTTATAGCTGTTATTTTCCACCAAGTGCAGAAAATGAATATCTATGAAAATAGAAAGGTGATGCCAGACAGTGAGATGCACTCTGCTAGGAGGCAGTATGATTCATGGCCTCTGCCTGAAGAACCAGGTCGACAGATAAACAAAAGCGGCTGTGAGGGTGTGATCGGGTTACTAAGGACTGACCATGTGCTGTGAATATATCTTTGTATGTGGGTCCTCTGCTTGTGCAATTTATGTGTATTTCAGTTTTTTGGGGCAGTGACTCCAGATGATGATGGTTCATGAGTTCAGAAGGTGAAATTACATAGTTAAGGTAGACTCAACACTCAAAGTACAATTTCATTTTTAGCACGTATAATGTTCATCATGTTCACATATAGTGTCATACTAGTATTGCTAATTAGTACAAAGCACAAAGTATGGCTGAGGCTGGCTGGCTAATTTAGCAGGTTTTTGACCATGGATCTAAAGAAAAATTGTTAATTTTGAACAGATGATGGCACGATAAAAAAATCAGTAGCTATTACAATTCACGCCAAAGGGCAAATTAATATCTGTAAAAGACTTCACAGCAATCCATCCAATAGTTATCGAGACACTTCACTTTATATCATGAGGAAGAGAGTCTGGGATCACAAAAGTTAATACCATTTCTCATGTAAGAACTGTGAATTTCCTGGCTGAGCATCTGTGGAGATATTTCACAGCACACGTGAAAAGGAAGATTTTTTTGGTTGCACTGGCCGTGTGAAAAGTCAAGAAATCAGCGTGGTTACAGTTCATCCTGAGAGGAGTATAGTTGTTCAGACATTACACTGAAGAACAAAAATATCAAACTTGCGGTATGAGAGGAAAAGTCGAGATATTTAAACAGCCGTGGACTGACCGCACGACATCGCCGTCCCTAGAGTCGCGCTGATAGCGCGGCTAAAAATGTGTTGCAGTTAACTCAAAATGCTCTTGTGGAAAGCTGTAGAACACACCGTGATCCACAGTAACCTCAAAATTTCCTTTTGCGCCGCCGTGCGAGCATCCTGAGGGACAGGTATTTTGGTAAAGCTTCCATTAGGTCAGACTGAATCCCACTCAGAGGCACGCCACTGCAGCACTTTATTGACGGGCAGCAACAACAACAGTGGAGAATCTGAGACAGATCCCGAGGAAGATGCAGAGGAAGGGATTTGCGTTAAGTACCCACACGAAAAAGTTGCACCCTCCAAGTTAACAAGAAGAGCATTTCCAGTATGTGTCTGGGCGCTATGGTTACCGTCTTACTGTGTGTTTGCACTAATTGGTGTAAATGGAGAGTTTCCTCTGGCTGCACAGTGAGATTACCTCATTGGGGCCCTCTCATTGCATTCATTAGTGCTAATCATTACCTGTTAGCCCACCAGCCAACCCCGCATAGACCCAGCTTGGTACATCTGTATGGTTTCTTAAGCAAAACTAAAGCCTCTATTGACTCTCCGCCTTTGGTTAAGCCACTATGTGGAACTAGGACTGTGCGGATTAACATTTTGGCAAGAGCAATATCAGGGAGACACATTTAAAACAGTAATGACTAATTATCTTTGATTGCACTTTTTTTTACAAGTCATAAAGCAATTCACTCTCTATTAAATCCATGTGTCTTTTGGTTTTTGAGCTTCCAAGTCTCCCTCCCTCTCCCCTTGCCATTCTGCTGCCGCTCTATTCCTCTCTTTTGCCCTCTGTTTCATATTTTCTCTTTCCTCCTCTTCCCAACTTTTACTTTATTTCACAGCTATTAAACCAGGAAATTTCAATCAGGTAGCACAGCGTGAATTTCTGCAGGGGCAGGAGAGAAAGAGTGAACTTTTATTTAATGCAGCCGTTCTTTCTTTTCTCCTCTCCACCTCCATCTCGTCTCTCTTTTCTTCCGCGGCTGAACTCAACCTTGGCTCTTTATAGTTTATTATTCAATTTCCAATTTGTCCTCCAGAGGTATTTGCCTGGTGGGTGGCGCAGTGGTTTTGTTCTTATGTGTTTGTACAATACTCGCCTTTGGTATTCATGGGGAACACAGTCTTACGGATACATGCATTTGAATTTCCAATTCTGGGTCTGCAATTCTTTTGGCTTTATTTTACATGAAAGTCACATTGAGATGGGAATTGTCCTTTCAAGTAAGCTCTTGGCAAGCGAGGAGAGATGCCCTGAAATATGTATAACCGATACATACCATTTCCTTTTATTAGAGTCAAGGATGACCAGAGGAGCTTACTTGAGGATTTGAAGGTTGTTGGTTTATTGCAACCCTCGGACAGAAAAAATATACATAGAAAACAAATAGTTTTCCTCCATCCTAGCTGCAGGGTCCAAATTATAGTTGGTCATAATTCCCACGGAAGAAAATAAAAATGGCATTGTCATAGTAAATATAATGTTTGTTTCTTATTTCTTACCAAGACTATATATTGAGTGAGCTATATATTCTCTTAATTATTGCAATTTTTTTCATTCATAGACTTTGTCACTGTGTTTCTTTGACGTTAATTTTATAATAAAATTAGCAAGACCTCTTTTGGTAGAGATTCACAGTCTCGGCCTGAAGTTAATCAAATAAACTGTTCACATATATGTATTATCATTTGATCTTTCAGCAAAACAAAACGTTTTTTGCTTTCTTATTTCAATCCTTATCGCCTGGATTTTGAGGCTGATGGTGATATCGTTTGACAGTAATAATTTCAACATAAACTCAACTATTCTAAATTACTGTACAGCTTTCTGCAATGCGATTTTTTAAATTTATCTGCAACAAACCAGAATATATCAGCCTGGCTGTTTTATTCATTCATTATTTTTTAGTCAGAAACAGCTAAATGAAAATACATGCTGTTCCCCTTAAGATGTCTTACGTTATACTGATTCACGGTCTACCTGCTTATCCTGTCGAGGGCTGTGGAGGGTTGGAGGGTATCTTATCACGCTTTGGGCAAGTCAAGTCAACTTTATGTATATTTACCCTGCATCACAAATCACAAGAGCCACAGTACGACTTGGACCGGCCAGTCCACACATATGACGCACACCTCTGCCAACATAAACGCCTGAAGGGACATTCTATATTCAAACTCACATATTCTCCATAGATTTGGACAGTGAGAAGAAACCAGAGCAAAAGAGCTAATTTGCAGAGGTCTGTATTACATTGCTTTTTCATTAGCGCACTTAAGAATCACCACTGAAAAACACGACTCCCTGCATGGTGTTTGAATAATTTGCAAACAGTCGAGCTCTAAACACATCAAAGCGTTTTGCTCTGCGTCCTTTGGGTCCATTTGCCCCCATTTCATTACCCATGCACACAGCTCCTGGTTTACAGTCTCAGGAGATTCCTGGAAATGACCAGATGTTTGGCGAGGAGATAATTGGCTGGACGTTACCTTTTTAGCCTCCGCGATATTTGAGACAGCCTTTCAGGAGAGGCAGGAACCCATCCAAAGCTTTTGTTTTCTCGGCCACGTGTACATTTGTACCCAAGACGGATTAGTACTATTACATTATGTATCACCACCCAGCAGCAGCCTTCTTTACCAACAGCTTCTTTAGTTACATGTTTATGGTTCTTAAGTGTAGTGTCTGCTGGCAAGATAAAAAAGTGGAGTAGCCTCTTTCCAGAGTTTTCCCAGTAGGGCTGGCATGCTTGAAGCTATGTGAATAATGAATGGGACATACTTATCCTCTATAGGAGCTTCATATATGTGGGCAGGAAACACAAAGCCACACTTTATTTTCCAAAACAAGCATTCGTTAGAAGAAGACCTTCAGAAATAGCCAACAACACTGGATGCATTTTTAAATGGGAAAAAAAAATCTTGTGATTGCCTCAATAAAAATATGACTGGGAACATTTCTTTTTTATATATTAGGTTAAACATTGTTAACGCTCCCAGTGTGTCGTTGCAACTGTAGTGAAATTTTAGTGGATTAGCTGCGCCGCTAATTCGCTTGATTCAGTGCTAATGTTGATACAGTAAACAGTGTGCACATCGTTGCGCTTTTGTGCGTGCGGTGCGGAGAGCAGCTTTAGTATTCGTTACAGCAGCTCCAGAGCTGCGCACTGATGGATGGCGTGCTCTTTACTTTACTGATGTTCTGTGATCAATGCTGATGCAAGGCAGGAGTGTGGGAGAGAGAGTGAGAGAGAGAGAGAAAGAGAGAGAGAGGTAATATGCTGCCTCTGCAAATCTCTCTCTCTCTCATTTGCGCCCTCTCACCGTCTCCCTCTTTCTCTCAGTCTTTTTGCATTAATCCTCTCCCCCTTCTCGGAGAGTTTCCCACTCTGTTGATCCTGCCAGTATCTGCATATGCTGCACTCTCACCAGCATCATCGCCTTAACAGATATGACACAGTGTTTCCTTGCGTAGCATATGCTGCACGGGGCAACTTTCAGCAGATTACTAGATTATAGATTAAGTACGGAAAATTGAGCGTGTGAGAAAAGTGTCTCTGTGTGTGTGTGTGTTTTTAAGCACACCCCCTTTCCAGCACAGGTCTTTAAAAGGGGACGCAAACATGTTTGTCTAACTGTTCGGCCTGGCCTCTCATGTTGCCTAAATGTGGTTAAGAGGCTTTTATTTTTAGTCTTTTGCTGTTGTGAGTTAAATAAAACAGCAGTAATGCAGCTTCACTAATCCTCTCACACAACTAATCCTAGCAGAACACCACTGTAAATACTCTGTGGGCTGCATTAAAGCACAAATCACTCAATCCCTCACTGAGTGTTTTATGCTTATTTTGGTTCAGATTAATAGAAATTCCTCTGTTTTTCATCTGCGAGAGAAGTGTCCCGGAAATAACTGGGCTTCCTCTCGGACTTTTGATATTTTCGGTGTGGGCTTTTGTGCTTGTGTGCATTTGCGTGTGTATTTTGTGTAGTTTTTTAAAGTATCTTTGCGCTCAAGTGTGCTTCAGCCGGCACACACAGTACTCACTATGGGAATAAATACAAGACTTGCTCGAGATAGAGAGATGGTAACAGAAACGGATCTGAGGTGACCCGCATGGCTACCTGTTTACGCAGAGGTCACGATACCGAACGCGCCATTCATCAGAGGATCACATGGGCACATGGGCTGCTTTAATGCATCATCGAAGAAGATGATCACGAGTCACCTTTGCACTTCTTCTTAGTGTCCTGTCTGCTCTGCACACACCTGGCTTTAGCAATTCCCATTCAGTTCTCTTCTGCAGTGACCTTTCGCTCCACCAACAAGTGTTCTCCATCGTTATCCAACTAGCCAAACAAACAACCAAGCAAGGTTAATTTCTCCTCAACTCAGCAACCTTCGGGCCCAAGTTAGGTTGTGTGGAAGCTGTGCACATAAAGAAAAAGTAATTTCAAGGACATGTGAAGTGCAAGGTAATCTAATTAATCAAGAAATGCCTCCTTGATAGTAAAGAAAAAAAAGTTGTGTCTTCAATATTTTAATCAACTAATTGCTCTTGTGGAATTTAAATTACAAATTCCACTTCAAATGATTAAAAAATCACTTACTTTGGCAAAACCTATCGAGCTTTGGCGTTTTTGCTCTCGAGTGTCGTGCACGAGTAACCGAAGTCTCGAGGTCCCACAACATTGACCTTCTTGTATGTGTAAATAAACTGTGGCCGTAGGCGAGGAGTACAGATAAGCGCTTGCTTGTGTACCCACAGAAAAATAAGTACACAAAGCTTTTCTTGGATCTCCTCAAAGCCACGTTTCCAGACTTTACCGCACAGAGAAATAATACAAATGTTGTTGTTAAGAAAAGAAACTGTGAAATGTCTATCTAATTGAATTTTTTTTTCTATCAAAATGAAACTCTGCAACTGAGTTCTTTAATATCTCCCCCGGTGGGTCTGAAGTGAATTATACAAGCTGCCTGAAGCAAATACAGAGTATCTGCAGCGCTGCAACAACTTCGGTTTGATTTCCTTTCATAAAACACAAAATGTTTCTATCCCCAAATGTTGTTAGACTGTGAGAGCCAAAGGGATATGCAAAAAGGAAAGCCACTGGGCGATGGCCTGCCACTTCTAAAACCTGCACGCACACACGCACACGCACACACACACACACACACACACACACACACACACACACACACACACACACACAAAGAGACCTCTGCTCAGGTTGATGCTAGGATTACAAAGCTGCCCCACATTAAGGTGCAATAGAAGAGTCAGTCAAGCACTATGTACTTATATACTGTATATGCAGACATCGGCCTGAGATCAAATCAGCTCAAGATAGGTGAGAAAATTGTGGATATACAGACAAATCTGTGTTTTCAATTACCCCGGCTAATTACTCCTCACATAATTACATGCCACCAAACTTTATGTACAAAGTCTAGGTCTAAATTGTCTAAACATAACTTTGTTCAGCAGATATTTTGATTCGTTGTTGCAGGAAAAGCACACGTGAGGGCAAATTTTGTGAATGAAGGCTCTGCTCCATCGAGTGGCCCAATGAGGACCCTGGAAATGGCTCATCTAAATCTAAAAGGGGGGGACAGTTGTGCTTGATGTTATCACCTCTGCTTTCCCCAAAATGTTTGCTACAAAAGAGGGAAAGAAAAAAAAAACTGGATAACGTGGACGTGAATTTGTACGTGCCTGCACAGTCCAAAGAAGAGCTCTAATTAGGCAACACAAGTGTGGGTGTGAGAGATATTTCAGGCCAGTAGGAGGAAGAGGTGCTGGCTGACTGATGGAGCACGCCAACGTGCTTTTGGATGCTGACTGAAAAAGGTGTATTCAAGCCAGATTTTGCTTTGTGAAATTTATTTGTGTATGTATGTGATAAAAAACAGACAGGTGTTTATAAAAAAAATGCCCCTCTCTAATTGCAAATAATCCTCTAATAAAGTCAAGAAGACATCTGTCATCGTAACCAGGCCAGCTGAATGAAGAAATGTTGGAGAATCAAAAAGACTTCAGAAAGCTGAACATGCAATATGCAGAACACTGAAGCCCAAATGAATTGTACAAAATAGCACTGAGCATACAGTTGTGCTTCTCTAGGCTCATTGTTTTCTGTGATTTTGAAAATTGCAGCAGGCTCAGAGCTTAACTTTTCATCCTGCTGCGCACTAATAACCCCGACGATGGTGGTTCTCCAGTTTCCTTCCCACAGAGTCCTGACAGAGGCCGATCATCCCTCCAACACGAAACTCCCCTCTTCCCTCGCGCCATTTACAGTCAGAGCAGGCGGCGCTCCCTCCCTCTTCTCCCCATCTTTTCTCACTCCTTCCCTTCGCCTTCATCCACCCTCCCTCTCCCTTCTCATCTTTCCACCTCTGGCTCTGCTGCCAGCCAGCCTCAGACGCACCAGGGTTTCCCTTTCATTTGGTTGTGAGGGATGGGACGGGAGACAGAGAGAGAGAGAGGGAGGCGAGAGAGGAGAGGAATGGAAGGATGTAATGATCTGTCCTGATGAATGCAGTTAGAGGGGGAAAGTGCTGACGCAATGGAAGAGAGGCTTTAAGACGAGATGGGCTTAATGCACCAATCACGGAGCTCATCAGATCACCTGTCGATGCTCAGCGGCCAAAGAAGGTGTCTGAAATATGAACCAAGCATCTCTATCAAAGAAATCTGTTAAGTGATTATGTTCCAGCATGATTAAGGATGAGCATTTAGGTGTTGTGGAAACATGAAAGTTTCAAGAACTTGTCTTTTAAGGAGGACAACACGCCCACAGCATCCGCAAAGGGAGAGCTTAAATTGCTTTTAATGCCGGTGCCATCAAATGCGCTCACCGTGTGCGAGACTGCGTAAACATTGGGGACACAAATTGTCTTCATTACACAATACTACTGTGTATCGATTCTTAAGCTGCTGATTCAATATGTACCATAATGCATGTAATTGCTAAACTGCTAACTGCATATTCTGACTCTAACAAGGAACAATATTTTTTTACTTAAGGGAGCTTAACAGCAGTTTTTTTTGTAACATAGGACAAAATACACTGTATTAACTTCAGCTGTTAATGAGTGAAGGATTATGAATTTATTAATGTCAAAAAAGCAAACAAAAAATGAATTGATTTTAAAGTGATGAAGTTATGTGATGATATTATGCTAATTGCCTTTGAGGGAGTTCAGTAGTTTGGTTAGTTTGGAAAGAAAAGGAAAGGTTTTTTTTTATTGACAAGGCAGGGTAATATAGAATCGGATGGTGCAGCACGACCTCTCCAGTTCGCTTCTCTGGTTTGCTCTGTTCGCTCAAAAGGTCAGAACTATAAGGGAGATTTGCAAGCGGTCAATGCTGCAGATTTGTCAAAGCGGACCACAGTTGAACTCTGTCGTCAGTGGATTTGCTCGCTGAGGTGAAATCAATTAGCAGCGATACAAGTGAAATGAGTTTATTTTGGCTCCAAAATGTCACGGTTGTAAAAGCTCGTGACTTGGAGCCCTTACAGCGATCAGACTGCGCTGCCTGTTTTATTAGTCATCATTTATAATGATTCATATGTAAGTATACTCAGAGAAATGCGCCTGGATGTTGCCACAGAAAGTGACTTTGTTTAGTTAGTCTGTGGGGTTTTGAAAATCCTCACCACAGTAGCTGCTTGTCCTGCGTGCCCCACTTATGAACAAAGGAATTCAACTATTGCCTCGTGCCACCATTTATGCATTGCTTCAGTCATTAAGAGTATAAAACAAAAGGCCTTAAGTGTCTCGTCTGAAAATCATTACCTATTAAAACATTTCTACTTCTATTTCTTCCTCCTCTTTGGTAAACCTTCAGATTCAAACAACAAAAAAAAAGAAGCTGTGAGATTCAGTGACATTGAACCTGCAAGGTTTGCACATGACAGAGGCACTGTGTTGACTGTGTGTGTGTGTGTGTGCGTAACATATGGGATTGTCCAGTCACAAGGAGTAAACAGTGCGATAGCGGGCCATTTATCTAGATCTGTGAAACGACACCTCTACAAGAGAGTGACATAAACAACAACCATAACTCACACACACAAACACAAACACACACACACACGGCGACCTGTTAAAGTGAAATACGCGGAGCCTGACGTTTACGAGTGTCCGTCCTTATTCCTCTGACAGGAAGAGAATTCAGACAGAATGAAATCTATATCTGAAATCATCAACATGGCCGCCACGCCATAGATCTCTCCTCTCATCGCCGATCGCTGACTGACAGAGGGAGAAACGGAGGAGGGAGACGTCCGGACTCAATGTGATCGCGGCGTTTCTCTCTCAGTACTGGTTAGGCCAGAATGACACAGAGAAGAACAACGTACATTAGGGACAGGTTTCAACTTTGAGGAGACACACACACACACACACACACACACACACACACACACACACACACACACACACACACACAGGTTAATGGCTGAGCAGTAAAGCCGTGTTAATACATCAGAGCGTATTAACAATTTATACCCAATTCTCCGCCCTAATATCTCGCCTGAAGCACAAATTAGTACAAATGGTCTGCTGCCGGGTGGTGGCGGCGGTGGCGGCGAGGATTACTAGCATGTCGGGACATGGCATGTGTCACCATGGCCCGCCCTGTCGCATGAGCTAATATTGCAAGATGAAGCAGGAAGGCAGCGGCGGGGAGATAATTCCTCCGTCTGTGCTGCATTAAACCTGCACGGAGAGATCGTCGACGGAGAACCGGAGGCGTGTTTTTGAGGAGTTAGGGAGGGCAATGTGGCACAAGCTGTTCTCATATTGGTGAGGATGATTAGCAAAAGGATGGGTGGGAAGGTAGGAAGGTAGGTGGTGGTGGTGGTGGAGGGATACAGATGGAGAAGCTCAGCAGGCAGCTCATCACATCCTTAATGACTCAGCTTTGTTGGGGTGAAGGAGAGCCAGTTGCATGACAGGAGCGAGGGGAAGGTTTGATAATGTTAATGCTGTTTTATTTTCTATGCAGGCTGACAAGAGTGTCTAAAGAGAGGATTTTTGGTGTTATTTTCTCACAGGGATGATCCCCCTCTGCGTGAACATCCGCTGTATGTCTCTCTCTTTTTTTTTTTTTACCCTTTTCAAATCGAAATTCCGACGAGCAGTGTTTCCTTCCGCTCTTTATTTTTGTCACATCGCGAAGGAGCGACGGCCGCTGTGAGCAAACACTTTCAAATTGTGGTCACTCACCCAGGGAGGCTGAGCTGCAGCGATGTGATAGGGCGGCGTGTGAGGCCTGCCGCCACACAAACGCCTGATCTCACATTACACCAGGTTTCATCTACAATCTTTTCCCTCACTGCTTTAATTGTGATCGTGTTTTGCCGCAGATACTAAAGAAATAATTTTGGTCCATAACACAATCATTGAAACTTTCTGTGGCTTTTATTTTCGTAATTCTATGGATGAGACTGCTCTCCTAAGAAGAACAACAACGGCAGTCCATATGTTTAAGTGACAAAGGCCTCCAGCAGCTGTAGGAATTATGACTCCCTGTTTCAGGAGTAGATGGAGGAAGTAATGCGACAGTGTTATATAGCAGAAACCACAAAGGGAGGAAGGTGGATGAATGGATGATATGTAGTCAGCATTGTGTGTGTGTGTGTGTATGTTTTTTTTCAAACCACCTAACCTTGACTAAATAGATATTATTTTAGTTGAGATCGATATTTTTGAATCTTTCCTCTGCGCGGAGCGTTACAATTAGTTTATCAGACCGGCTCGAGCTCCCTCACTTAACCTCACAGCAGGCAGGCTGTGTTTTTTTAACAGAAGACACTTCAGATGGACACAGTTAGCAAGCAGCTGGTGGACACATTGAAGCTTGAGAGCCAAAAGTTCCCCTTTTCCAACTTGGTAGAGACCAAGAACACAGCTTAAAGAGAGTGGGTGTTAGACTTCATGTTCACCAGGTGATCAGAAACACAGTTTCAAATGAACGATAATGTTGCTCTGTAATCGCAGGATGTGTGAAAAGAAAAGGATTATGTGTGTCGCTCTGGAGGACAATCACAAAGGAGAATAGTACAGCTGAAAAGCAAAATATTTGATTATGATTATATTATGACCCGCATTAGCCTGTAGCATTACAACAAATTAAAGACCTACTGAACTGAGTTTGCTATATTTTTTCCTTGGTTGTGTCTTTGTGTGTGTGTCTGAATGAGAAAGCGAGACAGAGAAATGCAGGTTCAGTTGTGTTTTCTGACACGCCAGCGGTGCTTGGTAATGTCACTGGGCTTTGTTGTGCTTTGGGAACGAGGGAACATCAGGGCAATTTCACAAGTCTGAGAAAAAGAAGACCAACTCCTGCTCAAACTTCTAACACCTGACAACTTTCTCGGATGTTGGTCATTCGTAGCGGCTGTTTGCGGTCCTGAATTACATGCGAAATAATTCTGCCTTGTCCTCCGGGCTACGAGAGTGGAAAATAGACTGAACTTTCTCTCTAAATATGCAGGTTTATTCAAGGTATTTATAAAATTCCAGTTAGTCAGTTATATTGTTCAGCAGTTCCTCATGTAAAGCCTACAGAAAATAGTAATAATAAGATGTATACCCCCTTCCCAAAGCTTATATTGCTTTTTTTAGGCATATTCTTCAGTGCGATCTTAGCTTAGCTTTAGAATAAACTTGGAATATGTGCACGACTTTCACGCTCTTCCTTCTCCTTTGCAATGCTTTTTCTCCCAGCTGCTTCAAGGGTTATAATAGCAGGGAGGGACATTAGTGTGTAAGAGGAGTCAAGGTCCTCGGGGGGTTGCCATTGATCAGTCTAGTCATGCACACACAATACGAGCATAGAGAGTCAGCACTGGAAGTACAGTGCCATGTTAGTTCATATCCAAAAGGAGTCCATGGTGGAAAAAAAAACTGAAAGAGAGTAAAAAGAATATTTATCTCATGTGCTTGTTATGTACATTTTACTAATCTCCAAGTGTTACAGAGAAATGGCGTGGCAGCAGATACGAATCGGCGTGGGTTTGCGGTTGTCGATGTGCAGAAAGACACGGGAGAGAATGGAGAGCAGAGGAGAGAAGACGGTGGCGGCGGCGGTCGAGTGCGCGTGCCTCCCTTTCTCTCGATGCTAATTTTCTTGGCAGACTCTTAAACAGAATTTTAATTTGCTCTGTGTTTACGATTCACAGCGAACGGTGCCATCTCAGAGGCCAATGTAATCTAATTATTAACACAAACGCATGGACGTACATGCACTGATGGGCGCACACACACATGCACTCAGCAACGTACATTGTAATCTAATTAACTTGGCAAGCATTCTGAACTCATTTTCCATTTCAAAATATGCTCTTTGTGAATAGAACACTATGGGCCTTGGGGACATACTTAAATATTCATACACACTAAATATGGAATTTATATAGTGCATCTATATGCACCATAGATACAATTAGTAATTTGAAGTATAATTTTCCCTGTGTCAGTTATTTAATGTTGGAGCTGGGCCAGAAGGTCGCTTTTAAAAGATTTATAGTGTATTTCCACTCGTCTTATAGGGAAAACTTTTTATTTTAAAAGAGAGAGAGCAACAAATTATAACATGAAAGAATGATTTACTTAAAGGTTCTGTACATACAGTGAAAAATGTGTGTTTCTGCACTTCAAATGTACGAATGGGGCTTCTCATATAATCAGAGCGCTGTGTAACCAGCGCCTTCAAAAACAAACACAAATCAGGAGGGGGCACATTTCCCTCACCGGTAAGCCTCTCCATTCATATGTCATGCCAGTGCTTTAATCAGACTTGATGAGGGATTGTCAGCTCCTGTAGCTGCTTTGCCAACATACTCTCTTGGCGTCGAACGTGCGTCTACAGAGATTGTTTGTGTTATTGCGAAGAAAAGAAAAAAAAATGAAATAGAGCCAACTTGAACTGCTTGGAAGCCATCCAGACAATATGGATGATCAGCACCGTATTCATTCATCGCCTACAATTCGGCGACACTTCAACAACAGCTGATATCTGCCGCTGTTCTCAACACAACACAGGACTTTCCAATGATGAAGAGTCCAAACATGGCGGCATGAATCCTTAAAAGTAATATCTCAATATGACTCTTTGTGGCCTTTAAATGTAGCCTAGATACTTATATCCATTTCCAGTGTAATGGATGTTTATAGGGGAAAAAATATCATGGTGTCACATTAGCTGAAATCTTGGCTGTGAGCACTTTTCCATAATCGCCCCATGCTGATCCTGCGGGGCTTGACATATGGAAACTGACAGTTTTTTGGATTCCTTACTGTCTCTGAATTAATGTCTCATCCCAGTGAAGGAATTGGAGAAAACACAACAGTGAAGGGGAAGTTGACTGCTGGCAGAACATGGTACAGTGAAATTCACATTATGCACATCTTCAGAGGCATGTGGCGACGACTCGCAGGTGGTCCAATGATTCTCATTGACGACTAAAGTTGTAATGGTGATTCCTCTCATTTGGCGGTGGAGGATTATGAGTAATATTCTTCTATCCACTCTCTGGTTGGCTCCACCTTAAAGGGTCAGAAGTGTAAAGACGCCTCAGGCAGTTAACGCAGTGCCATTGTAGTAAATCAATGAAAAATAATAAATAAATCATGAAAAATGTTGGTGTATTTGATGGATGTGAAACAACTGATCTTGAATAATTTCCATATTTACGCTGGCCGATTGAAGTAGTTTTGGTCCGGTTCTTGTTGAAATATTACTTTTGTATTTTTGCTAATGCTATACGGACTGTGTTTGCACGCCTGTGTATGTGTGTGACTGAGTAAATGAGTGAGTGAGAGGCCCCCCAGTGGTAGAAATGACATTTGAACGAAGTCCCCGCTGTGACAAAGAAAGCTATCTCATGTGTGTGGGCAAAACCACACACACACACACACACACAGCTCCCGGTTCTTCAGTGAGGGCAATCTGTCCATCTGCTTGTCTGTCAGTAGCACATCATCTTTAGTAAATGGGGTTAACAGCCACTGCTGTGTTTGAGAGGCAGGGATAACAAGTCCTCGTGCCGTGGAGAGGGATGGGAGGGGGCAGAGGAGAGGTAGAGAGCCATCTACGGGAAGAGAGAGAGAGAGAGAGAGAGAGAGAGAGAGAGAGAGAGAACACATTATAGAAAGTGTAAAAATTCTCAGATTCAGGGCTTGTGATTGAGGATAATGGCTCGCTACCCCGCTGAGTTTGCTGTGCTGAGCTAAGAGCAAGAGAGAGCAGAGGAAAAATGGGGTGCTGGAGCGGCTAAGAGAGATTGAGAAAAGGAGCGGTCATTTATGAAATAGCAGTAGAATGAGGGGAGATAGATGAAGGAGATGAAGAGGAGGAGGAGGAGGTGCAGGAAGAGAGAGAGAGGGGAGGACGGCAGACATGGAGCGTTGAAGTGGGAGAGAGAGAGAGTGAGAGAGATCGCAAAGGAAGGTGGAAAGTGGGCGTCATTTACGAGATAGAGAGAGAGATGAATTCGCACCAGGTGAAACCGAACTGGACGCTCTTTTAGTGTAATTTGGCATTATTAGTCTCCACACACACACACTCACACACACACACACACACTACGAGGGACTTCATGGTGAGAAAGTGTAACATCCCTGAATGTTTTTGTCTAGTTTTTCTTTTTTTGTGCAATAACTACAAAAATGCATGCATGGAATAAAAAAAAAACAAACAAAAAAAGTGAGTGTGTGTGTGTATTCTGTGTGTATATTTGTATGTGTGTCCTTCTGTGTCTCGCATGTGGTGAGTAATGCCTAATTTATTTGAGTATTTATGAGAGCTCTTCTGTCTGTGGCCCACTGCCTGACTCATGATCTGACATATTGGTAACTATTAATGTCTCAGTGCAACAGCCTCAAACTGTTGACACCTTTAACCAGCGCGTCGGACGCTAAACACTCTGCGTACATATGTCTTTGCATCGCTGTTGTCCCGTGTTGCTACGAGGCCAAGAGGCAAACTAACCAGAAACGGCAGCGGCAAACGTGTAACAGTTTTCTACTCAGGTGTCAGTTTGCAGCGACGTCGCTAACACCAGCGGCAGCTCTTTGCACCGCACAGATGCTCAGACGCACGTGGGTGACTCATCCATCCACAAACACGTCCTTCCTCTTTTCCCACCTCCTCTCCAAGCAAGAATGCCGAAGGTGGTGAGCGTCAACAACATGAGCCGAAAGCAAACGCCGGAGTCCGAGCTTTCTGCCTTTGTGTTTTTAATCCTCAAATCAAATCCCTCCTGAGGTCAAGACCCACATCCTGTCGGCACCATGCAAAAATGAGAAACAGCGTTGTAATGACTGCTAAAAAGTGGGATGTATCGTAATTAATGTTGAAAGAGAGGAGACCTGCGTGAGCCTGACGAGAGTGAACACCGCCGGTTTTATCAAATGTGGAGTCAGCACTGTTAATGCAGCCTCACTGGGAGCAGGGCAGCCTTTAAAGTTAAAATAGCCCAATAAACAAGTCGTCTCCTGAATGTGTTAAACAATTTTTGCTGCTTGATTTTGGAGGATTAAAATGAAAACCAGACCTCTGGCAGGATGGCTACCAACGACTGCATTTTGGAAAGAAAAAAAAAAGAACAGCAGCAATCAAAACAATTATAATAATCAAACAATTTTGGACAGCGGGGCTTTAGTGCTCACTTTCCCATGTCTGTGCAGCACATATTGAGCAATTTTCAAACTATCACTGCCACCTAGCCACAGTAACGGCTTGAAAGTTGCCAAATGAACTTTCCAGAGCAATACTATGAACAGGCAACGATTCAGCTGCAAATTAGAGAGCAGCGCGCGATAAAGCATAAGAGAGTC
The DNA here is from genome assembly GCA_037176925.1 of Amniataba percoides. NCBI lineage: Eukaryota > Metazoa > Chordata > Actinopteri > Centrarchiformes > Terapontidae > Amniataba > Amniataba percoides. The sequence goes on from JBAJHX010000041.1 coordinate 19,011,751, forward strand.
TGTTGTAGAGATCTACGGTGCCAAAATAATCACTCAGCCATTCTGCTGAACGGCTCCAGCTTCATATTTATGTTGCCATGCGGTCCATATTGAAGAAATTTACTGCCATCTATTGACATTAATATGTGTAATCAAGCCCTCAATGAACTTTTACATTCCTCCAGTAAAAATCCCCCCCCCCCCGCGCGTCCTCATTTCTCTACTCTACACTCAGCGTAGTGCGCCGCTGCTCTTACTAATGCTGAGTCAATTACTACTGCAGGTGCTGAGCCTAAAAATGGGGCAGGGTGTGTGTGTGTGTGTGTGTGTGTGTGTGTGTGTGTGTGTGCCTGTGAGGGGGGTCGGGTTAAAGTGTTTACTCTGAGTGTGTGTTGATTTTTTTATTCCTGAGCCAACGGGGGTTTGTCAGTTGCCAAATTCAAAAAAAGGATCTTCCTCTGGGGAAGCGTAAGTGTAATCAGCTCGCTAAATTATTCAGCATCAAATGTACAAGCGGTAATTTTGGCGTGAGGGTGTCAGCAGGTTCAGTGATCGCATATCTTTTAATATGCATTTAAGAGTGGCACAAAGGGAAACACAGCGGCCTGGCCAATGCAACGCTGCAATAATTGGGGTCATTAATTGCTGTGTGTGCACGTTTTATTATTTGAATTTAAGTAAAGGTAAGTTAAGAACCTTGAGGAGATCATGAAAGTATGCGGATTGAGAAAAGGTTGAGAGGTCACCAAGGCCAGAAGGGATCGTCCTCTGGGAGCATTAACGTCCGCAGCTAATGACCTGAGGTTGGTGTCAGAGGAGCACTCTAACTACACGCACACAAATGGAAATGTCTGCCTACTGGCGATGATAAACCAGAGGGACCATCAGAATCACTGGGAATCATCCTCTGGGGGGCTATAAATGCCGCTGCCAAGTTTTTTGGCAATCCAGTCCAATGAGATGTCTTTCAAAGTGCTGGACTGACAGACAGACAGATGGATGGATCAATCAGCCGACATCGCCATCCTTTGGCCCCGCCGCTCGCGGAGCAATAAGGGAAATCAGAGGACATGAAAGAGCGATGAGAGGCAGGCGCGCAGTGGGTGTGATATTAGAATGTGCTTTTCACCGAGATATTAATTGGACTGGGCTTTGTAGGATTGCTGCTTTGTCTTTTTCTCATTAACGGAGCAAATTAAGAACTTTTCAAATCTCTGTTAGTCTGTTTAACATATTCATACTGGGTCTTTCAGTTCGGCTCGCCTCACTTTTAAATACTCTTTAGACAGAGCGGAGTCATTGTTTGCTGCTTTAGTTTTCATTGCCACGCAGTGTGCGCCCTTTATTGTATTGTGGGCGGACTCTTTTGTAATGGAAATGACTGTAACTTCCAACAACTGTGTGAAAAGCCAAAAAAGACGCGCAGACTTTGACTTTCACAACCACGTGACTAGACATATACATACACATAGATGCTCACAAACACACACACAACATGCAAAGTCAGGCATATCTGTGGGGATGATCAGCGCCACATGTACGTCATCTCGAGCTGACGCGTACTGTGTTCCTGCATGCAGTGCTCCTGACAAGGCTTATTGTTTGTCCTTGACACTTTCATGAATTTGATGAAAGGCTGGTATGAAAGGGCCATGTGTTGACATCACAAATCTTCAAATGTAGAGTGACTTCTTTGTTCCCTCTCACTTAGCTGACTCAAGGGACTTCTGTGCTCCGGGTGGACCTGTTGTTAATTAACCACACGGCTGCCTGACTGAAGTGTGTGCGTGTGTGTAAATGTGCACAGAAAGTGGTAGCTGTATAGAAAAGACGGAGGGGCTTCCCACATGCACCCCTCATTAGCATTGCAGCTGATTCTCAAGTGGGATGCTATACCGTACGTGCAAATCAGTATATTTTAACACAAACGTTTGTTGATTTTCTGTCTTTCAATTACCTAGTTCATCGTTTCATTCCCTTCATATTGCAGAAAGGCTAAAAGAGACTTAACATGCATTTTCAATACAGATCCTCTTAGTGAAGGAGCAGCTGTGGCTCAGCAGCCATGCGGTAAAGACTGGGACTTCTGGATTTGCTTTATTTGTGAGTCTCTGTGTGAGCGTCTCCAAGCCAAATATGTGCTTTTACATGTGTGTGTGTGTGGTTTGGTTTGTGCACACACATTGGTGCATAAATAAGGAATCAGAATTCGTAAAATGCTTAATTCGTTTGTCATAATAAACTGCTCCTTTGTGGCTCATGGCTATCTGATAATGGTCTCATAATGACACTGAATTGGCCCGTTCATTTCACTTCGTTATTCAGTCTGACATCATGCTCATGTTTTTTGTTTGGTGGTTATTTAGTTGCAGCCTTTTGGCGCTGGCTGCCACATCTGTCACTTAAGTGCAATTATCTCTGTAGGTTCAGTTACAACAATCTGTGCAGTTGCATTGATCTGACGTTTTTGTTGCTGTTTTTTTTCTGGATCAGGCACAGGTGGATGACATTTTTGTTCTTAAATCCTCCAATGCTGTTTTGGTTGATTCGGATTCTCGAACAGCGTAAACAGCAATTCATGGTGCATTCTTGGAGATTTCTCTGTCTGTCTACTTGTTTGCTTGTTAATTTTGGATATTGGATGTAGGATTGATGTGTAAAACGTGGCGGCGCAGACAGCCTGGTACACTGAACACTGTGTGTGTCCCTCTCTGTTTCACAGTGCATGTGAAGGCAGGGACGTGTGAGGTGATCGCTGCCCATCGCTGCTGCAACAAGAACAAGATCGAGGAGAGATCTCAAACTGTCAAATGTTCCTGCTTCCCTGGGCAGGTTGCTGGCACCACCCGGGCCATGCCCTCCTGTGTCGACGGTATGTACCGCCGTTTCTCTTTCCCAATGTCAGAACCACACCTGATTTTAGTCCTGTCTTTAAATCTAATATATGTTTTTTTATGGTTTCATGCTGATCATACATTCGTGTAACAATGAAGTATATAGCGTCAGTTCAATGCAAGGGAATGCATTAGCCGATCTATATCTACTTGGGATGTAAACAAACCAGAGCCACAGAAATGAAAAAAAATTCAGGTAAAAAAATACTATTTTCAAATAACTCTTTTCGCACTCTGAGCCTATAGTGTCTATATTTGTGTGTGTTTGCTGGCTCCTGCTAGTTTGCCTCATTCTCCAACCTGTTCCAAGCCCTACACAGTATTCACGCTTGACGAAAATCAGACCACGGCGTAGAGCGCTGCCTGACATTTGCACCTCTCAGCAGTCGTCAAAAATGCGCTGCGGTAGCACGCAATAAACTGCTTCCAGCTGGTAATCACATCCATGCAGGTGCACAGAATGGCCATTAGAAACCTGATTCATTTCACAACCACTATCCTGATATACTCCCTCCACCACCAAGACCTCCACATGCGCTCGTGCATTTTTTTTGGCATCCTAGATTTAGCTTAAGATCATACAGGTATGTGTTTGTTAGAGGGCAGTGGGGGGGATTAGCTCTGCCAGTGCGAGCCTCGGTGCTGCTCAAACTCTTTGAGCACTCCCTCAAAAGAGCGGAGCCTTTTTCTGCCAAATCTAACAGTACAACCATTTGCTATAAATGGCAAAATTCCCCGGCGTTAAGTGTCTCTGACTGAATGTAATTGATACTCTGGTCCTGAGGCAGTAATCTGAACAAATGTGGCACTCAAAAACCAAGCGTTATTTGGCCCAGAGCCCCCACCATGAAATCCATCACGACGATATACTGCGTGCACGTGCCCATTTTAAACGTGCACTCTGCTATGTGTGCTGCTGCCCTCTTAAAACTGATATAGATAAATTGATGTATGGCTGGAGTAAACCTTGACTTGAAAGTGACGAGTAGATGTCAATATTCCCCTGGTGGTGTTTGTGCGCGCCAGTAGCCAAAATACTGTATGTGTCCTTGAAGCCGCTAAATGGAAACGCACGCTGAACAGAATCAGGAAGTAGAAGTTCACCTTCCTTACGCTGTCCCTGCTGGATGACGTGAGGTTACACTGCACACACAAGCGTTTTGGAAACAATGAAACACCTACTCATTCTTTTATTCAAGTGAAGGTAAGAGAAAAGGAAATCTGAACCTTTCTGAATGGTGAAAGTAATCTGTGCTTCACAACCAAGCAAATAATTCCAATGATGCACATTAAAATTGAATACGACAAACTCTAATATAACATAATGGCTTCTTAACTGGGAGGCAATATAGGGAAAATTCACCGTGGAGAGGAATTCAGGTGTTCCTGCTATTTTGCTGAGCGCTTCGGTCGATGTTATGTGAGCGTAAAAAGACCCTCAACACGGATCTTTATTGCAAATATTATAATCTGCAGAAAGTGTTATCTTTATGGGGCTGCTTTGCTGACGGTGAATGAAAGGTTGGTTCTGCCAACCCGAATGTTTATCTGGTCTTTTACACATAAATGAGCTTTGTTTCGCGGTAGTGCTGACAATTCTAGGAAAGGAAATGTACCTATATACCCAGAAAATCCCCCCCTGGCTGCTGTTCCTGTGTCCACAAAATCAGTATCCCGCACCCCCTGCAGCTATGAAGAGTGGCACTTGACAAAATCATACTCTGCAGCCTCTGCGGCTCTGTTGTTTCTTGCTTTAGGAGTTCATAAAAAAAGTGAACAAACAGGGGAACTCACTTGTTGAACAGATACAGTAACAGTATGTGTTAGCTTAGATTATTTGTGGTTTATTATGCATTGATTTAGCATGAATTATTAGTATCATCAGTAGTTGTGGGGAACCATGTCTGGCTTTAGCATTTGAATACATTGTAAGTGCTCATGGCCCTCTCAAATTGGAAACTTTATTAACCATAAAACTCTTAAATTGCACCCAGGCATTACATTAATGTTGGGCTGACACAAATCCTGACAGACCACATAATGGCCTTGATGAAAGTCCGCCTCGGCTTTGTATACTGGGATCCCTCCATTCAAAATGGCTACAGTCTGCAGCATCTGATTACTAAGAAATCCCTCCTCAGACATGATTGCAAAGTTGGACTGTTCTTGAAAAGTATCCCCCTCAGAAAGTGTCACTAAATCCCAGAGAATTATATAGCTGAATACGGGCTGTTTCTTACTAAGTATTTAGTTACTAAATTGGAGCGATAATTACTTTAATGCTTGTGTGCAAATACTTGACTGTCGCAAATAGCCAATCTTAAGAATGACAAAAGAAGAGAGAGGGTATTCATAGCAAAATATTTTTATATGTTCGTGCATTTAGTCAGTCAGCTTTTCCTGTGCTGAGTGTTCTTTTGTTATTTTTTTCTTTGTGATATCTAATCATCTTTCCCGTTCTTGAGGTGTCTGGTCTTTCTCAGCCTTTGTATGTGTGTGTGTGTGTGTGTGTTTGCTAAAGGCATCACTTCATTTTTATCTGATTTGATGTGTTGTGAGACACACTCGAAACCCTGAAAGATCACAACATATCCCAGCTGTCTCGTGCATATCTTGCCTCCGGTTTTGTTATATCGTTTCCTGGTTTGAAGTGAAAATGTACACCATCCCCTGTGATCAAATTCACATGACTCCAGTACCCATAAAGCTCAAGCACACAGTACACTGACAGTACACAGTACAGTTTCTGTCTTCTAAGGTACAATCCACATTAATGCACCGCTTAGGGATAATTATTGGACTACAAGCTAACTTTATGTACAGTTTTTTTATAGAATAAATAGGTGTATATGTGTTCACAAGCAGTAAAAGCTGTGTATGTACCATTTCTTCTAAATTGTAAAAAGGTGCAGTACTAAGAGAAGCCATGTGTGTTTGGGAAAATACCAAATGAAGTTGATTTGTAAGTTCTGGTAGCCTTGAAAAAGACAAAATGAAAAAGGTGGAAGGTTGGGCCGCGTACAACTATGTGACAGACTCACGCTGAATTAAATATTGGATCTGTTTTTCAGGAGCAACATTCTGCCAGTAAAAATAGTATTTTTCTTCAAATAAACAAATCTGGAGACACTGAATTTGTTCACATCTAACGGTACAAATAAGTACTCAATGTCCAGGGTACAACAGCTGTACCTGGGAGGGTGTTGTCCCACTGGCAAGCTGTTGCAGCCCCAAAGGTACAAGTTTAGCACTGTAATGCTTAGAAAATCTCAACATACTGTAACCCATTTTTATTTGTTGAAAGGTTTTCACATTTCTTCTTCAGATGAAAATTTCTATTTTATGCCTATTTGCCTTAAGGTTATATATGTATATCCCACTGAAGGTTATTATATAACCCCTGAAGGGACATATGGACGACATCGCAATAATCACATATGTAGAATTTTAGATTTCTCACACTGCTCTGCATACAGCTATTTGTGGCTCCTCAAGGTTGGAAATTATTCACGTTTGGTGAATTTTACATTGATATCGAGTCATCTGTCAGGACGTATGTTTGCACTCACTTGTTTTTATGCATAGTTTTAATTTGTGCAAGAAAGCTTGTACAAAAATAAAATAAAAAATGGCAATCAAATTTTTAACAACAACAACAACAACAACAACAAAAAGAACCCATTATTCTGTAAATTCGAGACCTGGCTAGGAAAACCTCGGCGTGAGTCTTGAATGAAAGCACGCACCACAAACATCAGACACCAAACTAATGTGCTGCCCTCTCCTCTCTCCCTCCAGCCTCCATTGTGGCCCAGAAGTGGTGGTGTCAGATGCAGCCATGTATGGACGGCGAGGAGTGTAAGGTTCTCCCAGACCTCACAGGATGGAGCTGCAGCACGGGCAACAAAGTCAAGACCACGAAGGTATGCCGTACCCAAGATCTCTCTCTCTCTCTTCGATATCTGCATTTTCCAAATCCTCTAACGTGGTGGAGTGACCCACTTCCACCTCTGTCGTGTTGCGCCTCCGTCCTCTCCCTTTTCGCCGTCCCCTCACTTATTTTCCCTCCGTATCGCTCTTTCTCTCACCCAATTTCTCTCTCCTTACTTTCTCCTTCTGCCCTTCTTGGATCTAACATCAAACAATCTCTGAAGAAAAAAAAAAACAAAAAACAAGGCCAACAGGAACAAGGCAAACAACACACACACACATATACACAGGGAGAGAGAACATCGTAATTCCCTTCACTCCCACTTGCCCTGCTTCCCTGCGTCTAACTGGCATGCCATCTGACTCGATGCAAAAACGCCTCGCCACATCGCCACAGAGGTGGTAATTGTCCTCGAATAGTTTTTATGCTCCGATTCGCCCATAATGCAGGATGTACAGTACATGCACATATATATACGTCCGTGTACTTTCTCACTTTCCATGCGCCATCCATTCAGTCTCAGTCTTTGTGTGTGTGCGTGGATGTACATATGTATCTTCCCCCTCAGCCCCCCCCGGCACCTGTTAGCTTCTCTTCAGTGGTTTGACCTGAGCAGGCGCTTAGCTGTCCGTCAGAGGAGGGAATTTGCGTTAACTCCTCGCCCCTCGTTGCTTCTCTTTCCAGCCCTCCATCCTCCTCTCTGCCTTCTCACCTTCCATTATTCATGGCTGGGTGCAGACCTTTGTTTTCTGCCTAAATAATTGATTGAAGGCGTGGTCAGAGGAGGGGAGAGTGCGCCTCCTTGGGTAAAAAAAGAGAGGGATAAAGAAAAAAGCCAGAGACACCCCTGTGCCTCTCTTTCTCACTCTCTCTTACACCCGGAGACTGTCTCCCATAGGCTGGCCTGATTAAGAATTCCCTCCCGATTTTTTTTTCTTCTCACCTCTCACCTAGCAAAGTGGATCTCACCCTCTCAAGTTACACTCTTCCCTTTTTTTCTTCTTGTTCTTCTTCTTCTCAACAGCCACTCCTCTCATTCGGGCCCAGAACAGTGGAACTGAACTCTCCAAATTCACAGAGATAAAGAGACAAAGAGAGGCAAATGGAAAATGGCAGAGTGGTCTTGGAGTATGTAACAGGCATAATTGAAGAAAGGGAGAGAGACACATGAGGGTTCATCAGATACGAAAGTGATGCAATTTCTGATTTTGCGAGTGCCGCTAGGAAGTTGCTTCACGCACATTTGATATCATGCGTTTAGTTTTTATCAATCTCAAAGAGCGCGTTTTAATTTGCTGAACGAGATCAAAGCCGAAGCGGTTTCAGCCAGGCATCGCTTCATCATTGACTCTGTCGTGGTTTGAAAGAGCACAAATATTTGCTGTCTCTTGCATTCAGGTCTTTGATCAATGATCTTGGTGAGTGTGCACGCGTGTGTGTGTGTTTATACACCACGCGCCCCGTTAGCTGATGTGTTTGCCTGATGATGAAAAGAGTGACTTTTTTTCTCCTCTGGTGTGGCACGCCGAGGTCAAGATGCGCAGGCATCCAGATCAATAGCATCGAACGTTCCCTTATAGTCCCATTAAGACCTGCTCGTAAATTGAAATTGACAATGGAGTGAGAGAGAAAGAGGGTGAGAGACAGAGAGGCATGGAGAGTGTAAAAAAAAAAAAAGGAAGACCACGACAGGGGGAGATGGATGAGAAAGAAAAAAACAACAAGTGGAGAGTGGAAGGTTGAAAGCAGAGGTGAGAGGCAGATGGAAGAGTAAAGAAAACACTCGAAAAAACAGGAATTTGGGGACTGGTCGGCTGACAGGGAGCTTATGTCTGGGTACACAGAGCGGGCACAAAACACAAAAGAGGGTTTGGCACTCCACGTCCTTCCCTCCATCCATCCCTGGCTGGGATCAGGCGAAAGGAGGAGAGAAGGAGGGCAGAGGGAGGAGAGAGGGAGGGGATAGGAGACAGCTCGATCAATGCCAAATAATATCATATGGATGAGCAGACAGACGCGGCCCGGCTGCCAAGCCAATGAGCTGTCACAGACTGCGGAGGGAGTGCGTGTGCATATGCGCCGATGCACACACGTATACACACGTTACCAAACAAATGGCGAGGTGTCAGCAGCGCATGCATGTTTCACTTACTGTATAGCTTGCTCACATGGAGACTAAACAGACAGTGGCAGTCTGGAGGTACCATCAAACCTCTTTTAGGAAGCAGATTTTCTCCTTTATAGGAACAATAGTGAATCAAGACCTGTGTAACCTAAACTGATTTTAAATGATTAAAGTGTAAGAGCTAAAAAGCTAATTAAGATCAAACATCTAAATAATAGCTGCCCATAATTTACTCTTGCGTGACTCAGTGTAACAGTGAAAGCTTGTGGAATAAGCAAGAGAAAATAAGACACTTGTGGGCCTAAAAAGTCCCGTAGAGATGACACTCGAGCACTGCTTGTGTTCTTTGTAAACGCAGATCTAACTATCTAAATCCGCTCCCTAATTGTGCACAGAAACAGCCACCTAAAGGCGTATTTAAACAGGCGAGGGGATGAACACCTAGAGGGACTTTGTAGCACCTTAAATCGGAGCAGGCGCAGAGACGCCGCGATTCGCCTGTATGCTGCACTGGCGTGACAACAAACGCCTGCGGACTCTTTGATCAGGCACAGGAGTAGAAGCCTGAAGGCAACGGGAGCGGGCCCAGGAAGGGTGGCCCGGAGCCATTCAGAGCAGATACAGTACAACAGTTTCAGCTGCCAGCTTGGAGGAAAACGCTCCTCTGCGCGATCTCCGTCGGCGGCTGGCCTTCACACTTTGTTAGCTGGCACCTGGGTCGAACAAAAGGCGGACTCCCTCAAGAGGAAATACAGGAGGGACAGCATGTGTTGGGTTTAAGAGGGGAAGCCGCTGGGAGACACAATGAGAGAGAAAACAGAACAAGAACGGTTTTGGAGAGTCTGGTCTATTACGGGCTGAGCGCTGGCAGTTAGAGCGCAATTTGTGTCTGTTTGGTCATTGACTAGTTGAAAACGTCTCCTAATAGGTTGAAATAAACCACGGAGGGGAAAAAAAAAAAAAAAAGACAGCACGAGCTAAGAAAACAGAACGATGGATGGACGAGATAAAGAGACCATGTGATTAGAGCAGCCGTCTCCACAAACAGACGAAATGACATGGCAGCGGGCCAGGCGCCGAGAGTGAGGCATTGTGGGCCGACTGCCATGACTCAAGCTGTGTCTTATTTAGTCTCTTGCCAGGAGAGACAGAGACCGCGCTAGCCTCGTTGTCGGTGCTCCGCCAACGAGAAACACTTCCAATCACTTCCAAATAGCGGGCCGTGCCGCACGGCGCCACATCGTTTAAAACCACCTCGCTCCGCCGCGTTTTCTGTGACCTCTTCCTCCGTTTCAGGCCACTTTTTATTTACTGACCCGCTTCCTTTCTCTCTGTTTCAGGTGACCCGATAGTCCCGCAAGCCTCGAGGGGAGCAGATAAAATGCTGGTAGAGTTACTTACACGGCACAAAGGACCTATCAGTGGGGAGGAAATGCACTCAGACGGACATCTCCGAGGAGCTAGTAATTGTTTCATTTTTTTTCTGAGGATATGGTGGCCGAAGAGACAGGACTCTGACGCCGTTTTCCATCACCTTAAACGCAACTGAGTGTCCTTGGTCCTTTTACCGCAGAGGACCTCATCACCCACAATCCTTTACCGCAACAACAAACGACAACTTCAAAAAAAAAAAAAGTGAACGATGACCTAAACAACACTGGATTTAGATGACGAGAAAAAAAAGACTCTCTTTACAAAATCTGTATTCTTCATCTCTCTTCTATGGCTTAGTTGTGTTCCATATGCATACCAGGAATGAATAAAATGGATCTGGATTTTTAGACAGCTATGCCGTGTTACAGACGTCACTACAGGAAAAAAAAAAAAAAGAAAGAAAGAAAGAAAGGAGTGGATCCCAAATGGCCGTCCCGTCTAGTCCGGGTGACACGTTTCAATTTAACTGTGCCACACACGACACACCTGACGCTGTCAAAATGTCTCTCAGATCTGAAACCTTTTCTGTTTTTTTTTTTTCCAGAGTTCACCTCCATCAGAAAACCCTTCCCTTGAATAGTTTGTGGCTTACCACATGCCATTTTTTAAAAATGGGGAGACATTTTGCCAGTCTTCTTTATTCTTTATTTTTTCTTTCTTTTATTTTTTTGAGCAGAGGAGACAGAGAATCCTTTCGGGGCGAGGTTAGACTAATACCAAGTAGATGTTATGGTATATTGAAACATGTAAACGTGTAAAAAATGGTACCATGGAATCAATGGGGCTAAAAATAAATCGACGCTCTAATGGTTTTAATATCTGTGTTTTTAAACGCCTGTTAACCGCTATTGAGTACATGTGTCAGTATTATATGAAATGAATAAAACCTTTCAAAAGAAAATATAAAAGATCTCCAGTTTGTTTAAACGCTGCAAGTTAACCTTTGTGAAGATTCAGCAGAGATGAAGGGTCTTTAAAGGTCAAGAAGCTTTGTTGATAACATTAAGTACAAATTCATTGGCCAACCTTGAAGTGATGGAAAAATTTGAACTCATGAATGACTGTTTTTTATTTTATTTTATTGTTTCATCTTTATTTGCTGCTTTAATAACACTGCTTTTACCTCCCGACAACTGCCGTTAAAAAAAACCCTCCAAATCTGAATGCTGTTCCTCGGCCGTCACCTGCGATGGTTCATTGATCGGATGGTCAGAGTTGAGAGAATATCACATGCTGACCTCTGTGCTGTCATCAACGCGGGCTCTGATACGAGGGGAACCTGCACGTTTTCGGTGCAGAAATGTCAAAGAGGTGAGAAAAGAAAACGGAAATTTGCATGCAGGGCACCTCACACAGGGCTGCGAGAACAAACCAGGCTGGTAAACAAGACTTATTGCAGGATGCCACGGCTCTATTTTTGGCATTTTGCAGCAGCTTGATCAACAGGTGAGTTTGTGGACTGGCACACGCTTCCTGCCACAGATACACGCAGTGAACCTTGTTTTACCAGCAACTGAATTGTTGTGTCGAAAAAAAACGATTTGGCACATGGGCTGGTCTATATCTCGATGTGAACAAACTCACTGTTTAGCTGTGCGTTAGTTTGACATGCCAAGGCTGTTCTGCCATATTTTTCCTTTGGGTAGTTAACAGCTCATCTGCATTGAATGTATGTTCGATTTGAGGGGTGCGCATGTTGCTGCAGCGGCCTTGTGGCCACCTGCAATTGTTGTTCTGTGGTTGCTTTGCATACTCAAGCCTGATATCACAGATGTATCATGTTGAGGTATTCATCAGTCAGACAAGATATTTCAGGGTCTTTTATAATGTGTTGGAATCACATCTTAGCTATCACCATCTCCCCCAGCTGAGGTGGTAAACCTATTTGAATTTTAAACTTAAAAAAAATGTTCTCACATTGGTATTTTTTATTTTTCAGGCAAAACTCTGCGGGAAACCCTACATGATTTATCCTCCAGGGAGCACTGACAAGTTTATTTGTCGGCTGTAAAATGGCCCTCTCAGTGCACAATAACCAAATTTTAAGGGATCCTTTAACACCTCACGCTTTAAAAAAAATGGCATTGTATCAGCTAAAATATCAAATATCCAACAGTGTTGTGTGTCTTTTGCATACAGATGGACAAAAAAAAAAAAGACCACGTTTCTAGGAGCTGTAATACGGAGAATGAGCCTCCCCCGTGAGTTCTTCTTCGACTCGGTCACATTACGACGAATAAATACGGTTCCTTGTCAGAACGCATTTCCTCCCGTCCGCCTCAACTGGACCAAGCGGCAGCGCACAGGAACCTGATGCAAATTCTATGACTGTACCGCCGCTCTCACTCACCGACCGCAGTGTGATGGATCAACATCAGATGATCACAGGAACATGACTGGTGCAGTACCGGCGGAGCACTGAGTCAGGCACACTATGTACCGTACTATATATCTGCCCTCGAGCCAGGGTTACGTGTATCGTGTACACCCTTCCTGCATCCCTGCTATCTGTGCGAGCCATCAACTCTGACAATTAGATGAGAAAGTCTACTCAGTCACAAGCACTGTCATATTGAATATTACGGTAAGATCAGGTTGATGTAGGTTTAAATATAGAAACAATTCAAAGCACTGTTGCACAGCTGTGGAGAAACTGAATCAAGACAGCAGACTGTGTTTTACTGTAAGCGTGCGTCTGCCCGTGAGAGATGATGAGTGGCAGGATTCCTGTGTTGTAAACATGATGATGAGGGAGATGAGACAAGCAGGCCCAGACTAAGAAAGTTGGGAAAAAAAAAAGAAACAAAAAACAAAATGTTGGGTTTGAGGCTGCGGACATTATCTCTTCTCTCCATGACACACACACACATGCTATCTGTGTTGTGTTGCATTAAAGCTGCCTTTCTCTAAAACGCTTTTCTGATTTGGCTAATCTCCCAGTGGATCCTCTCAGGGGCTGCGGCCTTCCACTGAGCCCCAGTCAGTCTGTGTGTGTGTGTGTGTGTGTGTGTGCGTGTGTGTGTGTGTGTGTGTGTGTGTGTTTCATGGCCTGGGCTCTTTCTGGGGCCTCAACGCGTCGTTAGTGCATGTCATTAAAAGATTACCAAGAATAAACCCACATACATATTCTCACACATTCACACACACACACACACACAGGCGAGAGGCGAGAAACAGGAACAGAGCATGAAACAGACTGAGAAAAATTACACAGAGAGAGAAAAACGTGTCAAAGGCTTCTGACATCAGAATATTCATATTTCTGAGTACTCCTGTTAACTCCTCTCAAGGTGTTTCTAAAGCTGCGTGTGGATCCAATCATAAGGCAACCGCGTGAGGCTTGCTGAAATCCTCCCCCAGCCACCCCCCACACCGGCCCAACCTTCGCTGTCACGCAGTCACGCCAAACATTCAACAGCGGAGATGACGCAGAAAAAGTGTCAGGTGGGGCCCTGACGGCGTCCTCGTATCTGTCTGACAGTTCTGATCGACACCGCAGCGAAGCATTAATCCTGTCATTTGTGTCCGAGTACATCCAGATGATGCTGAGATTAGTCAGCGCGCCCTCTGGTTAGCGGCGGTGATGAAGCGGTCGCCGTACCAACAGATGCCGGAGCAGATGCTGCAGCTGGCCGAAGGACGAGATAGGCTCTCGTAGATGCATCGTCACCACCAGGACGATGATTAGAGGAGGCAGGGTTGAGTGGCGTGCACGACCGTGTCTGTGTGTTTAGTAGGGAGCCGAAGAGAAACCAAAAACCGGACTCAGCTGCAGAAGGAAGGAAAACCTTCGCAACAAAACGTCCTGCTGACATCATTTATTGTGGACTTCTCACCTGAAGCTTTACTGTATCTTTCCCTTTAAATTAGATATTTCCTCAGTGTTTTTAAGTCATCCATGTTGATCTATGACAACTTGTCCTCCTGCATCGTCTCCACTTCCCTGGTCCAACCTATTTAGCCATTAATCTTCCCTTTTCTCTTTGACATTCATTCACCCGGCTTAAGTACATACCATATAAGACTCATTCTATCAACAGTGAAGCTAATCCTATAATCATATTGTTGAACTTTGTATTTCTCTTCATTCTCTCTCCTCATTTTGACTTGTTAAACACGGTCGACTCACCTGTGATAACATTAACAGTGGCTGCAGTTCACTGCTGTGACCCTTCTATTGTGCGTCGTGGCACTTTGTGGCAGTTCTAATGTACACTTTGAAATAAACAGACCTATTATTAATGTAATTAGTTACACCTGAGCTGAGTATGACACCTTGTCTGTGAGAAAGGTTTATTTTTAGGCTTTTTCTTTCCTGGTTGGCACAGTTAGCTACTTTTCTCAGTGCCTTTAGAAAAGTTTGAGGAATCTGCAAAATTAAGTTTAAGGGAACTTAACATCCTCTGTTGTTTTAGGAACTGCTGTTAGATTAATTGATACAAATCAACTTTACATGACAAATTATGTTCTAATTAGCAATAATTATGTTATTATTTAATATTGAATTATTATAGTTACATTAATGATAATCACTAACATTAGTGCATAATTCAGAGACAATTAAAAGGACAGGCATGTCATTTAGTAAATAAAAATATGTCTAACTTGACATGGCTGACAGGCATGAATAATAAGCCCAACGATTCCTTTCAAGTGTGATGCATCATGTGCCAGCAGTGTTGCCATTCACAGTATACTGCACAGTGCCAGTTGACATAGATGAGAAAATTAACAGCTGTATGTCTTAACTGTTTCTAGTACAACATGAAGGAAGTAGTCTTTCTCAAACTGGAAGGATGCTGGTGTATGCTTTTCTCTCCAAGACAACTCTGAAAGAGTTGGAGTTGATATTTATCTCAGTGTTAGCTATCATAGCTGGCCTTGGCAACAGACTGTTGGCAAGGAGACTCAGAAGTGATATGAAAATAAGTATAAATAGTTACTCTACAAATAAGATCAGCATGGCAAGTGACAGTGGATGACTTTACATTGTGCAGATTTACGAATCTGACTCAGTCTCTCAAGTAATCAACAAAATTACTTAAAAAGAATTACCTGGGTTAAGTGGGTTAGAACAAACATATCTAAGGTGCATCTGCGGTTTCATCAACACCTTTGTTACCTGCTGCTTGTAATGGCTTTTAAAGAAGCCAGTGAGTGCTTTTACTTTTAGGGAAGGTGAGCAGTCAGGCTTTCTGGTTGATTTAGATACAAGATGGAGATACAATTTCATAGCTAATATTGTCAAAAATGTGGCTAGTTTTTTTAAAGCAGGCGTGTTAATTGTATGAAATGTTTGAGAGAGCATAAGTGTTTTTGATTGATGGGTAGAGACTGATACCAGATTTGTTTGTGTTACGGTATGATGGTTACGCAGTGTACCGACAGCTGTCAGTGCAAATGAAATTAAATGGCACTGCAGTTACATGACTCTCTTATCTAAACTGCTTCACAATTTGATCATTTTACACACAACAATGGCAGCAACAGGGCGGTCTGACCATCGGGATCAATTAGGTGCTCTGTGTCTTGCCCAAGGACAGCAGCAGAAGATGAGGGCAGAACCACCAAACAACTGCCCTGTCTATGAAAAGTGCAAAGAAGAGCTATTGTGTGTATTTCTGAATACAAAACACTGCACTTTACCTTTAAATGACAGAAATGCTGAGAAAATAATAAAATCTTTTGAGAACTCACTTGGAAAACAAAGGAAAGCGTGGCAGGATAACAAGTCTCTCTGAGTCTCTGTGTTAAATGGTGAATACTAACAGCAAATCTATGTCCTTTTGCCTCACTTTTTTTAGTGTACACATCTTTGTGTGTAAGAAACCATGGGTGAACTGATCTTTTAGACAAACAGTAATTTTCAAATGATTTATTTATCGTCACCTCATTAAGGCCTGTGACGACCTCTGCCCTTTCCTGTCAACCTGTCTTTTGTCTACCTGTTTTTCAGATACCTCAAAGGATACCTGGCTGTTACTAATGGTCTCTCTCTCTCTCTCTCTCTCTCTCTCTCGCTCTCCTGCAGGCACCTGTTTGGTTATTCGGCAGCTTTCTTTCCCCTTCAGTTCTTTTTTTGCTCTTTTTACATGCATTTTTTTCATGAATTTTGAGCACATTACAAAGGCTAATTACCTGCAAACTTACCCAAACCATATTTATTACTTACCTACTCCTTACCCTCACTTTAACCTAAACCTGACCTTATCCTAACTTTAAGCCAATAAAATGCAATGATTTCTGTTATGAGGACTTCTCGAGTCCCCACAATGTGACTGTGTTACCAACTTCATGTCCCCACAACGTAATATACACATGAACCCCAACCCTGACCTTGACCATAATCTAAACTTAATTCTAACTTGAACCTTAAAACTACGTCTTACTCCTCAAACAAAGTGAGGATGAAGTGAAGTCCTCTTTTTCCAAAAATGTCTGGAGGTCTAAAACTCCAGTTGGTTCCCACACAGAGAGCACACGCTGCTTTTGTATTATATTTTCAAGTAACCACAGTTTGTTCAATAAATCACTTTGTCATGGGCTTATAACCCAAATTGGTGGCCCAGTTTTGGCCAAGTTTGGTTCAATTTTGTTTGGTAGATTTTGAGGTTTGCTCTCTCCTTGGGAGGTTATTTGTCATGGACCATGTGAGAAGCAAAGTGTTACCATCTTGGGGCACAGTTGTTGTTGTTGTTTTTGGTCCTCACAGGCCCGAGTCTTGACAACAGCAACAGCAATCAACAACGTCACATTACACATGTAAACGTAACCAGAAAATGAAGAGGTGTCCCATATGCATGTGTGTGTTGTATCCTGAAAACAGATACATCACTCCTGAAACAGTTTTCATATTCAATAGAATTCAATGCTCTATGCAGTTTGTGCAGTATGCAGGCATGCAGCCATAACCCTTCTCTTGTCTGATTCTTGTGATTCTGACACATAAATCGTGAGACTTTGAGAACAGAGCAGATCTGAGCAGGTTACAAATGAACTCAACAGATCAGCGTGACATATAATTCAG
>JBAJHX010000041.1:19032182-19051409 GCA_037176925.1 Amniataba percoides
AAGTTCCACAGAGGGAAATATAACTCAGGATGAATTTATGCGGCATTGCATCGCTGCTTACGCACATAGTGAGATCATGCTGTAGGTTACATCAAAGTTAACATGCACCCACTCAAAAATACAGCAGCAGCCAAGAGAGATGCCACGTTGAGACTGCAACATCTGTGAATGGTCAGCTTGAGCCACTTGCATTTTCTCTGACATTTTTCCGATACCGGAGCAAATTGTTGTCGCAGTTATGGTAGCTACAACGCGAATGTGAGGGGTGTAGGTGGAGGACTAGTCCTTTACAGCTCAATGTCTCAGTATCTCCCTCCGGCTCTGTATTGCACTGCATTAGCCAAGCAACACCTGCTTTCCAGCGATTAAATCTGAAGAATTTGCTCTAATTAATCTTCAGAAACTAATAAATCATTAATAAATTCATTAAGAAAAAACCCTGTGACTTTAAGAGTTAACTCTGAACAGGAAACGTGCACATTGCACAGACAGGTGCACACGTGCAAACGCATCACCTTGTTGAATATATTGTTCGTGCGCGCCCCCCCAAAAAATGGGAGCATGCAAAATTGTACACACTTGAGTACCCCTCAATGAACACTCTCGCAGCTCTACATGCAGGCTAATGAATACATCCCACAACACTTTAGAGTCACTGCAGATAATGAAGTCTATTTGCATAATTAAAAGGGATGAATCAAAAGGTAATTTACAGTACCCTCTTGTCCCCTGCTAAAACGTAGGCTGAAAAGGAGGAAGGGAAGGAGGGCGGGAGGTGTTGCATACACTTACATCCTCACCCTGGGGAGCCTTTTTGAAGTCGTGTGCAAGGTGGGGTTTTTAAAACAGGCATTAGAGGAAAATGAACCTTTGTACCTCGGCGTGTCACACATAATATCGATGGCATCACCGTAGGAGTGTTCACACACACACACACGCCCAAAACGCTGTGGAAGCAATGGTGGGGGGCGATTCTTCAAACACATGGACACAAAAACAGTCCACCATTTTTCCTTCAATCAATTTTTCCCACCTTTCCGCCGACCTCTCCTTTCATTTCTCTCTCCATCCATCCATTTCTGCATCCATCCCCCTCCAAAGCCTCCAGTCAGCAGTCAGCTATAGAATTCCATTACAGTCTAGTGATGCAGCACTTCAAAGGAGGGAGTGCTGCGTGTGTGTGTGTGTAACTGTGGGAGTGTGTACACGTGCAATACACTGCGAGTGAGAGATTTTATTTATTTATTTCTGTTTTTTTTGCTATGTGCAGGGAATCTCATCATCAGGCACACAACAGTGATGTCCCCAGCCAATATTTATCCTGCAGTGTGTGCAAACAGTTTTTCTTTCTCTTTTTTTTTCTTCTTTTTTTTTCTTAATCTGGAATGTGCCGTAAGCAGCTACTTGGATTTTGCTCAAAAATGTGATGTCTTGCAAGGGTATTTGCTTGAATGTGTTTTGCAGCAGCAGTAGGCATGTCTCCATCCAAATATTGTACCAAGCGCTAATTTGAAGTATTACCATCCAATCGTACCTGTACCTCCGCTGCAGCCTGCCTAATGTAGCGTTTGTGTCAAAATCTTGGTGTTTTTGTCTGAGTTTTTTTTTTATCATTTGGGCTCTCAGATGGGGGTGAAATGGGATCTGGCAGGAGTATGGCACCCATGCTGGAGATAAAATATAAAGGAGATGGTAACCTGCCAGCACTGTGTTCACATTTTCTGCTTCTATTTGCCTTTTGTGCATTTTAATTTTTGTCAACTAACTATGTCAATGTCAACTATCTGCCATATTTAGATAATTTTTTTAACCACATTTTTCTCAATTTCCATTCAGGTTTTCTTAAGACTGAAAATGTGCCATTGTGGAGATATGAATTGAATAAGTCCATAAATAATTAACAAAAGGTTAGTTATAAAACTCCCTCAGCAAAAGCTCAGCTGTTTAGGCTGCAAACTCCTCTTTCACACAGCCAAGCAAATGTTTCTGGTTGCTCTCCCTCATTTCAAATAACAAGACTTAGAAGTCATCTTCTGAGGTGTGACAATCAATACATCTCCTATTTTATCTTTTAACGCAAGTCGGTGTTAATTGGCCAGATGTTAACTGTGAGTTAGACAGCATTCGCCTCGTGCTGCTTCTGAACGCGTTTAGCGAAACAAACAGCCAATGAGGCAGACGCACACTTAGCGAAAGCACAAATTTAAGGATAGCATTCCAATATGTTGCTCACGGGGGGGGGGAGTCATTAACGTCGTAGTAATTGCGGACAGCTGCAGACGGCGAGCTCCGAGAATACAAATACGACACAGACGACGGCAACAGAATCTGACCACGTCAACTCTGAAGCGTTTATCTTAGAGGAAGAGAGAGGGGAGGGGAGGAAAAAAAGAGGAGTTTCGTCTCCAATAGAGTTCCCTTCTCTTCAATTAGATTGTTCCTGCATTCCCACTGGTAAATAATTCACAGACAGAACCATCAGCAGACAGGCATGGCGGTATAAATGTTTTAGTGCGTGCGTGGGAAGGGCAGTGAGTGACGTTGGAGATGGTGGTGTGAGGGCCTAACGATGGAAATAGTTTTTAGTGGTGTTTCCTGTGCTTTCAAACATTTCCTGCCCCGTCTGTCGTCCTGTCTGTGTGTCTCTCTCTTTTTTTCCCCCTCTCTTCTTCCTCTCTGATGGACCAGATGAGGGCGGGTGAGGTTCCCTTTCCATGTTTCTCTGAATGTAAATGGAAGAAGTCAGCTCCAATGCATGTCAAGTAAAAAGAGCAGAAAACAGGCAGTCGAAAATAGCTGCAACGTGGGTTGGACATCTGTAAGACAAGAAAGGACCTGCAAAACACCCAGGATTCCTGCGCCGAGTTCTTTACATTTCCACTCACCTTGTTTCAGCAGCACGTTTGTTTGCATGTGCGTGTGGACAGCTGCTGGTGGGAGACAAGTTGGCCTAATCCAGTGACAGGAAGTAGGCAGGCAGTGTGTATATGGGGCTTGGCAGTATGGTATAAAACAGAATTCAGTCAATATTGATGTATCATATAGGACTTTATTCATAAAGTCATCATTTCTGTGTAGCTTAACACTGTCAGAGCTAAAAAACAAAGCTTGTGATACATGTAAGTGAATAAATAAAGCAAGTATTGCAAGAAATCTTCAATTTCATCCTTATAAATCTGACAGTGTGAAATGTTTAGAGGGTCGGTTATGTTTATCAGTAGAAATTTCACATATCATCTTTTGTGTGAACATTATGGTTTGCAGTTTGGGATGGGTCTAATGCCTGGTGTGAGTGTAAGCAGATGGTGACGCTTCAGGCGATTTACTTCAGGTGCCATTATTTCCTATTTTTGTTGGCACAAGTTTTCAGCTTTGTTAGAGGTACACAACACCTATCGGTTTTGAGAAAGACACAAAGTAGGTTTAACGTAGTCACATCTGGGACTGTCTTTTTCTTGGGGCTCTGAGCTTATCGCCACACCAGCAGTCTCCCTTAACTTGTTCTCTGTTGAGTTGACGCTTTCTGTGCAGACATTAATTTAGTTCTGATTAATTTTGTGCAGTGGGTTGAGCTGCAGGAACATTTGATAAAATTAGTGGTGGTGAAAAGATTAATTGATTAATCAAAAGTGAGTAGAAGGTGAATCTGCAACAATTTAATTGATTGAGTCATTTATCAAGCAAATATGCTAAACATGAGCCTGTTACAGCTCCTCATACTGTATAGAGAATATAGCCTCTCTCTTTTATTTAACTGAATATCATGGCTGGACAAAACCATGAACTTGATGAATACACTTTGAGAGCTGATGCATGTGTACCTGTGCATTAAAGTTATAATGAGATTTTTTTTTTGTTATGTGTATTGAATCCAATCATCAGGCACACAAGGACGTCTCCAGCCAACATACATCCTATAATCTGTGCAAATCTGGGATGAATATTGCATAATCTGAAACATTTCTTAAACACACCATTTACTGATCAATTGGAAAAAAAATCAAAATCAATGAGTGTATATCTAGTAGACAACAAGTCCTCCATCATCAATGCTCTATGTGTCAGTCGAGCAACGCAAAACACTGGGGACTGCGAGATGGTGAGAAAGTGAAACTGTGAGCAAAGATGGCTGGCTGAATGCTGCCCTACTTGTGAGTCCAGAAGGCAGAGCGAGCCAGACCGGGGTTTGGCAGTAAACGGGGTCTGATTCGCGCATTGACAGGAACAACATTACCCGACACCATTCTTGTCGGCTGTAGTCATAGGAACCTTGGTGAAGTAGGGGTGGAGGGGGGATGCAGAGTTTTCTGAGGTTTGCAGGGAAACAGATAAAGGTATTGGTGTGATTTACTACACTTCTGATTGAGGGATTTTCTGGTGTCATCTGTACTTGTGCCATTTAGACCCCTGTCACAGCGCTGGAAACAATGCAAATACGACGACTGCACAAAACGGTCTCATACATCAGTAATGAAACAAGCCCAGCCTCCTCACTTTCGTTCCTACCACAGAGAGAATGAAAGGATGTAAAAAGCCATTGTTTGTCCTCTGTGTCTTCTGTGGCTTGAGGTTACTGAATCAAGGCTACATTAGCCACTACTGGCATAACAAACCTGAAATTCCTCCCTGAACTGGAGGGTGATGTAGGTGCTGGATTTTGACAGCAAAGTTGTGGAAAACATATGACATCCGTTTTGTTTGGTTGATATTTATGCTACATCCATGTAGTGTTGCAGTGTTACAGTCAGCATCACCTGGAGTGAACTAAACCTGAACTGTGAATCCATTATTTATTTAATAATATAATTATATAATTTTTACATTACACCACAAAATTTGTCCCCTCATCCACTCAAAATGCAGGCAACACCGTCACATGGGCAGCAAAAGAGTCAACGGTGGTAAAAACTACGCATTTCGAATCTAAATATTTTGGTTGACAAATCATGAAATTACAGTGCTGAAGTGTAACTGTCGTACTGGATAAACGCGCATCCAATATACTCCATGTGTGTATATACAAAAAAAAAGTATGTTATTTTAGTTTGTATTGACTTTGTACCAAGCTATGATCAATTTCAGTGCTCTGTAGCCTGAATGACACCTGCCCAGTGCTCTGCTTGTTTGAGATGCAGCTATTTGTTTCAGCTGACAGGAGCTCAAGGCAGCAGAGACACACAGAGAGAGAGAGAGAGAGAGAGAGAGAGAGAGAGAGAGAGAGAGAGAGGGAGAAGGAAATAGAACAGAAAGTGAAAAAGGAGAGGAAAGAGGGTGGGGAGGTGAGAAAAGGACGTGGAGATCTCCACTCACATAGGCCGCAAAATTCACACGTTTGCTCATAATTCATGCAACGGGAGCTTGACTGAAAAATTAGGCCGAAAATTTTTGGCGGCCTGCTGCAGAAGTGTGAAGCTGCCCGTCAATTCTGCTTCCCCGTCGACGTAGCTCTTCGAGACCGTCAGACAGCCAGATAGTGAAGCTGGGCCTGCGTATCGATGCGGCGTAATTAGAACAGACAGTTAACGGGGATGAGTTTGATTAGTCAGAGGGATGACACGGAGAGCACAAGCGGCTGCAATTTGCCACTCGCTCTCTACGAACTCAATTTCTTAATGTCTGTTGCTAAAAGAATAACACTAAAACAGTCGAGAGGAAAAAGATTTTAGTCCTTTTTTAGTTGCGCTGTCATAAGTTATCATCACGGCTATCGCTTTTTTTCAAGAAGAAAAGAGTAGTTTAGAGCGAATCACCCCGACCATTAATTATGACAAATGGTTGATTCGATTTAGAATTGAGAGAAGGACAGACAGTGTGAGCTCAATTATATATATATATATATTTTTTTTTTTTCATGCAAAAAAACAGCAGTTAATCATGAAGGATAGGTCTGCGAGTGTGTTAGTAACTGTCAGTGGGTGTCGATCGAAGGCATTGATCGGAGCGGCTATCTCAGGTCGCTGCACGTCAGCTGCCTGTCAAATGGAGATTGAGGGTATCTGATACAGTGTTGAATGAACGAGAGACCGGTTCAACGCACAGACAAACACACACACACACAGCCTCAGGAGACAGGCACACAGACGATCAGATGTGCACACCAACACTTCAGTCGCCGCCTGTACTGTATGCACCTGCTCATGCACTACCCATCTCATTTCACTCTCAAGTCCTCGTCTCCCAGATGTAATTATTCTCAACATGGAACGGTGCTGTTTACCTCCCGTGTATTTATTTGCGTCCTGCAGTACTGTACGTGCACACGGTGGCTGCCTTTGTTCCACGTTGGCCTCATCCTCATCTTGTTGACATCTCATTTTCACCCATCAGTTTTTTTTTTTTTTTCTTTTTTTTGCACGTCGATTGAACGCAGCTGTCAGACGTGCCGCTCAACGCCCCGCAAACATTTGTCCTTCATACGTCGCTGCAACCTTGGAGGTGGGCTGACTTTGTCCCCCGTCGACTGACAGCTGAAGAAGTTTTCCGTCCTTCTCTTTGAAAAAAAAAAGCACAGTCACGCGCAAACTCGCAAGCATCTGTCTGCCTTCTCCTTCTCGACTCGTGACTAAAGCCCCGGGGGTGGCAGGTGAGGCGTCAGCAGTGATCTGATCGCTCCGAGGTCCAAATGCATGATTCCTCTTAACCCTGATCCTCTCACTGCATCCATCTTGAAAATCCTTCCCTGTGTTGTCCCTGCAGCTGTGGAGGATGAGCTTATAGTCCCCCAGGCTGGGGACTTAAACGCATTGTGATCCTTTTTTTTTTTTTTTAAGTAATTTAGCAATTTGCGGCTAGCTGGCATAACTTTAAACTTCAAGTACGGCAGTTGAACCAGAGGACCTTGTGGAAATAAGTTTTAAAAACTTCAATTCATTCTAATTATCATTCTTGCTGAGAAATTATTACCCAGGTCGGCCAGAGCCCACAGGCACGGTCTGTTAGGCCTGAAGAATGCTTTGGATGTTGGAGTTGGGGACAGAGAGGCAGCCTGTCAGGTGGACGATGTGCCGCTGCAAGTTTTAATGAAGAGGTAATCATGCGGAAATTACAGATGAGCAATCATTGATTAATAACTACATGTTTTACAAGGAGGTCAGGGATTGGCGAGGCTACAGTGGATCCCTCAGATTAACCGCTTTGATTGGTTCAGTAAAAACCCAGCCGGCCGAGTGTGCAATGACTGGAGTTAGATAAATGGGCTCATAACTTCCCTAAAGTTCCTTTTTTCTCCACCCCCCAAACCCCTTTTCTTCATTTGTATGCAAAGTCCAATCCCTTAGGCTCCCTTTCCTTCTCTTTAATTTTCAGCCATCTTTTTTTAATCAATTTTCTTTTATCTCGGGGAAGTTATTTTAATACTCCTACATCTTATTTCATTCTCAGCAAGACTGTGTGGGGATATCAATTATTCAATGGAGAGGGAGCTGAGGAATATGTTAATATTGATTAAGCTTTCGCCACACCTAAGAAGATTACACTCTCTTATCACTATGCTAGAGTGCTGCATTAGCCAGGCAAATGAAAGGACACATAGATACACTGTGTTAGATATACAGTGATGTAAGAACATTTGTGTGTCTTCCATGTTTGGATCAGAGATTAAAAGCCTATTTACACTACATGACAAGCCGTGAAAGGACGACATGCCCTGCATTCATAATGACTCATACAATGCTTTGAAGCTTAACCCTTTAATTTCACCAAAGAAATACATTTACAGATTAGCCTCGAGGCCAGAGGAAATTAAACACATTGTACCCCGCTAAATGAGGGCGCAAGAACCAAGGCGGTCATGTATGACATCCAGTTCTGCTGTTTGTCTAGAATAATCTTGTTTTTTTTCATGTATTGTGTTGTCTTATCCCGACCATTGTGGTGTCGGTGTCCAAGCTCCTGTTTTATTGCCACGGGCTGCAGCATTGGTTTTGGGCAGTGATACCGCAGATACTGTGGCATTTGTATCTCATTTCCCCAGAGCCCTGTAGGGCAGCCAGGAGCTGTATATCTGTCAGTGTACAAAGCAGCCAGTCAGAGGGCCAAGGGAAAAGGGGAATGGAACAGAAGTGAGCATTGGGGGGACAGGATGTCATTGTGTGTTCCAACAGGGCTGTGAGATATGCAAGTGTTTAAGATACAGCTGAAGGAGGCTTCACAAGTCAAAGGGCTGCTTGCGATTCATGAATGCATGTACAAGTGTTTCCATCCACACCGCCTCATGTATTGGTGCGCGCACGTACACACAGCACCAACGTGAATGTGAATGTGCATACCCTTTAGCCGAACCGACTCCTTTTTGCGCCCCCCCCCCCTTTCATTCTGAACAGATTTGTTCAGCCTGCGCCATTTTATTTATTTAGCCAAACGTGCTCTCTTCACAAACCTCTCTCTCTCTCATCTGTTCTCTTTATCTTGATCATGCACTCATAAACACACTGATGAACCAGTGTTGGATACACACAAATACACACACACACACAGCTCATGCATAGTGGATATTCGACTGCTCTGCTGCAGTGTTTTCTCTCTTCCAGTGTGTTCCTCTGGCCATTAGTCTGCTTAGTCATTAAATGTGTGTGCATGTGTGTATTTGTGTGTGTGCATGCTAAATAAAAAAGCACCTGTTTTGTTTTATTTTCCCTGATAGTTATTACAGTAGATGTGAGAGATGTGTGCTGTGCGATAAAAATTCAGCAAAAATCCGAGGATTGTCTCTGAGACCATCAATCTGCTGGCCGTGTTTCACCAGCCTGTCTGCAGACTGTGTGCAGATGTTGTTTTGTTGTTTTTCACAAAAGGAAACAGGAGAGAAAAGGAGGAGGGTGGGGGGAGAGAGAGAGAGAAAAGACGGGAGGGGAGGAGAAGGACATGAGAAAGACAGATAAGTAAAGATTGAGACAGGAGGAGGGAGAAGGGAGGAGAGCCCCCTGCTCTGCATTAATTCTCTGTTTGCCAGTCAGAGCATGCTCTTTCCTATGAGATTAGACTGATAAAATGCATGTGTGTAAGAGTGAGTGCGCGTCCACACACACTGCTCTGTGTGTATGCATGCATAGGTGTCTGCGAGTGTGCTTGCTTGTGTATACACACTCACACCCTCCCCTGTGAGATTAGGCTGATTTGTCAGTGATGCAGGAGTTCATCCATGATTAATAGCCCAGCGTGCTGGAAACAATGTTATTCTGCATTAGCTACCTGTGGGACGCCCCGCGCAACTGCATGTGTGTTTCGGTGTATGTGTGTGAAAAAGCAAGAATATCAATTCCGACATCTTGTTCCAGACGCGCTGATGTTGTAAGTATGTTGGTATACAAGTCGACTGTGTCAGAACAGCAGTGTGTTGTGATGCAACCTCGCCGCTGTGTTTTATTCATGAGTACCCCCATCCGGCTACGTGACTCTGACAGAACTGACAAACCTCCAGGAAAATCAAAGAGCATCAAAGCTTTAGCACAGGTGGGCCAATCACCTCTGACATCAATGAGCATTAAGGGTTAAGTGATTTGGGATGGTTAGAGACCAGCTTCAGTGAAAGCTGTTTGTAGCTCGGTTAGCACGTCAACAAACTTTCAGTGGATGGTGCACTGATTTGTTTCCTGTTGAGATCAACAGGTTGCCACTTTCTTTACTATATCACTAACTAGTTTGTTACCCAGGCATACTATCTGCCAGATGTTACAGGACAAGTTATCATTCATTAAAGTTCCCTCAAAACACAGGGGATGTGAGGGGGAAACAACTGAGACAATTGTGATATATATATATATATATATATATATATATATATATATATATATCTGAATTAAATATTAAGTGTTGGGAATGCATTTGCTTTGTGGTTTCCACTTTATTTTTTCAACGTGTGGCTTGTGGGTTGCCAGTCTACTTTATTCACTCACTAAACTGTATAATAAGGGCTTCCTACTTGCTAAATTAAAGCAAGTAAACTTTTACAGTATAAAATTCATGGGTTTAGTTTTTTTCTTTCCCAAAAAAAAAGATTTTTGTTTGTGTTTTCGTAATCAGTCTGCTTTGCAATTAACTCCGCTGTGGCTGCACTGAAACATCAAATGTCAAAACAAAGACCTACAGGACTGTCTGGGACAAATTCTCCACAATTTAATTTCCCAAGGCTTTACATTAATCATCATAAAGAAGTGCTATTTAAATGTGTGTGTGTGTGTGTGGGGGTGTCCAACTGATAGAGACACCAGCAGTAGATGGGATAACTATGGGAAGCAGAGTCTGTGAAGCCAAGGAAGGAGGGTCAATACAAAATGTACTTTGCGGAGACTGAGAGCCGAGAAACTCTGCAGCCAATTAAAAAGAAAGATCAGAGAAAGAGAGAGACAGAGAGAGAGAGAGAGAGAGGTAGTAGTAGTAGTAGTAGACCCTCTGATGAAGGTCTATTATTTTCTCTATGTACAGTGCATTGATCCGAACACACCCTGTTGTTTCACTGTGTGTGGTGTGTGTAGTGCACTTGTCAGTCTCATCAACCACTAAAATCCTGAGATCAAACATGGCAGAACTCACCTCTCAATTATGTATGTGGCCGTAATACAAACTCAGCACATCTTCAAATTCTCCATGTCATCCATTCATCCATTCGTTCATTCACTCACTCATTGATTCTCTGAGGAGAAAACTGTGATTCCCTCTTATCAACTTAAATTTTTCTTGATCCTGATACACTTAAAACAGCATAATGTCACCTTGATTTTTTTTCTCTTCTTGCATCTATGCATCTCTCACATGCAAGCATGACACATGTGCACACACGTTCAGTATGCACTCACGCACATGACACACACGCACAACCGCACACCGCCGCGGGTCGTCACGTCATCCGCGTTTCCCGAAGCAACGGTTTGACTCAAAGCCCTCTGTCACTTTCATCATGAGAGAGTATCTTGCGAAACGACTAACTTCTCTCTCTTCAACTTCTGCTCCTTTCGGCAGATGCATTCATTTTTCAGAGCCGGGCATGAATATTTCAGGGCTGAGTGACAGATCCAGTGAAGAATGAAAAGAGAGAGTGAGTTGGGGGGGTGGTGAGGGAGGTCCAGGGAGGTATGGGTAATCACATTTGGTTTTGCAGATCTCATAAATGACTTAAGCCCTGCAGATTTCAATCAGACTGCCTCAGTCTGCGTCATTTTCATCGATTTCCACCTGCGACTGCTCTGCCTCACTCTGCAGATTCCTCCCTCCCCTTGTTAGTATGCTATCTTACAAGTCTACAATGAACCTAAAAAAAAAACTTTACTACGCCCCAGCATGTGTGCGTGGGGAGGAATCGGGATCGGCGAAGTACGAGCAGCCCGAGGTATTTTATCCCACAGCTCCCAACATTATCAGTGAACCGGGATCAGCATTTACAAACTTTCTCCGACATGTGAAGGCATGCAAAATTGAACTTAATTCAGTCAGCGTAGTCAATAGTTTCATCTGAATTTCCTCTAGTAACATATCTGTCTAAATGCAAATGATATACTGTATTCCTCAACTTAGTGTTGGGAGATCGTGTTCAAAGAGAATGATAACCAATCACAAAAGATCTGGAAATAAGTAAGTAAAAAAAAAATCCTTTTTCAGAAGTGTCAGGAAACATGGCGTGTTCATGTTTCTCTGTTCTGCCTTTGCACTTTAATTGATTTATTCCACTGGAGATATCCCATGGTAAAAGCATGTTCCCAAGGCAGGCAGGTAGGAAATCTGAGAACTTGTAACCTATATTGTTGAGCTTTTACAAATACAGTCAAGGAGATAAGAGTAATACCCCCTGCCTTCTTGGAAATGGAGGCCTGATTTACAAACACACAACTGATATAAAATCCATTTCCCTGGAAATAGAGGAAATAATCTCACCCCTTTAATGCTGCAACGAAGGAAGCTGTGTCTGGGGAAGGCAAATAGAATTGTTTGTTGGCCGTTGTGCAATGGTTGTGCGCATGTTTGTGTGTGTTTGTGGATGCGATGGTGGGGCTCCAGAGAGTTTCACACATCAATACGTACGAACACTTCTTTGTACCCATAAGTCAAGTCTTTTGGGTCTGTGTCTGTGCACTCCACTTTACTGGCCGTAAGATAACCTGAACTTCATCTGATCTGCTGCATAAATCTAAAGTTAACTCTGCCTAAACTACCTTTCATTATTACATTTTCAGTAGCCATTTGAAGCAGCAAAGGCTCGAATGGCAATGTCGAAAGTTTTGTCATTCACATCATTCCACACTCTCCTCTTACCACCAACTCAGTGCATGCATCCGGGTGTTATTCTCTTGCACAACTCCCCTGTTCATTAAATGGCCCTTTTTTCCCCCCTCATTCTATGTGTTGTTAGCCTCGCAAGCGCCCACTGCCACTGTGACTACACCTTCCACAAGAGGACTAAGGACTCCTCAGTGAATCTCTGATGGCCTCATCCTGGCCTCATATTCTGATGTATGTCTCAAATACATCACAGTGGAAATATTCATTGCAACATATGGTGTTTAGTGGCTCGTCTTGCTTATTTTATTTGGAGTATTTCTTTGATTAATGAAAGGGAAAGATCTCAAATACTGTAGACATATATAAACAATTTATAGAAGGTATTTTAAGGTTTATTTGTCCTGTTATTTGACAAGTCTTGATCTTTTTCAGTAGGCTTTAAATTATTGTTCTTGTTCAGCTTCTTTTTCTTCTTATTATTATTAGTAGTGGCAGTAACAGTAGTAGGAGTAATGTAGGTCATTGCTATTATAGTTGTTGTTCTATCCATGACCTGATCATCCAGTATGAGTAACATCAACAGTCATGATAGTTATAACGTAATTGTAATGTGCTTATAATGTCCATGATGAACTCCTGTGTTTAAATCACCCATTCAGATCCATGTGGCTTGCCAGAAGCTGCCTCTAATAACTTTATTAACTGACTAGTATTGAGCAACTGGCCTCTGTAACAAAATACTTGCTACTGGAGGATTAGCCTTTCAATGTGAGCCGATGAGGCGATTGAGCAAATAGCACAAAGCCTGCAGAAACATCCAAAGATCCCATTTTCTCTACAAAAGAGATCTCATGTGTCCTAAAAGCATCAGAATTATCACTTTCATTCAGTTCCCTTCCTTTGATAGGAATGACAGATCTTTAAAAAAGAGTTAAACACACACACAAAAAAAAACGGCTTACAAATCAAATTAAATATCAGATGAAAGGTGCTGAGTTTGTCATTTCACTGCTCTAATATCTAAAAGCATGTCTTGCTGAGCTTTGAGTGCTTCAATTTAGATAAGAAAATATTTTGGTAGTTTCGATAGCTTCTCCAGTCTGCTCAATTTAAAAAGATCGCTACTTCCAATGTCCACTTTTAATGAGTTTCTTGTCCCACAATTGTAAGAATATCGGTACTTTTGGTAGAAAAGAAATATTATCTGAAATGTGAGTGGCCCCTCGTTGAAACTTTATACACGGGTGTGTGTGTGTGCACATATGAACAGGAACTTGCATGCTAGTACACTCTCTGAACACATCTTACACATTCACTATGTGTGTAGTTGCACGGAAATGCAAGTTAGATATACATGCTGTATAAAGGTTAAATACAACTCAGTAGTTTTTACTGTTAAAATAATATTGGACAATTCAATGATTGTGAATGCAAATAAAAAAGATCCAATAAACGAGCAGTATACCAAAGTATAGACTCAAAGATAGTATGTTTGAATGTAAATTCACTCAACGATGTGATTCGATGCAAATCTACGCATGCACTGCTGCGACGGCACAAACTGTACTCTGCTCTGTTGACGTCAGAGTTGTTGTTCCCTCGGGGACATTAAAATTTAATCTAATCTAATCTTTAATCTCAAGTCACAGTCATACAGCGTAAGTGTAGTATAATGGCCACCATGTCTGGTTAGATGATTGCAGAAAACGATCTGAAAATAGCTACAAGAGTAGCGACAGATCCAACAAGGACCTTTGGGGAGAAGGTAAAAGATGCTGAAAAAAAGTTGGATCTATTGATGCAAATATAATTTCTGGAAAACTGTACCAGACCTGTAGCTGCTACAGGGAATGTTAAACTGAAGGTCTCAAAAAGAGGCCATTAAGATTTAAATATATATTTGAAAAAAATCTGAAAGAGGGATGTCTTGAATACTATTGTTGGGGCTTCAAAGTTTCAAATGTACTCACTCTGTACAGACTTAAGAATGGTCAGGAGAAACTGTTCCCATTATATAAAACAGGTGCTTTATTCACTTCTTTCTGCAAACACAATGCACAGCCCTTTTCACAACCATTAGTCTTTATCTTCAGAAGCATGTGCGTCATGGAGTCTGCCGCACATACAGGTACTTTTTCCACACACTCACAAACACAGGAGAGATTCATTACCCATAACAAACCTGCCAGAATATGTCACATGCATACATCACCTACAAGGTATATTAGTGTATAAGTGTATTAGTTCGTGTTGTGAATCAACATACCTTCAACAAACAAATATCTGAATCGCAAAATGTTTTGTGTGGCTCCTCCCCCCAATCTGACACCTCTGAACTGCAACTTGACTCTCTGGCGCGCCTGCAGCGAACGTGAAGATCAATTACCAACGCGAAACCAAGACAAGCGATAGTGCCTTTAAATTAAAAATGCCTTTCACTTGAATGGCAATTTGCAAAAGAGACCAGATAACGTTGATAACAGTGGCAGGGCTGTTGAGGAACAGTCAAGAATTACCAGCGCTGTCTCCATGGTAACTGCTGAGCGGAGCTGGCAGTGTTTTCACCTACCAAAGACCTGCCTTTGACTTTGTGCCCTATGTAGTTAACCCTTGATCTTAGAAACACACACACACAAAAGCACATTCAGATGTCTAATCACACACACACACCCCTCCCCACACACACACATGCATGAGCCCACGTGCATATACAGCCCATGCACATTCACACCGCGGAGCCAGAGTTGACTGTGAGCCATCATTAAGCCTCTGACATGTAGCACACAGCACTCTAGTATCCCCCAAGGCCCTGACTGAGGTTAACCAGGCTTTTCACACTCAGCCTTCCACTCACAGAGAGGGGTGAAAAGAAAACTGTAGCGGTGCAGGAGCACGGGCTTCGGTGAATACAACCAAATTCAACGTGGTGGGGAGGAAGCACTTTTTCTCTTCTGGTAAATTTCCAGGGAAGGAAAACTGAGGATGGAGTCGTTAACTTAAGTGCCCACACAGATATATAAAACGGGAAACTTGTTAGCTCTCCGCCTGCTCTGAAATCACACAGAGGATTTCCCTACTTTCATACATTTAGAAAGGTGCGGTGGAAAAAATCAAGCATGCACAGCAGGGTGGAGGAGATGGGTGGGGGCTGTTTTGGAGGCTGAACGTGTCTCCGTGCACATCTTCCTCTCTGGAAAAAAAAAGACTTTTATCCTGAGCGGCGGCGGCTGAGTGGCGAGAGAAAGGTTACCTCCAGCCTTTTGTTCTAGCTGAGCTCATTGGCTAAAAGCGGCGTGTAAATTCAGAGTGGATTAGCATACATTAGCATGTGGTTAAGCACTTGACCAGGGAATGGCGTTAACTTGGGGCGCGGATGCAGAGAGATCCAACTTTGTGGCGGGAGGCAGGTATGATAGACAACACTGTGGGCCATCAGTACTTATTTCTGCACCGCCATTGTCCCTCTGATGTCAATCCAGAAGGGTATTTAAAATATTAAGCCTCCTAAATATGATTGTTCTTTAAAACAAGTGAACATATCAGGTATTTATTAGACGGCGAGACATCCTCCAGTGCCGCAGACGACGAATGATGGTTTATTTTTGCTTCAGTCGTCTGCTAATTCATAACAACAGTTTATAACATGCCAAAGCACAAGCCCCTAAACAGATTGTGTTGTCATGGTAATCTGATTTCCCTGTTGTCTTCCAGCTGTCGCTGTGTGCACGTTGTTGGAAAAAAAAGAAGAAAAAAAATGCAGTTAGTGCCATGTTGGATTTCCATGCTTTATCTTCAGCGGCTGCAGAGCAAACTTTCAGACGCAGGTTAAAACTTTCAGTCTTCAACGTAATTATCAGCCTCTGCTGCACGAGCGCTGCATTATGAGCACCCCTCAGAACATGTTCAATAAAAAGGGTGTGCGCACGGGTGTTTGTGTGTTTCGAAACCACTTTACGGCTGCTAAGAGGCTCGTACAGTCATACAGAAAATGACAATCGATCCTTCGCGTGATACATCAAATTACATACCCCCCACCCCCCATCCCGCAATAAGCAAAGCTTCTGAGCTCACTCAAAAAATCAGCCAGATTTTCACCTTTTCTCACAGTAAAAAGGTCTCTAAAACAGTTTAATAGCATCACCCTCTCCTCTTCCTCCCTCCCTCCCTCTCTCTCTCTTACCATCTCTCACATATTTAGACACGCTGTCAGGGGAAATTTTAGTCAAAGTCCATCTTCACGTCAACACTATTAGGTGTTAGAGGGCTGATGACCCATTAATAATGTCTCGCTACTGCAGTGAAAGCGATGGTGGACTTTGCCGTATTATACTGTGGGCATTGAAGTGACAGCGGGCTTGTGAGCTGCCCGTTGGGCCGGCTGCTGTTTTGGAGTAATCCGCGGGGAATTCAGCCGGAGCTCAATTTAGCTAAAGAATTACAGTCGGAGCGACTCAAGTGCCTCCAACTCCCAGCATCCCCCAGGGCATCGCAGGGAGAAGAGCGTTATGAGCCGAGTTTCTCAGGGGACGATGACGAAGACTTCTCCTGTCCTTTACTTTCTTTCTTTCTTTCCGTCTGTCTGTCTGTCTGTCTGTCTGTCTGTTTGTCTCATTCTCTCTCATTAGTAATCTGCCATCAGAGGAGGGTCAGCCAGCCAGAGCGCAGCCCGGCCCCGGACAGCTGTGGACTGGCAGCGTGCAAAATCTATCGCAGGAAAGACATGACGAGATGTCTGCGTTAAATTGCAATGACGTGATTATTTCTCTTTTTTTCTTTTCTTTTCTGAGTGGGAGAAAGTCACATTACACAGAGAGCTGCAACTGTAAGAGGAGCCCAAACGAAAGACCGGATTACATTTTGTCCTCATCCCAGTTTTTTATGGTAAGAGAGGAGAAGTAGAGGAGAGGCACTGTGCAAGTTGGTCATGCAAAGTGGTGGAATAAAATAATAATAATAATGAGTAAAAGGCAAGTACTCTTTCACACTGTTTATTGTGTATCAATCTACTCAATGCTGTTAGTGTAACTGCTACATTATTATAATCACCATAAACACACAACGAAAAAGACTTAGCCTGTGGTTAACAAACTCCATATACCACCCCACTGTGCTCCCAATAAAAGACTTCATCTGAGGGACCACAAGCACAAACACACACACGCAGCTTTTATGCGGTGAGCATCCATCACCGACAGTTTTACCGCTGCTGAGCGCTCCAAACATCCTGGGAAAAGAACGGGGTTAAACCTGAAACCTTCCCCGCTGAGAGAGCGGGCCTCTGGGGCACAACGGTGGAAATATGGGGTAAGAATGTGGGTCACGGAGGGTGCGTCAGTGGATCCGCGCCCGCTTTGAATGCATCTGCGTGGGGAGAGAAGCTCCTGAGTATTTAGCAGAGCACAGGCCTCTCTCGAGTGCTGTAAATGGGAATGAAGGTATAAAAAAAAAAAAGAAATCTTAATGCAATTAATGTCTGTCAGTCAACAGGGCCGTCGCATGGCAATAATACCCTACGTAAATGTCACTA
This sequence comes from Amniataba percoides, assembly GCA_037176925.1. Taxonomy (NCBI): domain Eukaryota; kingdom Metazoa; phylum Chordata; class Actinopteri; order Centrarchiformes; family Terapontidae; genus Amniataba; species Amniataba percoides. The sequence continues at coordinate 19,049,920 of JBAJHX010000041.1, forward strand.
CCAAGTCACGGGGCTGAGAAAACACACGCTCGCACATACACACACTTTTAAAAAGGAGTAAATTCTCCCTGGGTGGGTAATATTCAGCTGACAACTTTATCACTGCGCGACCTCTGAGGATGGTCTTATAATTCTGGAGAGGAGCCAAGGCACCGAAAATTCCCACAACGCCTTCTTATTAAAGAGTGTAATTCAAAAGCCTCATAAACGCGGCGGACGCCAGCAGGACAGTGGACAAACAGACACATGTAAACCTGCACGAAAGACACTACAGTAAATATCCACCGACTTATGAGATCGTTAAAAGGTGGGCGTTTAGAGGACAAGAGAAAGAAACAAACACACACACACACACAGCAGCACTTTGGTTTGGCGTGATGGCGCTAAATCAAGCTGCATGATCCGAGCTGAGCGAGTGCACAGCTTTTAGTCTCTGTGTTCTCAAGTGAGTCATGATGGGAGCCCGAGCTAAATGCCCAAAATGTAAAATGCTAATGCGTTTTGAGAACTTTCCCAGAGTGCAACTGCGGTGCTTTGTTTAGGGCCTGCTGTTCCCTGTTGTTTCTCCTCCTTCGTCGGCATCCTTCCCGCAAGTCATCTGTCCCGCCTTAGATAACTAACTCTTTATTGGGTCAGCCTTTTAGCGCCCTGTTATCTGAGAGGATTTTTAAAAAAGGTCTGCCTCGCCGTTAAAAGGGGAAGATTTATTCAAACAAACGCATCAGGCTTCCTCCTGCCAGAGGTAAAAACAAAGAAAACGTTTTTTTAAATGAAAAAGGAACTGAACTCTGGCCAGCTCTGCAAATATGTTTAGACACAGAGGAAAACAAAATGAATGTCATCTTCTGTGGGAGGAAGTCAAACGCTGACAGTGTAAATTAGGAGTGAACATGCAGTAATGTGAGTATTCAAAAATACACTAAATGCCTTTTGGCTTTTTTTTACTCCCTAATTTAAACAATTTAGAAAAAATAATCGAACATGGAAAAACAAGGTTAAGGGTTGTAAATGTTTTTGTACAGTTTCCTCCATTTGATCGATAGCAGCTGAAGTCATGACGTGATGGAGGCTCTGATGAAAAAAGACATCGTACCTATGCACACGTCAGCCGTCTGTTTGGACGTTTCTGTACCTGACGATCGGATCTCCTCCCGGCTTAGAAAAGTTCAAACAACATGCCAGCTCAGTCATGCCTCCATTCAATCAAACTGTCAACACAAGTCCTGCGTCTGGTCCACTGATGTTCCCTCTCAGGAAAGGGTGGCTTTATTGTCTATCGTACCATTTGATCTGTTTGATACACACTCGATTTCTCTCGTGGAGACACGGCGAGATACTGTACGGTAACCGAAGCCTCTGCGATTACATAAGCGGTCTGCATAAGCACTCTGTGTACTTCCAAGACTGCGCACTGTAAAGAGTCTGAAATCTCGTCAACGTGGATCCAGGCTTGATGTGGGTTCCACAGGGACTGGCAAAGAGGTACGTGA
>JBAJHX010000041.1:19059489-19115685 GCA_037176925.1 Amniataba percoides
TAGATAGATAGATAGATAGATAGATAGATAGATAGATAGATAGATAGATAGATAGATAGATAGATAGATAGATAATACAACATGTAGGTTGTACCTAAAAACACAGTATTTATATATGGTATTATTGTCCTAATGTTTAGCACTGCCGTTGCCATGACATCACAATGGAGATAACACTTGCATCAGTACACAGATTGATTTCAAATATGGTTCATTTCAAATTTGAATAGATATATATATACTAAAGGTAAATAAAGATTGAATAGTACATCACTCACGGTGTAACTTAAAATTATATATATATATATATATTTTTTTTTTTTGTATTTCTGGCACACAACATTCTCAAATACTGCAAGAAAATGCCTCCAAAGTGCCAAGCAAAGTGGGGAAAAATTGGTACCCATGCTACTGTCATACAATTTACAGGCACTTATCTCTCTGCGCTCTGGGCACCCAGTTGTTTGAGATGCTGGAAAAAGAGACACACAATCAAAAACACCCAGAGGTGAGTGTGTGAGCACCACCTGACAGGAAGCAGGACAGACGGCACGCACGGGAACAAAATTACGACATGACCAATCAAGGCGTTCTCATTCAAAAAAAAAAAAGTGAAAATCTTTTGTAAACCCGGGCAAACAAATCAACTGTGTTTTTGCTAGGTGGGCCATTATCTCGTTCACACAAATGGGGAGGAGGAAGGGGGTGGGGGTGGGGTGTGTGTGTGTGGAGTGAGTGGGGATGTGTGCAGACGGAGAATGAGAGAGAGGTTATTGATCCAGTCGCAGAGATGGAGTCGTGTTTACCTTCGCAGGAGCTGACGCAGATATGCATATACACTGGAGATGTACTGAGACAAAGGGCCACATATCCTCCCCACTCTGCTCTCAGCATCAAAGCCGTGTGTGTGCAAAAAAGAGAGAGAGAGGGAGAGAAAGAGAGAGAGAGAGAGAAGCTGGCAGGGAGCATCTGGCACCGGTTTCTCGCCCAGCCTCAAATTAATCAGATTTTATAGCACCTCATTACACTGCCTATCATTGATAATCAAAACCGGTGTGATGGGTTACACACATATATACGCGTACGTGCACACGTGTGAACACACGCGTGTGCGGTGGTGGAGCCGTGTGCCGGACAAGTCATCGAACGGGACAGCGTAAAACAAGAGTTTGAAGAAAATGAACCACCTGCATTTTCTCAGTGTTTGCGACATCATTAATCTAAGTCATTTACGCTTGTCAGCTCCTCGAAAAAAAAAAAAAAGTGTGTATCAGTGTTTGTGTGTGTGTGCGTGTGTGTGTCCAGTCCCAGACACCGCTGCCATTACCGAGTCCCATCAGTGCTTGAATGCCTCCCAATATTCCATCCAGATTCTGCATAGTAATAATATTCAAAACATGCATTATTCCATCTATCTGCTCTCCCCAAGGATCATCTCTCTCTCCTGCCAACACAAACACACACACACACACACACACACACACACACACACACACTGCACTCACACTTAGATCTACCTCATAGCAGTAAATAGGATGGTATTGAGACATTAGTTAGAGTTATGGGGGGCACCTGGTCACTGCAGCACCATGTGAAATGTTACAGGGCCTATAGGCTGATGATACCACTGTCTCTCTGTGTGTGTGATACAATCCTACACACACACACACACACACAAATAGGGCCATTAGCCCTTGCTGCATCACCTCACTAAGCAAAGAGCGGAAACGAATGGCAGACCATTAGAGTTTCATTACGGGGAGTTGGCTCGAGTAGAAGGTGGAATAGAGTGAAAGGGGAGGGGGAGAGAGAGAGAAAGGGAGAGAGAGAGAGAGAGAGAGAGAGAGAGAGAAAGGGAGTGATGTATAAAGAGAAACCTGATGAGAAGAGAGGAAGAGAGGGAAATGAACGGTGTGTGGGGTCTGTGTTTGTGAAACAAGAGAGGAAAACAGAGTGGGAGAACGAGGGAAAGTGAGAGGATGGAGAGCTATTTAATATGGCATGGGGTCTCTGGATATGAGAGCTGTTGTCCGTGACCTCCTCTACTTATTTGCAGAGCAACAGTCAATGCAATTGCCTACGGCTGTTTTAATATGTCCCACCTGTTTACATGCATAGACATATTTCCAAACAAGCTGTCTCACTCTCTTCGTGAATCCATCTCTCTCTCTCTCTCTCTTTCTCTCTCTCTCTTACTCTCTCACTAACAAATGCATATGCACACTCTCTCTCTCTTTTGCTCAAGCTCACTCACAAACATGCACACACACACACACAAACACACACACTGTGAAACCCACACAAACACACGCACACCTCCAAGGTTAATAGTAGCTGTCATGGGCAGGGTGAGCAGTAATGGAACACACAAATGCCCCGGGGAGGAAGCAGTCTGTGGATAGACAGAATGTGGGAATGATGAGGAGAAGGACTGGGAGGAGGAAGAGAGGATGAAGGTGGAGGGAGGTGTATAGGTACGGAGGGATGAGATGGAGGGGTAAACTATTCCTGTGAATCAATTACCCCCAATGCAAATGAGGAGATTATTTATCTCTCCATTAACACTAAATTATTCACACTCTCTCTGCGTTTGCGTGCGCTCGTGTGCTCTCGGACGGCTGATTGCGGTGGGAGGAGGGGGATAAACCAAAAAGTGTGTCTGCAAATTGAACAACAAGCTATTTACATCTTTCATCAGCCACGCTTGTTCCTCATTAGTTAACACTTTTAAGCCAATATGCCACCCCCTCTCTCACTCCTCCTGCAGTCATCTCCATTTTGTCTTGCACCTCTATTTTTGTGTGCCGTCGCTGTCAGCGGGGACTTCTGCCTTTAGGCACGAGGTGAGACAGAACATCCAGGAAGGCAGCTCAAGACCAATGAAAGCATAGCCTGAAACAGTGTGAAGCTACACTGGTGTGTATAGTACTTAAGTCCCATTCATTACTACTACAGAAAACAGTTTACACTAGTCTTTTGTGGGAAAAGTGGAGGCACAAAGAGTGATCTGAAAGGATAGTTGAAGGCATCATCTGTTAGTTGTCAAGCCTTTTGAGAAAGACGTGGTTGCATTGTTACAAAGAATTACAAAAAAAAGTTACGGAGATTAAATGGGACTTTGTTGTTGGACTACTTATTGTAAGCACACATCAAGCCTCTGTCTCCAGTCTAAATGTAGTCTGTCTGCACTGCTTGCCTTTGTTTCCTCATTTACACCTCTCTCGCTGTGGGTTGCCAGTGCCAGTCTCACCTTTTCCTCCGTGCATTCTGCCACCGAAAGCCAGACCTCACTGTTACATAAACCGCTGCTTATGCTGATTTTTAAATTGATGTGTTTCTGAGGTTAAAAATTACATTTAAGAGTCACGGTTTAAACAGCCTCTACTGTGCAACCCCCTTTCTCTCATGGTGAGGGTGACTATGTAGGGAGAAAAGAGGAGAAAGACACAAAAGGAATACTATGCAGATAAAATGGCTGTAACTGCAGCTGTGTGGGTAGGATGGGAGGATGAAGCAGCTGTGAACATGTTTGTGTTGGATGAACATTAGGTAGATGCATTACAGTTAATATTGTACTTTATAATCCCATAATTTTAAACCGCAAATGAAAACTGAAGGCGAAATCACACACAGGCAAAAAAAAAAAAAATCCCACTGGCAACTTCTTCAGAAGATAAAAACTTGAAAGGGAACAGCAGGAGGTGGGGAATCCATGTTCCAGGCCTGTCAAGTTTGGAACAAATCTCACGTAAAAATGATATTGATGATATTATTATTGATAAAGTACATCTTACTCCAGCCTTACCTTGAATCTTAACATTAGTTTTTAATCAAAGTTTAAGTTTAAGGTTAAGATTTAACAAGCAAATGCAGCAAATGAAGCATTTTATCAGACTTTGCAGGTGCAAAAAATCCACATGCATTTGTTTGTGTCAGCATCTGTTCATCAAGCACTGTCCCTGTGAAATGTTCCTATGCAGCCTACAGCTGTGGCTGCCACATGCTGCTCTCCTTATCCTTTGAACAACTACAAACATCCACTCAATGACGATTCAAAAACACGCTGTCAGGATTTTCACAAGAGTTCACAACACATAGGTTATAGGGGGTTAAATAATGGACATGATGATGACATGCTTGATAAAATGTCCTCAAGAAAAGACATATGGAAGAGGGGGACAGAGAGAAAGAAAAGAGAGACAGAGGAAGCAGTGGGTTGAGAGCTGCTGAATCACGAGGTACTGTCTTCCAGGCATCACAGGTAAATATTTCACTATATCCTGAACATCAGACACCATGCCTTTGATATGCAAAATGAAAAGCATGCCTCTCAAGCTAAATAAAAAAAAAGAAGCAAAGCACAGATTGGAATGAGCAAAAAAAAAAAAAAAAACCCGTAGGAGACAACTTTCTTCAATCGCTGTATTTTGTCGCAAAATTTGCTCAAGGGGTCCGCTGTTTTTTCTGGTGGTGGAATAATGGAGGTAATGAAAAATGATAATGGCACATATTGGCCAGGCTCTGACCTTTATATTGATTGTGATGGTGCGGATTCCTTTCATGCTCAAAGTGTGACCTTTTTCACCTGCAGCACTTCTAAACCTTCATGAGTCCTTCATATGGCAAAACGTGCTAAAAGAAAAGATAAGATAAAAAGAAAAAGAAAAGATAGACTATATGGGGGTTAGCCAGCACTTTGTTTCTTACTGCTGGTATTTGAAACAGAAAGAGCTGCATAAACTTTAGTCTCTCTCTCTCTCTTTCACTTTTTGCCAGAGTTTGTGCTTCACAGCCATGTCATCGTTAAATAGAAGGCTTTAACCTGTGTCTAAAAGCTAAATATCAGTAAAAAAAAGTTCTCTGCGCCTCTCTTGAAGCACTGAAAACTGTATATTAACATTAATCATGGCAGCCGTTGCCCTGACGGTCTTCTTGGCAGTGACCACCAGACAAACTGTTACTTTGTAATGACAATGTGTTAGGACTTGCAGTATCCGCAGAGCGAGCCAAAGTTGTTTTCAGCCAAGTGAGACAAGTGCAGCCAATTGATGCTCTGCGACAATGACAAACCACAAGTACTTAAAAAAAAACAAAAAAAACACCACCCACACTCTTTGAAGAAGTCGCATTATCAGACGATGCATGAATTCACATACTGGTATATCAAAAACTACTAATTATGAATGATGTAATTACTGTTCATAACAACACGAATATAATACATGAATGTTTGTTTCATATGATCTGATTTTGCACATTTTCTTATCCATTAGTGGGAAAAGGCGAAGGAGATAGGAGGGTTTGAGGTAAATGTGTGATTCGTGATAAATACGATTCACTTGACTTGAGTTGGGGGACAGGTGTGGCCCGAAGCGACGTCTGTCCAATGCACAAGATACATTTGAAGTTTTCAGACCAAGTGTGAGTCAGAAACTTCCTGCAGCGGTGATATTTCTCTACAGGTTTGGTACCATAGCTCAGATCTGATCCTGACCTTTTTGCAAAAGATTACAGCAGTGAAGAGGGAAAATTATATTACAAGTTAACTTGCTCTGCACATATTGCACAGCAGCAGTGGCACTGACCTGAGCTTTCCAAAAACCTTCCAAGAATGGGATAGAAAAATGAAAATGAATTAGATATAAGAATTATGATGCTTATCAATAAGTCTGAATAATGTCTTGAATAACATTAGTGCAGTGGTGGTGAAATACACTATGTAAGGGTTATTTTGTATTTCATGCTCAGAGAAGTGTTTGGACACATTTTGGATTGAATAAGTAAAATCAAGATGTTAGCAAGTGAAGTATTTTGTAAACCCTTCATACTTTATTACTCTCAGACTAACGAACTCCAGCACTTGCAAACGAGCAGATCAGTGAAAGTGACTCGGCCCACAGTCATGTTTCATTTCCCGGCACAAAGCCCCGCGCTCGTACAGAGTTGTGGATAATGACGGTTTGCACTCGCATTAGTGTTGCAGTACAGAGGCTGTTCTCCACCGCTGGACACTAAATGGTTGTAATAACAAGACAGCGGAGTGCTCTGCTTTCCAACTTTTACACTGGCCATTTTCCTCATTGCATTGCACGCTGTCCTCGCTGGAGTCCAAAAGAAATTAAGAGCAACAAAACGCCCAGAGCAAAAAAAAACATTTGCTGCGATGTGAATTTCACGGAATGTCAAATGATAGTCAGAGCTGGAGACAAAGCCAAATTGCTAACATGAATCTTAGAGTAACTTGTCACCCAAAAGTAATGTAATGGTATCGCACGTCATGAGCACAGACGGACAAACACACACACACACACACACACACACACACACACACACACCTTTCTGACTGCAGTAAGTAAACAGACTTAATGGGGAACCGGGGACCTGATCTAAACAGAGGAAGTGTTTGCTGGTGCAGCAGGAGAGCTGTTGGCCTGTGCTCATCACTATAGCTCACCATGCTCTGCTAACCCGCAGTGGAAATGCAGTCCTCTTTCTCCCGCATCATTATTGTGAAACTCGGCAACTTTATAGGCCACTGGGGCACAGTGAGGTGACGGCATAGGTGGAGAATGTTAACTCGGTCCATTAAATGGAGACGATTTCTGTAGGTACAGGTGTTACTAAACATTAGCTGCGACTGGGAAATACTTGCTGAGGAAGTAAATCGGAGACTGAAAGTTTGCAGCGGATTGTAGCTGAGGGAAATTCACCATCTGAAACTGGGGAGGTATGAAACTGCATTTAAAGAGTATTCTCATAACATATGTACACTGTTCTTTTACAAAACCACCAGTATATTAAGCGCATGACTCATAAGTATTTGCAGAGAAATGGCAGTATAATGTAAAGAACACTATCATGTAGTATTTCTGATGACCAGGTAGACTGAGAGGAAATGTTTTCTCTGGGGCAGCAACAATTTGTGTGCATGTCCGTTTGTTTTGGAATTTGAAATGGCTATGGATGCGAGAAATGAAAGGGTTAAAGAGCCTCGCGGAGCAACAGGATGGAACTGTAGGTCACAGGAAGGCCAAGCACACAGATTACTATGCAGCCCTGTAGTGAAGCAGTGGAAGTCTGTAGCAAACACAGCTCTTTTTCCACATGGCTGCTCAGCCTGTCGGGGAGGATGGAAAGACTCGCTCGGCTTTACCCTCTTTCACAACGGCCCGCTCCAAGACACGGCGCCATCCCGGCCGGACTGAAAGCACGCTGTTCAGTCGACCAGAGGTTCCCAAAGTCAGATGTGGGGGGCCTCTGGGAGTCTGCGTCGCGGGGCAATTGCTTAATTTCACGCTTTTTTTCACATGCTGGAGGTCAGCACAATGAGAGAACGTTTAAGAACGAGAGCTTGGGATGGCAGAATACTTCACGATATGATACTAACAATACTTTGCCAGTCATAAAGGTTTTACCACAACAAAAGCAACATGTGAAACATTGTGAGAGTATAATTTACGTAGTGATCCTCAATCCTTAAAAGGGAGAAGGACAGCATAGCATCATATCAGTCATAAGTAAAGGTAGTTTGATGTTGTTTTAAAGCAACACTGTCTGCAGAGGGAGGAGTCTGGGCTGAACTGACACAGGAGATGACTGTTTTTTTACCAGATCTTAACCATGGAGGTGTCAGATCAGAAATTTGATGTGTTTTAAAGGCGCTGACAACTGATCACGTGTTATCTGAGTTTAAAACAGTAGGAAAAATATCAGTTACTTGTAAGCCACAATGTCAAGTAATTTTTTGAATATAAAATTGTGATGAATCAAGATGCATCAGGAATGTTTTCATCATTAAAATCGTGACCCTCTGAATTACAATCGAATCAAATCATGAGGCTGACTGATGATTTCCACCACTAACACCCCACCTCCTGTCGTTTCGGAGCCCGCTGCTCCTCCCTGCTGTGCACTTACCCTTGTGCTCCCACCGTTCCTCGTCACACGACCTTCCCCGCCCACCTGTAAGCACCGACTCATTCCCAGTCATTCACTCGATCATCTGATGCTTTGTGGACTTCTGCCCCTTTGCCGGGATTACTGGATAAGTTTGCCTTCTCCTCCAAGTCTGTCTGTTATTGCCTGTTTCAGGCCAAGGGTAAAACTTTTCATTTACCCGCCTGCCCCTGCAAACCGGTGCAATGACGCTGTATGTTATTGTTTCATCTGAAGGACGCCCCACCCAGTCACTTAAAGATTCCCACTTTTATCAGACTTTCATTTGTTTATGCCTGTTAATTTCTTCCTTTTTCCCTTTCTGGCCTCCTTCAATATTCTATCATGAGAACTACTGGGAGCCGCCATCGCTAAGTCCTTTTCTCCCCTCCCTAATACTCCCATAACCCTACATAACCCTGCAGCTTGACAGAGAGAGAGCAAGAAATCCTCCCTGTGCTTAACCTGAGCCCACAGACTTTCACCCTCCTCTAAACCGGCTCAGACAGAGGTCTTTATTACGGAGGAGGAGTGGGCTCGGAAAAGAGGAGAAGAATGAATGAAGAGGTTGAGGTGACAGCTCTTTGACCTGAGACTGTTGTATAGGTTTTAAGAACTGCATGCTGTGTCAATTAACAATATGCTTGCCATTCTAGCCCGAGCGCTGCACTCATACCTGACTGCTGATGTAATATTTTCTTCATGTAGTTAGCCCATAAGTCTCCATTTTCACAAAAGCGTATATATAGAGGCTTTGCAGATGGTTTTATGTTTATTTTGTTTTGCATGTGAAGCAGCTTGGAGTTTCAGTAAATCATCATGCACCAAGGCATGAGGAGACATTAGCGGTGTGTCAGCAGTGATACAGCTTCAATATCTGGTTTGAATAACATCAGAAAACACTGGACACTACCTAAGATCAGAGCAACACGAGAAGTGTGTTAGAGAGCTAATATAAAGGTAGAATGAATAAGATTTTCCTAACGATCAATGTATGGACTCACACAAAAATAATCCCTCTGAATCAACGCTTGACCCACATGCAGTGTGTACTGGTGTCTGCATCTGCAGAGACTACGTCCTCAACCTGCATTTTCTTATTTTGCTGTGTTCAGGACGTTTCTGGGTGTAAACCTTTGGGATGTGGGTGTGCAGCTCCCAGCCAATAACAGCCTACAGGATGCGAAAGCTGAACTATATAAAAACATGGCGACCAGACGGCAGATTGTATGCATGAGATACCACTAGCACCCAGCGAGCTGTGAGGGGAGAACTTTGTGTTTACAGGCCGCAACTCACAAATCCAACTCTTTAATTATAGGCGCATTAAACATTGATGTGTTCACTTTGCATCTCTTGCACATGAGCGTCATCCTGAGCACATTGCATATGAAAGGACAGATAAGCAGTGGATTGACTGGAAAGCACCAACAGTAAGTCCTTCCACCTGTGCTGCAGAATGAGTGCAAATGAAGTTGCAACACAGGTGTGTCTTGGAGATGAAGATGTTGACCATACTATTGCAATACCCCCAGTTCAAGTCTAGCTGGACCCTTTCTGCATGTCGTCCCCACCATCTTTACCCTAGTTTCCAGTCAGTCTCTCAACTGTATGCTAATGAATAAGGGCAACAAACACCCCAAAGATTCTTAATAACAAACATACTCTGGATGGCTCAATCTTGTGATTCAAAAAAAGCAGAAAAGGCACTCTCATTATATATATGGCTTTTATAATAGTGTGTTATGGTGCCTCTGCTCCATCTCCCTGAAGATGAAAGTTTTCTTGGTTGTTATCATTTGTTATGATGTTCAGCAGACGGGAGCATTTGTTTCATGCGAGGTGGCCCGCCACCAGGGAAAACCCCGGGAAACTAATTAACACTAATTCTTTTTTCTTTTTTTTAACATCAGTGTTAATGTAGCAATGCCACTAAAACCAAACATGGCAGAGAAAATATTAACCCTACTAATGCAACACAAAAAATGATGATAAAAACATTCTGAAAAATGGAAGAAAAGTCTGAAATAAAGTTGAATTCATGGGAGCAGATTCAAACAGATGCATAACTATTTCTTCATTTCAGGCCACCGGCAATGCAGTTAGAGGCAGAGTACCTGGTTGTAGTACAGAAAAATGCCATCGAGCCATCTGTATTTCATTAACATCAAATATTTCCTCTAACTGTGTGTAATTTTTGTTTCCTATACTTTCTTTTGCACTCCCATTACATTGTAATTACTGCATTTCCCCACCTCAATCATCTCATTACATCTAATAATTGGCTTGTTTGTGTGACAAATCTTCAGACATCTCAAGCATACATACTGTATACGCCTCTTTCAATAATCTAGCACAGTGGTTGGGTTTGTTTCGGAAGCCAATTACAAGCCAAGATGGGAAAGTCTGCAATCCTTCCTCAGTGCAGCATCTTTTGGCTGAAATTCTCAGACCGAGGAGAGGCCCGTGATGGAGAAGGGAGTCGCGATAAAGTGAAAAGTGAGCAAGCTCGTGTGATCACTGCTGGCATAATTTCTTTTTGTACCATCTCTCTTATGCCTCCGCTGGATTCCACAGCACGGATGTGATCAGCAGAGAGATAAATGGTAATCTCGGCAGGCATTCCCCACACATGCAAGCACATGAATAAGTGCACACGCGCAATCTCATGCATACACATACACACACAAACAGAATCGCAGTTTGATGATAATCCCGGATGCATATGAGAGGGCACGCGAGCAGCACTATGGAAAATAGGTAGGAGGGTGGTGAAGAGGGAATGGGAAAAAAAGAGAAATAAGGAGAGCAGGGGAGAAAGCAGGGGTAGTGATGGAGTGAGAGGGAGAGGAAGGAGCCAGGCTTTATTTAATCTCAGCAGAAGTGTCGATAGAGCAGAAAGTTCAGCAAGCTGGATCGGTGGTTAAGCCTTGAGTTTTACTTTAACTGTTCAGCTCTTCTGGCAGTGCAGTGTGTGTGTGTGTGTGTGTGTGTGTGTGTGTGTGTGTGTGTGTGTTTGAAAGACTGTGTTGAAGACATTAAACATAGTGCAAAGAAGCAAGAACAGGGGTGCTGCTGGAAGAAATGTATTTAATCAAGTCAGAACAAAGGAGTTGTGTAATTTTCTCCTGAGGGCAGAGAGAACACTAGCTCCCTGTAAAAGAGAATAGCAGAGTTTTTCAAAGCAACAGTACAATGGTGTTTTATTGCATAATAGAGACATTTTCCCGATCACTTGACAGTATTCCTTTTTGTTGTTTTTTTTCCCCCTCTCTCTCTTTTTCTCTGTGTTTTCTGAGAATTTATCAAAGCCACGCTGATTGTGTTGAACACCCACCGGAGTCACATTTTAAAAGAGAAATGTTTTGTTGATATTCCAAAAAGAAAATTGGAGCTGTTTTTCATTTGTCCTCTCGATGGCAAATAGCGGCATCACACCGGGGTATTGCATCTTTTGCACGCCCTGCTGCATGAGGCAAGCAACAATCTGCTGTCCGGTCTCTACTTTTTTATGTAGTCTAGCCTTCGCATCCTGCAGACTGTTATTGGCTGGGAGCTGCACACCCACATCCCAAAGGTTTACACCCAGAAAGAGATGAGCATTTTAACCTTTATTTGCACCTAACAGGTTGGAGGATTCCTGTAATCATCTCTGGTAAAGTACCTTCTGCATCAGCCAGTCAGTAAAGATGGTTAAATATGTACCACTGTCCCAGAAAAGCAAAAACATTAGATGAAAGAAGGAGTTTGTAGATAAATATCCACAGTTATTGATCAGCCTTAAAGTAAGTCACAGCTGTCAGTGTTGGAATTACACACAGTCAATTAATACTTAGGAGCTCAATTATTAACAGAAGATGTAGGTCAGAGGTGCAGAATACAAAGGATGCCCTAAAGTGAGGTGCAATGATGATGCAGTGACACACTGTAATTATGGGCTGAAAAGCTATGTGAGATAATAGTTAATCAATAAAAAAAAATGTAATAACTGTAAACTACTAATGTTGACTCTTCTCTAATCTCTCATATTCAACCAAAACTATTACTGTGCTGGTTGGTGGCAGATCAGTTGTCGGGATGCGCCTTTGTAAAAGTAAATGAAATCCTGAATTGCTGTAAATCAGTGGAAAGCTTTTGTCAAGAGTTTAAGCTTTCATATTTAAAAAACAAATCTTTCAGTAAGCCAGATGCCAAGATAATTTGTTATCTGTGACCCGGACAATACCGGAAGCAATCACAGCAGAGATATGTAAATGACTCTAACCTATATTCTCTGGAAAGTAATAACAGCATGCATTTTATTTTATTTGCATTAAGTACAAACTAAAGGTTAATGAGAGCATTTGGAGTGCATTAAAAAGGGCAGAATGTTATTTCTCAGTAGCTAATTATCGTTCTTTATATGGATGATGCAGCTGTTTGTATGTAATAATAATAAATAGACAAAGAGAATTCATCATTGAGAATATAGAATGATATAAATGGGGAAGTGGGCAAAAATCCACACTAATTCTACTATTTTATTTTATCTTTCTTTTCTTAAAACTATAATTCCATGTTAAATAGACAGGATGATCATCATGTCCAATGTGAGGTGAAAATTATTAGTCTCTTTAAAGGAGCTGTACTTTCATTATCTCTCACAATAAACTGATTGCCCACTTATAAACTTAAAACTCAGACTATTCAGACATCAAATCTATGACACTGCCACACATCTGGAGAGTTGGAACAAACATACAAAACGATCCTGATTATTAATGATTAATATATTTATTAATTCATTCATTTCTAACAGTGTTTGTGTCATTTTAATAGATTTTTTTATCTATACTTTTGCTACAGTATATGCACATGCAGCATCTGACTGGACATATCCAGTATAAAGGGTTTCTTTTTGTTTTTAATAGTTGGGGTCATAGTGCAAAAATATCACATTTCTAAGTTTGAATTATTGACATGACATGGATGAAGTTGATGAGAATGTGACTCCTGAAACTGAAGTCAGAGAGGAGACGCGTCACTCTGTTGGACTTGTTGGAAGGAGTAAAACATTTCCAATTGGCTCACGTTCAACATGCGGCAGTGGCTGCTGGCAAAGTGGGGAGGAAAGAGATAGAGCTTCATCGTGGCCTGTCATGGATTACAGTGATTACTCGTCCTTAAACTACAGCCGGTTGATGTAAGTGAACTCCAGTGGAGGAAAAAAAGCCTCAGTGTCAGATTGAAAAGCATAAAATTGTGATTACAGTGTCTTTGTGCATTTATAAACTTTGACTCAAGGCTGCATACGTGTGCTGCAAACTAAAACCATTAAAGTAAATCCAACTCTTTTGATTTAAGTGTATTATGACAAAATGAATCACAGTTAAATAATTACTTTGAAAACAAATTCTGCCAAGATGAAAAATAAAACCACACTGACATTTGAAACATACTCTCTAGCCTTTCTACAGTAAAATACATTGAATGTATGCACACACACACACACACACGGTATTTGTATGACTCCTGTTCACTGCAATCAAATTTAGCATCTCTCACAATCACTGTATATCTATAATCATTATGTATTAAGATCTCTGTTATGCTTTAAATGTTTTCAGATTCAATTGATACATCCCTCATCTCTCTTTGGATGTATGGAGAGGAGAGTCATACAGAGGACAGTTGCTCGAGCTTTGTGTGGGGCCCAGCATCATGTTAGATCCCTGCTTTAGGTCCATACAAAGGAACAAAACAACAGATTACAGTGTACGGGCCTTGTGATTAATATCTGGTACCTGAGATGAGCGCAGGATTTACACAGACCTAGATTCTCTCATCCTGGAGGAAGCGTGTTCATCCCAGTTATACACAAACACACACAGAAACACAGATACACGTATGTGACCTATATGAGGGACTCGGATATCCTATTGTGCTTTGCAGAACGTGTATCTGTGGACACGCTGTATTCTGACCACGTGTGCCAATAAACCAGCCTGAATACTGAATCAACTTGCGGTCCGCATCTCATCTTCCCAGAGCCGAGACCACAGAAACCCTCCTTTTGGTATAAAATACAGTTTTTAAATCAGCCAGTAACTGTGCTACCTAACTCCAGATGAGAACACACCAAGATGGATCTCATCTGAAACATGAAAAAGAAAATAAGAAGACTGAAGTGTATTATTTTGTTGTCGCACATACATTGCACATACTCTTCCAGTTTGACTGAATGATCTCAGTTAAGTGTCACATCTAAAACTTAATCCCCAATTCAGTTTTATTTATACACTTACAATCTGTGTTGTCATATTTTAACACCATTTTACCAAGAACTTTGAGTTTTTAATATGTAATGAGTTATGTAATTTCTTCTCATGGTTGGATTTTAAGAACTTCCTGCCCAATCGTCTGCACACCCTGATTCTGCAAGGTTAAAAAGGGACTTTATTGCTCCACAGGGAGAGGAAAAAAGTCAAAGAGTTCCTTGCCGCCGCATCTGACAAGCTTCAGACATTTTGTTTACGCATGCCAGCCAGTGCCTCTCACAGGGGTGCAGGCTGACCTTTTCTAAACTCCTCTGCAGATTATATCTCCTCACAACAGCAGCAGAGGGCGAGTCTGCGCATGCCCACGTGTGTGCGCATGTGCATAAATCTAAATATGTGACAGAGTGAGAGGCAGAGACAAGAGCAGACAAAAGAACAGTCGAAGTGCATCACGGTTTTATTATGTGTGAGATTTCTATTGTTATGTGTAAATAAGACAGAAGGTTGAAACGTACTCTCAGAACGAGCTCGGACGATGAGTTTTCTAAGGCATGTGTGGTTGCCATAGTAAAGCGATTACACTGTGGAAGTAGACATCAAGAGATCAGTGAGCCAACTGTGGAAAATGAAAGATTGCATTTAATTTGGATTATTTTTAAAACTGGTAGATTAAAAGAGTTACTTGACACTTTGATACTCACCAAATTACATTTATATAAGATTATACAATATAACTGGCCTTTAGAGAAAAGGGATAACACCAGATCTATTAGTAAGTAATCACCACAGCTGTAATCACTGTAATCCTGATCTAGGTAATCTGGTTATAACACCATCAACAAGTAGTCCGAGAGCCACCTTTTTAGACAAGAACTGCTCTTTTAACAGTGCCTGGATGCTGAAAGGAAAATTCACTCAACTTGAGTCTCCCCATTGAAATTCAACTGGCAGCTCGGAAGTCAGAGTTGGATCATGTCTCTGTCCCTGCCCGTTCAAAAAGGTGGAAAATGCCCAGAAGAATCTTTTGGTATGGCAAAAATGAAAATGCAAATGATAAGTACATTCATAGTATAGAGTCAAGAGCCAAACTGATGACCAGTTCAGAACCACCAATCTCTGGTTTAAGCTGCTCCAGTGTGAAGATTTGTATTTCACTGTTTATATCTTTTGAATAAAACAATACATTCAGGTTTTAGACTATAATCTAGTAATAATCAAGATATTTCAAGATTACTTTTTTATACTATTTTATGTTTTGGAGTATAAACTATTAATAAATTAACCAAGAAAACAACTTGCAGATTAATTGGTCAGGAAACTGCTTCTTAATTGCAGCCCTCATACAGCGGATTATTCTCTTTTATCGAGGCTTTTCCAGTCCGTCAGAGCTCTGCGTGCCACTTTCCTCAGTACATCTCACAGCGGTGTAATTTTTTTTCTTTCCACTTCTACTGTTAGTGGGAAAAGAGGGAAGAAGAGGAGGCAGAGGAAGATAAACAAAGAAAGCGGGAGCGAGGCCAGACCAGGGTGAGAGGCTTAGAGAAGTACTTTAGCCATGGGGGAGACTGGATATTGACTCGACAAGCCTTCGCTATTCTTCACTGCACTGTCTCCCTTTTCTGCTTCTCCACCGTCTCCTTTCTCTTACCTTCCCTGCCGCTACATATTTTACAATCACCTCCCCTCCTGTCATTCATCCATCACCAAACCTCCCCTGGCGGCCGACCTTCCATCGAGGGTATGAGGCACATCTCTCACAGGAGTCCCTCATCGAAAACCTGTTTGGCGCAGATTTCACCCTGCGTCCATTTTATGGCGAACAGCAGGACGGGTGAGGAACGCTGGCTTGAATAAACCTGATCTTTTAGCTCTGCGAGCTTTTAACAGATACCACAAACACGTGCGCAAACTCTTAACGCACACCTTGCTTTGCACATCACTGCACAGAAATCCATACAGGCATATGTTGACACACACATATAAGAAGACACATATCATCTCCCCCCTTGCTTACCTTCGCTCAAAGGAATCATCAAAGGCACTGACCTCACCTTTGAAGAGTTTTTTCGAAGACACTTTTACTGGATTCAGCCACTCACCGCCTCCCCTTCTCCAACCCGCCCACCAAACACCGTCTCTTTCATTAGAACAGCTTGTATTACATTATTGAATGGCTGCCCTTGTCGGTGATTCTCGTCGGTAAAAGTCAAACGCTGCCGAATACAAAATAGATATCCAATACTGAACATTTCTTTCCTAATTAACAGGCTCCTGAGGGTCCTATATTGTTTTGCACTGACTGATAGATGAATTGATTTATAAAAAAGAAAAAAAAACAGCTTTGCACCAAGGAGAAAGAAAGAACAACACATTTCTCTGGGTTCAGACCACTTTATAAATAAAACAGCAGAATAGCATCCTTAACAGAACGCTGAAGCACTGAGAGCCCCGCTCACGGCCACCTGGGTAGAACTGAGTCTACCCAGCGGTCATGCCCGCTGAGCGCCTGGAGTTATCTGTTCAACAGACGCAATAAGCTTCTTTTAGCCTTTAGTAGTGCATATGAATGCGATTGTTATTCTCTGCAAAGAGCATTCAGTTTTGAAAGAAACACACCAAGCAAGCTTTTTTTCAGTCTGTATGCAATTTAGCTCTTTTGTCGCGCCCTTTTATGACGAGTCTTTTTTTCTTTCCTATTGTGAAGTGGTGGTAAATAATATGCTTGTAATGTTTTTAAAAAAAAAATCAAGCTCCCAATATGATCGAATCATCAACGTTTCAAATCGACAGCAAGTCACAAAGGGGGCAAGTCTAGTCGCTGCGTTCTCGTCACCGAAGTGATGGGTGAAATTTTTCCTCGCTATTGGAGCTATAATGACATCTGCCGCCGTTGATTAATGCAAACCAAACACTTCTTGCTGCTGCTTCAAATTAGAAGCCTTTCACCGGCGAGCCACAGGAGGATTGCTTTCCAACTTTGTAAATAATGACGGTAAAACAGGGAGGTGCAGCCTCAGTCACTAAGATTAGAAGCAGTGCTAACTCATCATCATCAATATATGGATATTAATCAGGGTTTTTCTCAGCGGATCAGCGTATTTCAAGAAGAGGGGTGTAAAAGGTACAAGGAGATGCAGAAAATGCAGACGCAGTGAACTTGTTAGGTGGAAGACCCAACTCATCATGAAATCAAGCTACAACTTTTCCCATGGAAAACTCCATTATCTGATTAAAAGAAAAGAAATCAGCAAATCTGCCTCTTTAATCAAGCAAAACCGGACGATATTCTCTGGTAAAAAATGCGAAAACTTTTCAGTACTTTTCATGCATGTTCTACATTTAGTGGACAAAATTAATAATTGATATAATAAACTATGAAAATGATGATTGGTTGCAGTCTTAATCAAAATTAACTTATAAAGAAGTGCAAGTTACAGAAATAAATTGCAGGCTATTTACTTATGCAGTGTACATTTTAAATTCAATTTAACTTTCACTGCAAACAAGTGTTCTGAACTCTTTGAACACACACATTAAGAAATTACAAGATTTCAAGAAAATCATCTGTACTGGTTGTTTTAAGGTTTATATAACTCAATTCACACCCTCGCCCCGATTTCATTTAAAAAACCACAGAGGCAGGGGAACAATTGTCCCATGAAATCTCAACCCTGCTCTCTCTAAGAAGAACTCAGCAGAGTTAGTAGCATTTTGCAACAACCCCAGTTCACTCGTCAAGGGTTAGACCCTGAAACTAACACGCACGTCACAGGTGAATACTTGGATCAGGCACCTGTTGAAGGCCAAACATAAAACGCTGCACCTTGGGAAGCCACTTGAGACAAAACCATATTGAACCATGTCCTTTCCATTTCAGCGAGAGAGTGTATAACAACCGATGTTCTACCTAAACTACTGCTTTAACCTTCACACTATCATGGCTTACACCTTGTCTGCTAAATCTTTTAGATAGCCTCGTTCAGCACACATCTCCTCCCCAGCCACTGTGCCTCGCGGTCACTGGTGTAAATGAGAGTTTGATGTAAACAAGAGTTCCCAGGTATACAGGGAGAAATATGATAAGTTGGGCCTAGGGTAGCTCGACAAAACACAACGGCGGCGTGCCCTGTGGGTGTGTGTTAGACTCCAGCCTGACCAAAAATGAGAATATATAAATGAAGAGAAAAAGAAATATACAGTAATTAGAGTTTATTAAAATGCACAGTGGTGCACTGGGATGGTCTGGGCTCAGAAGAGCGAGAGCAGAAGTAGTTAGATTGTTTTTTCAGAGGGAAAGATGGGGAGATTTTCAGGCACAACTGAGAGGAGTGCAATGCACCTTGAGCTACTTCGAAGCCTACACTTGAAGCATGTTTCACAGCTGAATTAAGGCTTGTAAATGCACAGCGCAGAGCAGGGAATGGGGGAATAGATGCATTATATCAAGTCTGCTTGCAGGGCAATTCATAAAATTATGGTACCATCTTCTTGCAGGAATGGTTAGAGGGGAATACATAATGAATGTGAAATTACGCAGCAATGGTTCTCAAAAGAGCAACTAGCGGGACTTGACCTCATATTAATTGTGTGCCCGGATTTATAAGCACACATGTGCGCACGTTTTCACATGGCACACATTGTGGTAGCACACGCTTATGTATTCACTTCATCTCTACATGCAAACAAACAGGTGCATGCTCGAAATAACAAGCATGAGAAACAAAGTCGACCTTAAGTTGTCTGTCATGAATAAAAAAGGACATTATAGCCCGGCAGACACTGGAATAATTATATATCGGCTAAAATCCATTTTTTAACGTAAATATATAACATCATGATAATGATCCCTTAGATGTCTTTGTGATTATGAACCAGCTATATACTGGGTGGGACATATCACAATCTAAAAATCTAGTTATCAGTGCTCTCCAGTGAACAAACCTAGATTGGCATTTAAGCAGCTTTTTGTTACTTATCGACCAACATATTCATCAACTGCGATATATGCAATAAACTCATATAACCTGACACTGGTCTTTCTCTAGTGTAAATGGTAGTGATAAAAAAAAAACTATAACTAGAGATATATGTGTGTGTGTATATGTGTGTGTTTATACTCCTCTCAATTGTGGGCCTTTTTTCCCTCTTCTGGAACTCCATCCATCAGCCGGGACCGACGCTGTGAATTTAATGCTCCTCAGGGACGGGCCTCCACCGGTGGGGACAAAAGCAGGGCAAAATCCCTCTGGGGGGGAAAGCCACCACACACAGCAAAACCGGTGCACAAGTGTGTATTTACACACAAGCAGGACAGATAAATTCACACATGCGCGCACTGTAGGCTGCACGGAAATCATACAAAATTGGATAAACTTGTTTACCTTTGTTTGCATCTATTTATCTCCGCAGTGCTACATCAATCTTACATGAATGATCTGTCATTTTCTCTGTCGCTGCCACTCTTATGTTGCTCCTATCTATCAGGTAACAGAGTCTGCAGACAGCTGTCCTGGGCATGAGCTATATCCTGTCATCATAATGTGAGAGATGGATGGGCAGAGAGCGTACATACTGTAGTACAGCAGTAACTGGTGTGACACTAATCCTTCCTTTTACCAGAGACTACTGTTGATGTCTTGTGTCATTGCGTTGTGCGTTTTTTTTTCCCTTTAGCCATCAATCCCTTGTCATGTTCATCTGTCTGAGGTGTGCTCTAACACTGGCTCCAAGGTCTACCAACACCCTTTAAAAACACATATGTACAGTACATGCACAGGCACAGTGCATGTATGCCCCACATAGCACCGTTTGGATCATTTCCTACGGCTGATAAAGTATCTTCATTACCTTGACAGAGAGAGGAGGTGTAATCACACCAGATTGTGTAATCCTGTGCCAAACCAATCCCTTATGGATGACTATTAGTTGATTAGAATCCATTCTTTACTATCAGAAGCCAACTCCCACAGTGCCGGCTTATATTGGATCCCTAATAAAGTCTCAGAGGAGTACAGTCCATAATATGCGCTGGGCTTGGCGAGTATATATTACAGACCATTTCTCTTGATTGTTATTTTACCGGCATCCAATTAGAGAAATTAGGACAGCACTATGGCTGGCTTATCAGATGGCAATGCTGTAAAGTCAACCTTGGAGAAGTTCCTAATGGTGGAGTAATAGGGAAATTTTCTATTGCCCGTATTTCATATTTCACACATAATGCGATATCTGCAGCAATGCTGTAGGTGGAAGTTTAAATGTGCAATTTCTCAAGCATAGCCAATTAAGTGTAAAGCTGCCATGCAGAACACATTGCACTGATGGAACCGCCACTGTTTTTAGCCTTTTATTAGAAATGGTTAGGATGTGAAATTACAGTTGTATGAACAATTACTTGTGTTTGAACGTGTTTGTATTGGCACGAGTGTTTCTGCCGCGCACGCATACAAATTACATACGAGGCATGAGGAAATGTGTTACTGAACATGCATACCTTGTAATTTCTCAAACGCACAAAGAACGCATACGAACGCCCACATGTGCTGTACATAGAGGTGCTCACAATCAAATGTGTGCACATAAAGAACCACAAATGTAACTGCGTGGAGTTGTTCTGTCACTGTTTTCTATTTCTATTTCCACTGATTTGTTTCCCGTCTTTCTTCCTTAACTACTTCATTATATCATTCTCACCCATTCGGTTTTAAATAGACAGAGCGCTGCCAGAGAAGCCGATCACACTGAAGACAAGCACTACTAATTGCTGATTGTATATTCTGTTCTTTTACCTCCCACCCTCACTACTTGAAGAGAGTGGCGCTCAACAAAAAACACACGCAAGTTCCATTCTCAGGAGCGTTAAGCTCTGAGACCAGCGCTCAGACTTAATGCAGTTTATTCATGCCAGCACACTGGCTCCAAAGCAGGAAATTAACATCTTTTAATTTCCCATATTAAATTTCACACGTTCAACCTTGAAGTTAATTAAAAACATTAGACACAAGTGAGCTATCCCACTAGCTGTTGCTGGTGGAGCGCTGTGAGGGGGCACGCCATGGCTGCCTGACACAAACCCACACACACTCACAGGCTTGATACAGGGGACCAACTGGCAGCATGCTGTTGCTTCAGACAGGTAATAATTTCAACCATGGGCGTCATCTGAGATTGAGATTTAAGGGGCTAAGCTTCTACTAGGAAGGCCTGAGCGCGGCTCTCCCAGGAGAAATGTTTCCACAGCCATAAAACGGTTGTTGCCCGTGAGTTTTAAAAGTGGCAGTAGACCTAAAATCAATAAATAATTTGGCTTTGTTGTTGCAAGGTCTGCTGGTATGAATCGCTTATAAGTGAGCATATACAGAGATTTTGTTCCTTTTTGATACAGAATATTTAATCATTTTGATATCGGGGATTTAAAGAGTCAGCGCATTAACCGATAAACATTTAGATGATTCCAGCTCAGAGACGTAAAGTAAAGCAGCTTACTCTGTATTTATATTATGGATGAACTTCTGGCACCAAACTCATCAGCAGCCATCTGCAAGAAACCCCGAGAATTCATTTTAATGTTTAAGGATAATTTCAAGCTGTTTGTTTATTAATGTTTAGCAAACACTGTATAATAAATCTGATACCATCAGCACTGGAGTTGGCACCAATTTGCAATTTCTGTGTCTGAGCAAGTCAGACAAAACTGAGGTTATTTTTAGTTTATCAAAAGATCATCTGAATTTAATACAGTCAAGACTTGGCTCTTCCAAGGTATTGAAATATATACATAGAAATGTTATTAATGAAAAATCTTGATTAAAGTGTGTATTTCTGCCATTACTCAAACAATGACATATCTCTCTGTAGCATAATGATATCACTGTCACTCAGTATTGCACTTACACAAAGTAATCAAACTTTTCCTTTTACATTACTTTCCTTTCTTTTAGTTTTTATTCAGCTGTGGATTTATTTTAGCGTTGCAACAATTAGTCAGTGACCCACAAGCAGAATAACAGACATGAATTGCTGTTGCAATGAGAGCTGATGGCGTTCGCTGACTGCACAAGTTGAAGAAAAACAGAATTTGACTTTTGTATTATTTTAAAAGGCCCTGCCAGTCACAAAGGTTTCTGCGTTTGAGAATAATCTTTATATGGTGGACCAATTTTAAATTATGCCTGCCAGTGGCGATTATTACCCATCAGTAAAAAATATGATGACATATAATTTAAAATAACGTAAAATTATATTAGCAAAACAGCAATATCATACAGTATAACAATAAGCGCTGGCTTTCAGCAACATTCAAATATGCCGCCACTGTTTAAGAGATATTTTCTGTCCACACTTACAAAAAAGAAGACAGTTTATTTTAATGTAAAGTGATGCTTAAACACAGCCTCAATAGCATCATATTTCCATGTGTATTATATTTGTATTTATATCATTTTATATATTATATTCTAACACTATATATGTGTGTGTGTGTGTGTGTAGAGTATATAGTTTTTTTTTTTGTTGGTGGTTTTGTTGGTGATTTTCTTTATACACACACATTTTCCAGGCATTGCTGAAGGGAGCCTGAGATTGCCAACGACCAGCTCTATGTAATTGCTGTGCACATGACATTAAAATCTTGAATCTTGAACCAGCATTGTTCTTGCTGAACTCCAGTCCATTACTGAGACAGACAGCACTTTTCTCCCATGTCTTGACTTGACACAATAACCACACCTGACACATTATGTTAAGTAATTACCACACTCTGTGGGGGTTAACACATTAGTGAGTATCCACTGAATAGCTGCCTCTAAATTTGAGTCTCTATTTTATGGTATTAACCTGTAGACCTCTGTAAGCTGTGGGTAATGTGCAGCCTCTAGCATGTAATGTGTGTGCGTGTGTGTGTACAATTTCACTGACCCCGAGTAACAAGCCTATTAATGGCTTATCTCCAGACCCCAGCAAGCAAACCCATCCATGAATACTTCTTTAGTAGGGCTGAAACACACACACACACAGACACACACACACAGACACGCATACATTAACACGTATTATGTGTCATTACACATCATACATGTGCAAATCCATGCCTGTGAGCACATCCCAACTAAATTACCATCACAAGCACACACACCAATCCATGCCTACACAGCATGGATTTAAACTCTTTATCATTCTTCATTAGCAGCAATAGAAAAACATGCCATTTCCAAACCTAAGCAATGAGGCTTCACAGCAATAGTGATCAAAATTTCTGTTCCCCTGAATGACAAAAGAGAAATGCTTTTGCGAGTTGGTTCAATTCTATTCCTGTCCTCAACGGAAGAAGTTCATTGGATTACTCTGACTAATTGATTTCTTAATTTAATTGAAAAATGACTCTAAAATTGCTCCTTGGATGCTCTAATTGACATTATAATTGTAAAAACTAGAAGTTATTAAAGACCAGAGCATATAAGTGAATATTATTGTAACACTGGAGAAGTCACTATCATTTTCCGCTAATGACTAATAGCTCATTCCCATAAAAAAAAGACCATAAAAAAGATTAACAAGCTAAAAACGTCTTTGTCAACTAATACCCTTACGACAGATTAGTTGCCTAATCGACTAAGACAGAACAGCGGTATTAAATCCAAAGATTCGAAGAGTACAGGTGTGTTAAAAGACAAGAAAAGGGGAGAGATGTGCTGTATTCACCAGCTTTGGCTTTTAGCATTGCTTTTTATTTGACTCTGACTCACTGTCATTTGCATAAAGACCAGTGCTCTCCAGAGCTCCAGCAGTCTGGCTTCGGGGCAGCTCGTTCCATAAAGACTGCACTCCTGGAAGTCACAGAGGGACTCCGCTGAGCTGAGCTCTGAGCTACTTCATCCTCCTCCCAAGTATTCTTCCCACACTGGAGGCTGTTAACCAACGGGGTACGCTCCCGATTCCTGTAACAAGGATATCTCAGGGTCCTCATGCTTAAGGTTTACCTCCTGTTGAGAGGGCCGTTGCTTGCAGCTAACGTAGAGAGGGTGTCTCTCCATTGGAGTCCCTCCCTTTAGGCTCGGCCCACATGTCTCGCCCTTTTTCATGCAAAAACATTTCACATCTGTCTCCACCTCTCACGCTTTATGCTCTGCTGAAATCCTGATCACAGTCAACATTTCCTTCCTTTTACCTCCTCTGACACGCAGGTGAAGTCGTATATCTCTTTTTCTGTGCATGATGTCAACAAGTGGATCTACGCCAGCTGGTTCCCCCTCGGTCTTTGGTAAGAGCCACGCTGTTGTTCTGCACTTCCTCTGGTTAGACCTCTTTATTATCAATCCCGTCCACCCTTTCCCTCACTGCCAGAACCTATAACACGACTCCGGACAGCTAGCTGCCTTATAAGGCCAACATCACAGCCGACGTGCCATCCTGTCAATTTACTCAGTACAACATTTATCGATCCATCTCTCACAAAAGCACAGTTCCTTGTCCAAGCTCTCGCCATCTCCTCACTCGACTCCTACTGCTCCCTGCTGCCGGGACTTACGGCGTGCTCTTTGCTCTGCACCGTGCAAATCAGATTGTTGTAATTCCGAGTGTTGTAAATGCAAAAGTTCAAACACCGTTATGGGCGAGCCAGCAAAGCATAAAAAAAGTGGAAGAGCACAGAAAGCGAGAAGGACTAGACTCAAAGCAAAAATAAGCAAGAAAAAGGGAGAGAGAAAGTAAAAAGCATCAACAGGGAGGCACAGAGTAAAATGTTTGTGTATCACATAAAATGAATCTGATGGTATAAATCAGAAGCAGATTAGGTTGTCTGAATGTAATCAACATATTCACACCAGCAAATGAGACACAGTAACAACAGAAAAAAAAAAGGTAGAAGATGCTGTGTTGGTGTGATTTGTCTGTGTGTGTGTGTGTGTGTGTGTGTGTGTCAGTCTTTGGGTGTGTAGGCAGGTGCAGTGTGTGAATTAAGAAGTATCAAGCTGTAATATAAGTAATGATCTAATTCTGATAACACAGAGGTATCCACATGTCACAGCCTCTCTCCAGGACTCAACACGAGCTATTAAACTGCAGCTTCAATCCATGCATGAACGATACATGGTGATGTATCAAATAAAAAAAAACAAATAAAATACTTGGACAGGGAACACTTTGTAGATAAGTTCAGAGTTCAGTGAACATGATGTAACTGTTTTGTTGTTGATGTTGTTAACTTACCTACCTATTTCCTACAAAATGCATTTGTGGAAAAATACATTTGTGTTTGCTCATGCGTGCGTATGTACCTGAACATGAGTGTGTGTCATCACTGGTAAGACGCGGCCACTCGTCACGCTTCAGTAGCCAGCAGGCGACCAGCTGACATCTTCTCCATTGTGATTCATCATGAGGCCACCGGCCTGCTCTGGCCCGTCACAGTGCAGCAACAAGGCCGACGTGACGCTAACTAAAACATTTGTTAGATAAAGAGTGATGAATAATAGAGAAACAAAGCAGAGAGTGCTGTCACGCGCTGACGCATTCGCAAACACACACGCGGGCTGCTAAGCACCCTCTCACACACAAGCTCACACTGCGACACTACTCGTGCGTAAAGCCATACATAAAACATGCCAGGTTTGGGCTTCTGATGAGCTGGATGTGGAAAGGTGCTCCACCTGAGAACGACGATGAATCGATATATTATTAAGTTTCCCTTCACCATCTCTGGGCGTCAGACACACACACACACACGCTGCGCACTGACATTTCGATGAAGCAATAAAGCCTTGTTCCTCCAGCTGGCATCTGCAAACTCAGTGGGGAGGAGAGGTGTCTCATATCAGTTGTTAAGACTGATCATATACACAGTGCACACACACACTAACACACACAGGCATGTACATAGGTGCAAGAAGAAAAAAAAATCACACACAGCTCCACAGATAGCCCACTTATGCTGGAGATCAGCCAGTGTTTTCATCTCACGTCTCCTTGAACTCTCACACTGTTTTGGAAAAGCATTTGGAGAGGAAGTGCGTATTTTTAGAAAGTCAATGTGCCGCATGTTTGTGTTTTCCTTCCCTTGTGGATAAATTCGCTTTCACTATACGTATGAGGGATGCTCAAAGATGCGAGAATATGTGCATCTCCTAAGTGCACGAGCACACACACAGATGCACACAAGCTAACACACAAACACAGCAGGACCCAACTCAACCTCTCCATCAAGCCGCACTAGAGGGACATGTAGCTCTTTAGGCAAGGTCACTCATTCATCATCTAAATCTCTCCCTGAGTCATCCGCTCACTCACTCACTCACACACACACGCACAAACACACACAAACACACAGCCTCTCCCAAGTCTCCACGTTGTTATGTGCTGTTATCTTCATCAGCCCAAAGGAGCAGAGGAGCTCCTCCACTCCTTCATCCCGTTATCCCCCCTTGCATGGGTCAACTTTTTTAATATGTTTACCAGAGCGACAGCAAGGTAAAGAGTGTGAGTTAAAAAAAAACTGAGTATGAAAGAGAGAGAACACAGAGAGGGCCGGAGACTAACCCACAAGACGGATATTTTGCCCCGAGGATAGTAATATCAATTTAAAGTTCACCACAGCGGCGGCTCGCTGTATTGTGGTGCAGCTCTTCTGTGGCGGAGCAATCTCTTTTGTCTTTTCACGTGTCACTTCATGCACTGTACCATGAATTCAGGCTTTTCAAGCTGCAGAACACACATGCGGCTCCGCGTTCGCACATTTTGTTATCTCCGTTTAACATAAAGTGTCTAACCTTGAAACACAGAGAGCTCTCAAAGCAGCATATGTAATATGCTTTGACAGTACGGCAGCAGAGATGAGCACTAAAAAAGGAGCCCAGTATGGGAATGGATTTAATTAATGTGTTTAATTGAAAATTAATTACCATTCATCGGAGCGGTGCAAGGCTCCCCTTTCTCTCACACTCTGTACCATGAAAGGAGAGAAAATTAGTTGCCGAATAACAGGGGTTTAGCCATGTCCCCTCCATCGTAATGACAGGATTCATTAAAGCACTCAGCCGTATGTGTGTGTGTGTGTGTGTGTGTGCGTCAGATAAATTGTCCAGCATTATATTCTATTCAGAGTCATTTGCTGTTGCCTTCTATTATAAGCCCCTCCAACCAATGGAGGAGGGCGATCTCAATATTTACTGCGGTTATTTATCCATGTTCGTGTCGCCATCATAATTAGCGCTGGAGCTAATGATGACGAGAGTGTTGGTTGATACGTTGATAGTTTCTTTGTCATTTTTGGTCAGTCTGGCTTTAAATTTCATGCTAGTGACCGAAGAGTAAAAGGAAATGTGAGAAAGGAAAAAAAGAAGATGACACAGGGTCCTCGTCAGTTTGAACCGGAGACATTTTGATTTCTTAGTACTGATGTTTTTCCATCATTTGTTTATAGTTAAATGTACTTAAATCTATTATAAAATGTTATGAGTGATGGCCATTTTATCACCCAAAGTAAAAATCAGAAGACTATTTCTCAGATTTGATGAAGTATAAGCAGCTTTTTTTTCTTTGTTTTTTTTTGTGGATAACTTACTTTAATGATCAAATACATTTTCATGCCATTAATTTCCTATTAATCGAGTAATCAAGTCACTGATTCAAGTCATTTTATGATTTTATGCATTCTGAATTGACTTACACACAGTAATCCTTAAATCTTTGGCAGGTGAAACTGGAGCTTATTTCCTCCACTACTAAGAGAGTAGTGAAAATGCTAATAAATAATAATAATAATAATAATAATAATAATAATAATAATAATAATAATAATAATAATAATAATAATAATAATTTGTCATTTCTTTTCTACGTTGTGCAAAATATAACTTGTGGAACGGATCTTTGTGTCCACTAATCTTTTCCTCCTGCAAATATTAAATCATAAGACCTCACAGAAAGACAAAATATCCTTTCTGGGTCCAAGACGCACATGAATAAACTACATTATGTCTTATATAATAGCAGATCAGTTGCTAACATTGCCAAAAGCAGAAAGTAAATTAGCATTTATCTATTTAAATCCAAAGCAGTTAAAGAAGAAGGGACTCAGCGAGCTGTGATTAGGATCCAATAAACGAATAAGTATTCATGCAGAAATCCTGTTTAAATATACCACAATAACACAAGTAAACTATATTTGTTGACATAAAGAATAAATCTCAAAGCTTCATAAGACAGTTTTCTAAATAAAATACTGAACGATGCTGATTATAATAAGACACACATTATCAGAGCTTAACTCACATTTTTTTTTCTCCTCGTTCAATTCTGACGCACTTTATTTCATTTGACAAGTTAATTCATAGAATTGAATTAAACTTGATTTGAAATGAAATTGGGCTGAATACCGCCTCTGTACTTGAGTAATGAATTAGTAAAAACGCTTTGGCACTGATGTCCAAGTGCTGAATGTTAAATGACGCTGGATTAGATAGACTTCTTTAGATCGCTCTAAACATGTAAATAGGCCTCAGCTTGTTGACGTCTGCGGGCTAAAAGAGGCATTTTATTTGCAAAATGAAGTCGTGTATGCAGATAAAGATGACCTCCTGCTGCGAAGCCACCGCGAGAGGTTTCTTTCAGCGGGGGCGAGGACTAATGGGACGACAATCAATATTAGTGATATAGTGGGGACTCTTTTTTTTATTCTAATGTATGATTCAATTGAAATTGTGAAGAAACGTGCTGTAAAGTGACAGAGCACAGATGACCGTGGGTGGGGAGGGGCTCTTAACAAATGCAAAGCTCCCACTCAAATGCTGGGGATGAAAGTAATTGCTGGTGGTTAGACTGGGCCTGGACCTGCATTAATGGCACATTCTGCTTTAATATGACATCAAGCAAAACATAGTATCCTCTTGACATTCATTAGTCTGTTTTATGCCGTGTGTGTGTCCTTTGTGGCTTTGTGGAAACTTCTTACTGGGCATTCAGACTGAAGTCACGTTAAAAACAAAAACAACAACACAGAGTGCCGTATTGGTGGGGGCAAGTTGTTTCAGGTACCTGTGAGATGATAAAATACTTTCTGTGAAGATTATTATGGGTTGTTTCCACTCATGGCAGCGATCGTTTCACCCCATTCATGCGAGGCTTCGCAGCATTACCTCACATGGCTCTGCAGCAAAGGTTGAGCCAGGTGCCGGTGCCGCGCTCTCATTGAAATTAATGAGAGGGGGGCGCTACTATCAATCTGAACACAGGCTTAATAACAATAATAAAATCTGCGATGAAAGGGCACATCCTATTGCACATTGCGCTTTAAATAGCAATAAAGCAAAGTCCACAGTGAGCTCGGCCCTAAATACAACTGAAACTGCATTTTACTTTGAAATGTTGTAATCTAAACCAAAACGTCAATTACAATAAAGTTACAAGCTGAAATTTTAACACGTTAACGAAAGGTTTTATATTTAAATACTGGTTTCACCTTCAAATGAAATTATAGGTCATTTAATTCCCAGTGCAATGCTGGAAATGATGCAGCTATACTAAAGGTTTGTTTGCATCAACCGTGTTTCCACACAGACCTGCTTTTTATATTGTGATCATATGAAAAAGGATAAATGTTTTTATTTATAAGTCAAGATTTTAACTGTAAATGCAAATCTATGCGTAATGACTGACCGCACCTGAAAAACCTTATATATAAAATATCAACTATTGTATGTATTGCCAGTCTGCTATAATAGATGCATATTAAAGTATTTTCCTCATGAACAAACGGTCCTTTAGAGATGGTTTCCTATCACTGTTTCCCTTCAACAAGACTCTCGGACCAACATAGACAGGGGCAATTCAGATTAATGAGCAGTGTCATGCCCTAACATGAAACACCATAAAGAGAGATTTCATCATTTTACAAAGAAGCTTCACCACCTTTCACAGTCCATCATCGTCACTGCACGGTCTGGCCCGAAAGTCGAAAAGTGTAAACCGTTTGAGCGATGAGGTAGAACAAACCTGCGTACTGGCAGAAAACGCACACGTTTAACCAGCACGATGGGTACGTGTACATGATGGGCTTTGTCGAGGCCAGATAGGACAATGATATTAGTTTTTTTCTGAACACAACAGCACAAAATTGGTCAAATTCATATTTTCACATCTGTCAGTACACATTTGTTGGTGGAGGAGATGCATGCACGTCAGCGATTGAGTAAAAAGGAGCGAAGATATTTCAACCTATGTACTACTGACCTCAGTGTTATTCCTTTTCTTTAAATGTCACTTTTAGACAATATTTTAATCAACGCAGCTGTTCGTCTTTTTATAGGATATAAATTTACTTTGGTGTGTTCTTGGCATGCATATTCATGCTTACTCCCTGTGTGCACTGGCTGTCCCAGTTATCCACACAGCTGAAGCTGAAACTCACTTTTTTTTTTTTTGCAGTTTTTAATTAGTCGAAAATCATCAATCTTCTCATACAAGAAGGAATTTTGGCATGTCACCTGAGATAAGGTGACATATTTTTGTGCCTTTAAGAATTTCTTTCCTGCAGTTGGTGCTCTTTTTTTTTTTTCGTTTACAATTAGTCATAGGGAGATTTAGAAAAATATAGGCCAGTATTGTTAGAGCCTGCCTCTGCCGGGCTCATGCCGAGGTCGGGCGAGAGGCCTAAATGCAGGGGAAAAAACAGACAGAAAGAAAGAAGCAAAATAACACTTTTGAGGTGTTTTCTCTCATATGAAAAGATTCAGCATTTTGAGAGCGAGATGCAGAAACACACACAGGACACACACATTAAGGGGCAGCAGAGGCAGAGGCAGCAGCGGTAACAAGCTTGTTAGGGAGGCGGGTGACAGATGAGCTGGAGCACATTGTACTGGCATTAGAGATGAGCAGAGGTGTGAAAATGTCACCACAAATAGCCCCTGGTCACCAAATGTCACCTTTCCACTCCACTACACCTCCCCCCAACCCCTACACCTTTCTCTCTTTCTCTTTCTTTCTTTCTTTCTTTTCACTTCCTCCCCTCTTTTCACCTCACACTGCTCTTTTCCTCCCTGTCCTTTTCTGCCCCCCTCTCTCATCTGTCGACGCTGCCTCCCTTTTCATCTCCTCGACAGGGCAAAGAGGGGAAGGGAGCAGAGACGAAGAATCAGAGTTTTTCTAAACTCCGCTCCTCTTCCTCTGTGTCCTCCCTCCCCAATCCTCCCTTCTTTCCTCTTTCTTTCTCTTCCTAGTAAAGATCCTGAATCAGGAATTGAGATTTTCCCAAGAATTCTCACTGAAGTGCACATTTATGTTCATTTATTGAAGACAGCTGCACGTCCTGAAAACACACACGCCTTCCTACAAACAATGCTCAAATATATATATAAAAAAAAGATAATAGATTAAAGAAAAAATAAATAGAAATCAAGAATCTTTGTCTTTCAGTATGTTTTAACATAACAAAATTTAGATTGATGACTCCCAGCTGTAAACACAAATAAATATATGTATGTAAATGTATGTAAGATGCACATAAGTCATAAATATCTAAATTATAAAGTTAATGTTGTAGTGTAAAGTATGTACAGAGATGTAATAAAAGATGCAATAGTGCAAGAATACTAAAGAGTAATAAATATGAACCTAGAATTCAAATTTAACAATTAAAATATGACACATATAAGAAAATATAAAACTCTTGTGGACTGCCTCAGATTTTAAATGGTTTTCATTCAGTTTCCAACTTTAGTGTTTTTTTCAGGCTTCATGCCAAAGAGAACAAATCCTGTGAAGGTAAACTACTGTGGATCACAGCAGTAAGTCTGGAGCAACAAGTGAAGCATAAAATGCAGGAGATGACGTTACAACTAAATACTCATTACGCTGGAAAATCCTCACCTGTCACTTACATGCACTGATAACCAGAGGTCAGCAACATAAACATGGTCGATGCTCTCATATGAGCGCTCAGACGTAAAACTGGAGAGATCATATATTGAAAATCAGAATGGTCCTGTACGGTTGGCACTGCGGTTTTATCACCTCAAAGATAGTGTATTTTTAGAATAACAATTACTCTACTAAATATTTTACCACATCATCTATTAAATATATGAAACAGTCACATAAACTCTGGATAAGTGTGATTTTATGATTTTTAGTGGAGATACAGTTCTATATTTTAGTAAGAGATCCTAGAAATCTTTGGAAAAGAATGATATGTTCCCAGAAATTAGTTCCCAGCTCATGTCTTTACGTTAGACTTTGGAAACAGAAGATGATACACAAATAGCCACCTAGCCATAGACTGCTGTATATATCATTTAGACAGAACACAAAGGTCATTGGGGGCCTAATTAGGAACTGGGGCCTTGGCCTTGGCATTTGACATTGAACAATATAAAAGGTAATCCTTAAGAGTGTTTTTTTTTTTTCTTCTTTCGTTTTTGGTGACCTCGGTAATTTTGGTGATGTATATTAATAGACTCGCTGTGGACCTCTTGATATTCTAACACCAACTTTAGTTTCTTATCCCTGACAGATGTTTAACGCTCCTTAACTCTCTGGTGTCCAGTGTATAATTGGCCAATTTTTGATTTTACTTTATATTTCACCTTAAAAGCTGTTTGCCTTGCCTTGTTTGGTATCATTTGTTAGCACAACCTCACATGTGTGACTTTACACTTAATTTCTTTTTTCATTTTGTCATACTGTATTGACCTAAAGTCACACAAAAACATAAAATCTGAACAGGAAAAAGTTTGATTTTGTAATGTAAAAACTACAAACATGTCTAATGAACCATTTTTATAACTTCGAATGCAAATGTAAATAGTACATTTAAAAAACTATTTACATAAAACAATTTACGTTAAAATGGAGCAATTTTGCACAGCTTTTTACAGGTGGGTATGACATGTATGTACAGCATCAAGGACTGTATTTGTCAGGAGAGATATTTAATGATAAAAACTGTGTAATAAAAACATTTAAAATACATCATATCGAGCTCAACAGGTGTTTAGCATTTTCCTTACAATAGCCCATTTTTACTGGACTATTGTTTACCAAACGTGATGATGATATTGAGAAAAAAGCACGGCGTGAATTGTTTATCACAAGTGAGTTTTTGCTCGTCCAATCAAAAATGGGACAAGATCATGTGGACGCTTCAGTGAGGGAAAGATGTGTCGGTCATCCATTGCACAGCCTACACCAAATGTCCTCCCCTCACCTCTCCTCTCTGCATTCTCCTCACACCCCTCTGCTCACAGCGAGCCAGGAGACCAAACCCCTCCTGCAGCGTGTGAGGCCTGTTGCTCACAGGTCATCTGCCTTATGAGGCGCTGATTACTGAATCTCCATATCTTTCCACAGCAGTGATGAAAGTGTGTAAGGGGGGTGCACTTTACCATGATCAGATCACAGGAACGCTCATTAAAGCACAGTTAAGATAGATGTGTGCCTTCAGACTACGAGACCGGGAGGGAGGGGACCTACGCCCGACTTCGCACATGCATGCCGCAGTCATTTTTACATTTACGCTTAGATCTCAGTAGTTCTTTTAGAAGATTCAAAATTGATATGATAGATTGGGGGAAAATGGGAAAAACCCATAAAGCAACCATTAAAAGGACTATATTTTCCGTGTTTCCCTCCACCAGAGCAGAGCGGGGAGCAGTCAAAAGAGACAGATGGGTGGTAAAACGCAGCGAGCAAAGCAAGTGAGTGAGGGCGTCTTGATGTGAAATGGAGGGAAGAATTGAATCGAATGAACTGAAAAAACTTCTGGAAAAATGGAAAGTGAGCGATAATAAGTCGCTGATTGATAGCGTTCGTAAAGCTCCTCGTAACTATTGCTGGAGCGCGCACCACGGTCCGGGGTGTGTGTGTGTGTGTGTGTGTGTGTGTCTCCCATTAATAATGCCCTTTAGTATTGCTCTTGTTACCGCTTAAAAAAAAAAAAAACACTCAGACACTCTCTCATACACAGCAAATGTTAGTCAGGATTATCAATAAGCTAATATTGACTGATTGGAGTTGGCAGGTTTGCACACGCCAACAGAAGAAAAACAAAATCCCAAAACGACACTCACATCAAGTTGTCACATTCATCTTTCAGTATGAGCATCGCGCGTGCTTGTACCTTGCTCGAGTGTGTGTGCTGCGTACAGTGTATCGGTATTGCCGGCAAATTATGCAATGCTCTTTGGGGTTATTTGCTTAAAGAGTTTCAAATTGACTGATCGGTCATTGATGGACAGGATGGGAGCGCACTGACTCCACAGTGTCAGCTATTGATAAGTGGATCAATCATGTTGATAGGGGCCTGAGAGAGCTTGTTTATTGGCACGTAACCTATCGAGCGCCCTGACGGATGACTGTTTAAGCACTGTTTTTACAGCAGAGGAGAGCTAAACACAAACGCTGACAAGCATGTGTTGTTGGCAAACACACACACACACAGCGCAATGTCAGAAGTGTTTGGTATATTGGGTGAATGCACTTTTTGTTTCTGTGTTTTATCGCCGCTGATTTGGAAAATACCGACTCCCCTTAAATAGTTTCTTTTCACCAAGCGGAGAGTAAACATCCTCATTATTAAATTTTTTACTTAATCTAATTAGGGAACAGGTCTGAGATGTCTGAGTCTGTGAATGGAAGGCCAAGAGTAAAACAGAAAACAAGCTATTTCATCTTATTTTTTTCTGAACGCTTTGCAAATATAGGTAGTAATTATGAATTAGTCACGCAACGGTATGTGACTATTTTAAGGTAAATTATTGTTCGGATACACATGGCATTTTCAATATTTTGGAATTTAACCTTGCAGGGTTTGCTCAGAGGTAAAACCTGCTCGCTCTGTGTGTGAACAGAATTGATCAGCCACGGTCAAATATTCCGTCTGCACGTCACTCGGCAAATTCCAGCTTAAAAATAAAGTTTGCAAGAATCTCACACAAACCAGGAGGACGAGAATGTGAAAATCTTATTCCAGCAGTAACTTTGGGAGCAGGAATTCATTCATTTACCAGTCAAGCGCTTTAACCTGAAGAAAATAAAAAACATCTACTGGTGTTTCTGGTATATTTCACTTAAATATTTAAGAGGTCATCGTACATTCCATCTCCAATACTTACGTGTGAGCCATGTAGAGTGTTGGATAAGACAGAATTTTATTTATTTTGAGTGATCATACTGTGCAGTACAAAATAGGAGGGCTGCAAATGCATAGAGTGCAATAAGGTGCAAATTAATATGATGATTAATGGAGCTCTCCCTGTAGTTGTGCATTGCTCTAGGAGAGGATAGAAGTAGCCGATGTAAATGGTATTTGGTGTTAAGCTTTGTACTATATCTCGTGTTTGCTGAGCTTTCTGTTGTTGACTTGTTTGTCAGTCTGCTGTTTGTTCAACTTGACTCTTGGCCTGTCTGTCTGGCTCTCAAGCTTTTGGGATTAGGTTTTATCTTGAAAGTCTGAAAACCACCACGGTCCTACTGACTACGGTAAAAGGGAGAAAGTAAAGTCGGACACAGGCACACACAAACAGCGTCAAATCCTTCTGAGGGAGGACTGCTCCATAATGATTTATTTTCTCTTCTTAGTTGTGTTTTGTGTTTGCCTACAATGTGCATGTTATTTCTTAGCTACTGTACAGTGAAAGACAGTACCATGTGAACACAATGTCAGAGTTCATTCAAGTGTCATCCCTCCTCTCTCTCTCTCACTTTCCTCCCCCCGCCTCTTAATGAAATTAAACAACCCCTTAAAATAAGCACTACCTGCTTGCAAGTTTGTCTGAGTGACGGTGTGAGCATGTCAATGCGTTGGGTCAGGGTTTTTGGAGTGCTGGCAGCTATATGGTGGCTAATTCCAGCTTTAGATAAAGTGAATAATTATGGAAGCAATCAATAAAGAGTGGCGCAGGGAGGAGAAGCAGGATGGGCGATAAGCCATTGGCTTATTGACTTGTCAAGTGTCGCCATTAACACATAGCCTTTTGAGTGTAAATGCTTGTGTGTGTGTGTGTAAGTGTGCATGTGCAGGAGCATGTGTGAGTGCATATAATTACTCTATAGTGTGCCTCTGTATCTCGTTGTCCCGGGCTGACAGCTAATTAGTTGTACTCTCTCAGGAGTAAACTCAGTAAGAGGAAAATGAGGGAATCTGCGGATCCGCCTATTTTCATATTCAGCTCTTACCATGGAGGGACACAGGCCATTACAGCCCAGCACTGTGGCTAAAGCACGGTGTGCAGCAGTGCCAGAAAACACAGTCAGAACTCGCTCCTTCATATATATATATGTGTGTGTGTGTGTGTGTGTGTGTGTGTGTGTGTGTGTGTGTGTGTATATATATATAACATGTTCTGCACAATATCAGCACTTGGCCAGTGTAGAAATACTGAACTACCGGAGTTAGCATCATGGATCATTAACACTGAATATTTCCAGTTTCCTCAGTCAGCAGAACGGCTCGCTTTTTCAAAATTATAAGTCTGAATTCAAATAGGCACATTTTTTCCCACACTCAAACGAAAGCAGAATAGCATTTATTATAAGTTACCTACGCATATCTGATGTTAGCCAGTGGCTTGCATGTGGTCCGTGCTCATTAAAGGCAAAGTTGAGGGTGCTTTTTAAAGTCAAATGTACCGAAAGTCTGCTGTACCCAAAATAAAATGTCTCATGTTAACTCTCAGCAACAAATGTGGCACAACTTGGTTTGAAGGAAGATGTTGTGTTGTGAGCAGTGTGAAGACTATAAAACTCTAATGAAGACATTATTTCATAGAGGCTGCATCTATTACATTTCACCTCTTTGGCAATATTTACATCAATATAGTGACTCAAAGAATCGTTATTTTTAGTGAAGCATATTAACTTTTTTTGTGTTCAAAGTGAGGGAAACAACCTTGAAAGTTCGGGATTGAAACAACTCACTTACTCATCTTGTTGATTGCAAACAGTAAAAAAAAAAAAAAAAAAAAAAAACACATGCACAGTACACAATCTTGTTGATTGCAAACAGTAAAAAAAAAAAAAAAAACACATGCACAGTACACAAAGCTGAAACACACAAGAAGGATGACAACGCACAGAGGGAGTTGTAACTTGAAACATCACCGCCTCGATTCAAACGCATGTTCTGATGCTATTTTGGATTTCACAGGGGAGCCTAATCAATGCTTGATGACTGATCCTGTTGTAGCGGCAGAGCCAACATGCAGGTGCGTCTCGTTCGTACATAAAGACTCCGGAGGAAGACAGGAGGCAACCTGTTGCTATGTGCTGCCCAACAGATTTTTGGAAACATGCCTGTAAGGCTTAAAAAAAAAAAAAAAAAAACTGACACACTGCCTATATTTATAAGCTTTAACTTATATTACTGAATATATCAATTAAATGCATGTTGCAACATTAACAAACTAACCAAAAGTCACAAAAACTGTAATAATTTAAGCGCAAGAGTCACTTATATTCGAGCAGTAATCCTCTGTTTAAATAGAAATTTCCCTGCATAAAAGTGCAACAGACCGCGCTTTGAACTCCAGCGAAGGGGCAGCCCTAAAATCTGCTGTCCATCTGATCACTTAATTTGACAAATGCTGTCCTATTTGTTGCCACAAACTGGAGAAACTAGCACTTGCTGACTGAATTACCATGAGACATAACCAGAGAGGAAAAAGTACTAGTAGTTTGACAGTATAGGTAGAAAAGTGTACAAACAGTTAAGTGCTGAATTGTATGAACTCGATATATTGCTGTTTAGAGAAGAGTAAATCACAGCTCTTTTTTATGTGTTACCAACAAAGGTTCTTCCCATTCATTGGTTTTTAACCCACTGTGAGTCTGATTAGCCTAATCTTCACAGCGGGATCCACCACACAGTCATCAACTCACATAAGGAACATTTTATTTTCCAATTTTCTCTTTTCCAGAGTATACTTCCTGTGATGCTTCCTTTTTCTTTAAGACCTGTCTATGTACGCCATATGTGGGTTATGTGTTTGTGTCAGCAACCTGGCACAAGTTCCTTCTCCCTCTCTGGAGCTGATTGCACATTTTCATCCACTTTAATCCAACAGGAAATGGTAAGAAATAGCACACCTGCAAAACAGAATCTCTAAAATATGTTTCCCTGAGTTTAGAGGCAATGAGATAGTGGAAAATGGTTATGCCCTGAGAGTGTGTACGTGTCTGATGGATCATCATGGCTTCAGGCACACACACACACACACACACACACACACACACACACACACACACACATGCAGTCTCTCTCACTCTCTCTCTCTCACACACACAGACATAAACACACACATACACACGATAAATAGGATAGAAAGAATGAGCCATGAGAGAGACCTAGGCAGAGATATTAGCTGCATCCCTCCACCCCCTACCTGTCTCACCAAATATGATGTGGCCATATAAAGACAGTCTGCAGCAGCGGGAGAGGACTGCTGAAGCACAGACTTTTCACCGGCTGAAGTAATGGGCAAGAGAGAGGGAGCCGGGAAAAAAAAAACGAAAAGAAAGAGAAAGAGGGAGAGAACTAGACAGGGTGTTAGTGAGAGCAAGAAAGTGTTAGCGAAACCTTGTATGCATGTGCGAGAAAGAGGAAAAAGAGAAGTCTGAGAGAGGGGCGATGATGGCATGAGAGGACATAAGGAGGGAGAGAAAGAAAGAGTGCGAGAGATGAGAGAGAGGGAGAAAAAGAGAGAGAGAGAGAGCGGAGCAATCCTAATAGCTGAGGGTAAAACCTGCAATCTACCATTCTGTCTGATCTCAGCCATCCTATGAGTCAAGCCAAGAAAGCTTTGAGATGCTCCATGCACATTAACCTCTACTCATCCTCCACCCACACTCCTCCTCTGCATCATCCCTCTTTCCCTTCCTACCCACATTAAAGTGAGCACTTCAAACATCCCGACATCAAGAGCATAATAACTGACATTTAGGTGTGCACTTGCTTCGTTAGCACATACAGGACGCATGATAACCCTCACAAAAGGATCAATCAAAGTCCAATTCTTTAACTATTCAAAGTAATCATCATGTAAAACCTTTAAAGTGTTTGTCAAATACATACACAATAGCAGAAGAATAGAAAATATAAATAGTTACATATAAATACTTATGAATTACCTTTTTTTAAAATGGTAATTGTCATACAAAACAGCAGTATGAAGCAATTTAACATGTTTTTCCTTTCCCTTCCCTCATTCCTTTCGACCTTCAACTTTTTACCCAACTGGATTGCAACAATAATGTTGCAATAATGATGCTAATACTGAGATGTGTATTATTATCATTACAGTTGAAATACTTTTATTTTGGGACAACATTGCTTGGATAATAGGACACTTCAAAAAAGGATAAGGAGTTCAATTCAAGGTTTGTCCCTTTCAGAGATGGGCCATCTGCAATCCCTTGTGAAACATGTTTTTTTTCTTTCATTTTTTTTTCCTGAGCTTCATGTTTTGGTCAGATGTATTCTTGGTGAATTTTCTCTCACAGGAAAGATGTGGATAGTTCACTAATGTATATATCGCATGATGGCTGCATGGGTGGTAAGGCCTTGGCCCATTTCAAGTACACACAGCTCCAGCAGTTAACAATAAGGTCACGTTTTTGTGTCCTTTCTGATTTAGTATTTACAAGGCGCGGTGAAAGGCAAACGCATTTATTGAATATATAAGTGTAGATGAATTTTGTGTGATACGACAATATATATATCATGTGATGGTAGACAGATATCCATTGTTTTACATTATGTGCTATCTTTTACTTTGTTGTGTTGCTAAGCAGACTCATCACACTGATCTGGACAATGTATTGTGCTCTAAACGCAACACAGAACAGCATAATTCTCAATAGAGAAGGAAAATTATACCTTTACATGTGGTGATTTAGTAGAAACTATTCATTCATGAAAGTTACAGAAATCATAGATGCAATTTTAGTGCTAAAGTATATATGCTGTGCAAAGAGCCACTAAAAACAACATCTGAAGTGTGATTCAACTCATGCTCAACATGCAAGAAAACTTTCCACTTAAAAGTTTCTGGAAGCTTTCTGTGGCCTTTGAGTGCTGTGCAGTGAATAATATTTTCTCTATAACAAGTCAAAATTAGCAGGTGTGGCTGGTTACAGTTGACAAATGTATGTAAACTTGCTACCATAGTAACAGTGATTCAGTAACCTTTACAACAAGAAGCAGCTTAACCGGGTGAGTGCACACATGTGCTCATACTCCAGAAATCCAGTAATTAAACAAACAGCACTACACCTCTGCAGAAAATGTTTTATATTGGCATAGGGATCATTATATGGATATGAAGTTTTGGTTATATTGCACAGCCAAGGAGTATCACCACTCATGTTAAAAAAGTCTTGTAAAGTCTCCAAAAGAAACTGCAACAGTCAACAGTGGATTCGTAAATATCCTAAATGATAATTGTTCCAAAACTATAACATATTTAATGAGAGCATGTATTACGTACACAGATTGGGGGTAATATGAAGATTTTATCACTTGGCTATTCCTACCAGTTCATGACAGGATAAAGTTCTGCCTCTGAGGCTTTTAAGTGAGAGGTCGTGTTTAATTTATGCAAGTCTGACATATCAGGAGAGACAGATCCAAGCCAGAATGGAACAGCCATTAAGAAGACACTTAATTTGATTTATTTTTAAGCTAAAGACATCACCAAATTGACCGAGGGGTATAACTTCTCACTCGTCAAAGTAGATTTCTCATAAGCTGATGAAAACCTTTATCCTGCATCATTCATTATCACCTCCTGGATGACACGTAAAGGGAACTTCAAGTCAGAAACAAAAGGCAAAACATCACAGCTGATCCTCTACAGGGAATTACCCTCATTCTTTCTCCCTTCCTTATGCTGTTATTTTCCATTTTTGAAGTATTATTAAACCCAGCATTGTTAACATTTATGGGAAATAACTTGCAGTGTTATGGAGGTAAGCTGAACATTTTGGAGCTCAAAGTGTTTAAAGTGTACATTTGAAGCTGCAACGCATCTTTTCAGAAACAATGCCCTGGTGATTCAGGATAATCCACAAACCTCGCTGTCTGCAGTTTTCACAGAGATTACCTAACCAGAAAATCGTTCACAGATTTCTTGCTCTCACCTCGCAAGCGCACTCAAACCACAGGATCAGAAAAGACACCGTCACTATTACGCAACATTGCCGTTATTGAGATAATCTCGCAAGGAGGAAATGTGCACCTCAAGTAATCAAGGACATATAAATCAGATGTAAACAAACAGAGACATTCATCATTGCTGCGTATAAATAATTTGACAAGGAAAAGTGGAGGGTGGATGAGGAGAGGTGGGCACAGGTCATTTCCAAATGGTAGT
Organism: Amniataba percoides; assembly: GCA_037176925.1. Lineage (NCBI taxonomy): Eukaryota > Metazoa > Chordata > Actinopteri > Centrarchiformes > Terapontidae > Amniataba > Amniataba percoides. The sequence goes on from JBAJHX010000041.1 coordinate 19,101,038, forward strand.
GTTGATAAGCTGTAATGCTAATGAGCCTCTGTCTCTTCTCGCCTGTTTGTAAAAGCAAAACAACGATGTACGAAACACTCAGGCATCTAATTTCACGACAGCACTAACGGTCACTTCTGCTGGTTAAATTGACAAACGCTAGATCTGCAGCAGATTATATGAGCTGAAAGTAAATGGTTAGTGTGTCCTTGTGCGCTGATGTTTGCACCGAAGATTGTTTGTGAGGGAGAGGAAACGTCACTCTGTAACTGACTGATTACAGTGTTCATAGAGACTAAACCTTCAAATGCATAAGACAGCAAAATGACACACCTGTTTTCAGTGATTCAGACTGTACTGAAGTGCTTCTTCAGACATGTGGGGGATTATGGGTGGAACTAGACATGAGAATTAAAGGTTTTCTAACAGAAACTTTGAATAAATGTAGACACTGCCCTTCAACATCTAAACATCCCAAATTTAGAGGGACTCTTGTACATCAGGCAGCAATGACGATTGGTTAAGATTTTTATAAAGAGTTTAAAACTGCTTGGTGTATATGAAAGGATTACAGGGTTAAAATGTTATGTCTGATCTTCCACAATAGCAGAACACTGACACTGACCATGGAGGGGAAAACTCTGTAATTGTGTCTGAAGTAACATGAGCACAGGATACAGTATTTCAATATCAACACCTGCTACTGCCATACATATTTCCTCTATAATAACACTGTGATGGACTCTGATAGGCCCTGAAGTGGAATTTGTTCTCGGGTGTAAAAGCAGAGGCCGTATTTCTATTGTTTGCACCCAGAGAATAAATATTTCATGACTCAGTTAAGGTTTGCAGAAGCATAACTCTTTACATTTATGGTTGCTAAATCATCGCAGTGTCAGGCGTGCCGCTCGAACTAAAGGAGCAGCAATGAGCCCAATTAGTCACAGTGCTTTGGATATTAGTCAGCCCACTTCTTATCAGCGCGGTTGTCATGCCATCCATGCTGCACTGGGAGTGGAGCGAGGAGCTAAGAGAGGGGAGATCCGGAGTCATGACTGCTACCAGCGGCAAAAGCACTTTGTAGTAATGTTTGCAAGTATCAGAGTATGCAACCAAACTAATCATATCACAAACCTTTTCGAGAATTTTCCATTTCCATTTACCTGACCCACCAATTAGCAGGCCTAATTATTGTCACCAAGTTTATAGGACTTCCTTTACCAAATACATTGGGGTCGCATGAAATTATGAGTAAATACACATGAATATAATGAAATGTTGTACATACATGTGGTAAAGTATTGTAAAGTGAGACTCATTACTTTCCAACTGTTTTTCAATTACTCCCACGCCCCCTTCCCAACGATGAGGAACAAAAGGAACCTGCCATTTCAATTTAGAAGAGAATAATAGCTTCTAATACTTTCATAGAGAGATTCTTTCCGTGTTTATGCGGCGATGACGATAGTGACCCACCACCCCTCCGCCCATTAGAGTAAATACACCCTCCTCCCTCGCTTGCCACATTTGTGTTGGGTCCCACAGGGCCTGCAGCTCTCTACACCGAGACAGCAAAGGAAGAAAAACTGCGTTGTCTTTGAAACGCTGAGCACAGTGTTGGCCAGATCCATTCTTCACATAACAGTGATTTTTATACTGTTTTTCAATTACTCTGAAACAGTAAAAATCTCACACCACAGCACTGCCCTGTTTGTTCCTCTCTCTCTCTCTTTTTCACACACACACCCTTTCCCTTCCTCTCTCGGTTCACTTATTATGAACGTGGACGGTACTTTGCAAGTTGAACAAGGAAACCTTTATTTGGCTGCACTTTTTTTTTGAACCGACATCAACACTTTGCGGCACTATTTTATGTTGTGATTGAGCGTGACCATAAGGTAGGCAGGGAGCTGTAAATGTATGGCTTTTCCATTATAGATAAGAGCCACAGAGAGACAGAGAGAAGCAGCATAGTCCATGTCCTTGATTTAGCAGCATCGATCCCTATCTGCTCTCTAGCCTCTTTCATTTGCGATGTGTAAAAGTGTGTGTGTGTTGGGAAGGGAAGGGGGTGGGGCAGCCCGATGGCTATGCAGAGCTCAGGCAGAGATAAGGTTATCAGAACACACCTAACTGATATGATTGGCAAGGTGACAGGAGGCCACTGTGGACCCGGAGGGGTTGACTTACCACACACACACACACACACACACACACACACACACACACACACACACACACAGACTGGCTGACCTTAAAATAAGTTTAATCTTTTGTTTATCCCCGTCACAAATGGAGGCAATATCTGCATGAAACACCACGGAGACGTCAAACAGCCATCGCAGACTTCAAAAGATGCTGCTTATTATTTTCAGCTAGTGAGCTATCGCTTTTGATAACAGCAGTCCCGAGAGAGACAGAGACAGAAAAGGGGGTGAGCGGGGGGGTTGAGGGAGAGTGAAGGAAATAAGGAAAGACAGAGAAAGAAAGGGAGAAAGAAGGATAAAAAACACGGGTTGGAAATAAAGCGGGGGTGCCTCTGCCTCTCTGAGATAGCTAAAAACCGAGAAGCGGAAAAAAGAATAAATAAAAAGCCGTGCAGACAAGAATGTGCCACAGAAGAGAGACGTATCTGTAAACCAACACTGGGACGAGAGATAGAGGGAAAGTAACAAGATGGAGGAAGGGATGTGGAGAGAAACAGATAGGAAGGAGAGAGAGAAAGAGAGAGAGAGGTAGGAGGAGATGGATAGGTCCAAGAAACTTGATTGACTCCAAGACTGATGGGCCCACGCTTCCCGAGGAAGTCGGGAAAAAAAGTGAAGCTAGACAGAGAGCAAGGTGGTGGACACACACGCACATAAACACACACACACGCGTGCAAACACAAAGCTCACTCCCCACTGAGTTTCCTGCTGCGTGCCTCTCAAGTTGAAATGAAAGCACTGTATAACAGTAGGAGAATCTTTTCTTTTTCTTTTTTTGTTTAGAGCAGAGGAAGAAGAGTCCAGGAGTGAAGAAAGAGAGACTTACACTTTGTCGACTGATATAAATCTGTCAGCGATTGCACGGTGAGCGAGTTTCACGCGTGTACGTATACGCACTGTATAATAGTCGGATGGGCTGGGAGAGGAAAAAAAAAAGTTAAATGAAATATGTATACTGTACTGTTCCCACACACTCCATCGCCACCATATTTCCTCGGCCTTTATTTCCTATCTCTATCTAAATCGTATTTCCTCCCGCTTTATCCCTGCTGCGGTCTCCACTGCTGGTAAAACACAGTCCTGATAAATGGCCCCACATAATCATCCCTTCACTTTATCAGCATGCGCAGGAAAAATGAGTTGTGCAGGACCCCGGGAAGAGAGGTGGCAGAGAGGGAGAAGAAGAGGGGAGAACCGGGAGGAAATGAGGGACGTGGGTGAAAGATGATCGGAAAGGTACAAAAAAAAAAGAGAGAGCAGGGGATGAAGGAAGAGGGGAGAAAAGTAAGTACACGAGGACGGCGAACAGCAGGAAGGCGGGCGAGCGAGGGATGAGTACAAGCGGCTGAAAGGATGGTGATGAGATAGATACATAAAGCTGGGGAGGGACGGGTGATACAGCGAGGGCAATGAGATGAAGGAAAAGATGAAGGGAGAAGGACAGATTAGTAATGGGAGGGACGAGGAAGCGCGGGACGGAGGGAGAGATGGATCGGTCCTACTTGAGCGGGCCCGGAGGAACGGATGAATCTACGTGATGCATGATGGGAGCCGGTCCAATGAGACAACCAATCACGGGCTTTGGTCTAAATGGGATAACCAATCATGGGCCTTGGCCGGCATCATCGCTCCCCCATTCCAGATAAGCTCCAGCACATCATGTCCATCTTTTACCCCACAGCAAGCTGCAAGCTGCCCCACATGTGTGTGTTTTCATATGTGTGTATTACACTATGTGTGTGTGTGTTTGTGCCTACGGCTGTATTTTCCATCCAACGCATCTATCTTACGTGTGCATGTGAGAGTCCTGGTAGTGGGTCTCTTCTGTATCTCTGTTATTGGTGCACAGAAAAGCACTGAACTTAAGTTTGCTGGCTAATGCGACCCCATCATGCCCTGAAGACGCACGCTTTGATGCTGATACTGCAAAATAAAATAAAAACAATTTAAAAAACTGTCCAAGTAATTGAATCTCAGGTAAAAAAGATATACCATAAAAAGGGCTGAATTATTCTCTTAATCCAAATTCTTTTTTTTTTTAGCATCTTATTTTATTTATATTACCAGCACAGTTCAGTGAAAATGTGCCTGCTAGAAACAAGCCGATTGCTCAGTCCTCTGGTTGAAATTTTTTTTTTCATCCATGGTTTAAATTTGTGCATGCGTGTGTCTAAAGCGGCTGGCCTGGAACCGCAGGGGCTCTCCGCCTCTCGCCTTATCAATAACCGCTCATTCACCCAACTGCACAACTGACGGAGCACTTCCTTTGGTCCTCAGCAATACACCCGCCGAGTTAGAAGTCGATCGGATGAACAGTGGTCAGGATAATCGAAGGACAGACAGACTGACAGAAAGACAGAAAGTGGTTCCTTGCATTTAAACTAAGACACTGGTTTTCATGGTCATGAACAACATTCCTGCAGAGTTATGAAGTGGAAGAAGGTGATGGTTCTGGAAGTACAGAACTGATGAATTTTAGTGTATGAATGATTTTTTTCTTACCAAAATGCATCTTGGGAAGTCAAGCTTGCACCTGTGACATTTTAACAAAAAAAAACACAATATTTTTTTCACGTTATTACTCATCTTTTGCACTGATGGTCAAACCAGGTGATGTTTGTCAATCCAGCATGGAAGGAGCAGTCAGATAACTGTTATAAACCATCATTAGGACCCAATCTGGATTTTTTTTTCCAAAATTTCGTTGCGAGAATTTATAAAAATGTAATACAAATTAAATAAAAGGAAGTCAAGTTGGTCTGAAGGTGATTTATAATGACCTTACATGAAATAACAATCAAACCAACCTGTCACTTTACACACACAAAGCTGGAGTTTCCGGACTTGACAGCAGCCGTGTGTGCGTGAGAGAGAGAGTGAGAGTGTGTGTGTGTGTGTGTGTGTGTGTGTGTGTGTGTGAGAGAGAGAGAGAGCGAGAGAGAGAGCGAGAGAGAGAGAGAGAGAGAAAGAGACACTATATGACACAGTATTCATGGGAGGTGTGAAGGTCAAAGCATTGGGATGTGCTGTAATTGTGGGAGACGTTTTAATTAAAGCGTTTGGAGAAGGTTTTCGAGGGGTTACAGCCTGTGGGGTGCAGACTGATCCTACTGTCACAGAAACTCACACAGACTGACGTGTGTGTGTATGTGTGTGTGTGTGAGAGGGACCCTTTCTGTGTGTGTGTGTGCGCTTGCTCGTATCATCGTGGGGGGGACAGACAGCTCAAGTCCCCTGGCACTGTTGTGACAAGCTTGTTTGAAATCGTCCAAAATAGATTTTTTTTTTCTTCCTTGCCTCTCTATCTCCTAATTGCTTTTTTTCAGTATATTTTCCTGCTCTCCCTCCCTCCCACCAAGACCTCCTCCCCACCCCGCCTTCTATTAAACAGCACGCTCGGTTTCCAGAAGACGAATTGCCTCTCATTTTAAGTCAGGTAAACATTTTGGTGAAGTTTGTTGTGCTATTTATAAGCCAACAGAGAGCTGTGGCATAAAGTCATTTCAGAGAGAACTCCGCTTCCTCAACTCGACTTCACAGCGAGCTCACGCTGCTGCTTAGCTTTAAACTCTGAAAGCCTTTAAAGTGTTTGCTAAAATGTTTTAAAATGTAGAGCAAAAACAGAACCTTTTCCAAATGGTGAGGTTATTTCTGCATGTTCACTATTTGTTAAGTTGTGTTAGTGTATTATTTTGTTATTCTGAACAAATCACAGCTCAGGCTGATGACGATGTCGCTAGTTTTTCAGGTACTTGGTGATGAACCACACCTCTAAATAAATGGTAAGCAACAGAAAGCAGGTTCTCAGCAAAATTATTGCAAAATTCATCCAGAGGGGGACGAAAACATTTTGAACTTGCCAAACTGTATGATACCAAACTGCAATTGCTGCCATGTGCTATACCTGATTTGCTTCATAATGTCAGTATCCACACTGATCCCCAACCGACAGACCCACTCTGCCTTGCAGCTGGTCGAATAGTTTAATACCATTTTCCTCCAGCTGGGATCAGTTGTTGGCGAATATTACTTTTCCATTACTTCTGGATGAAAGTGTTTTTTTTTTTTTTTTAATGTGAGGGTGAACTCTTTAGCTCCATCTCCGTGTCTGTTCGCTGTGTAAATGGTATATGGAAGTGATGCAGTTATGCATTACAGTTGACTCCTGCCTTCATGTGTCTGCCCCCTGGATCACTGGAGGCCAAGACTGAGTTTAGCTCCAAATGGATCCCTTATCACACAGTCCCCAGCACCACAGCAATCATTCACTGGTCATGGCAGCAGTGTGTTAGCTGTGTGTGTGTGTGTGTGTGTCATTGTTTGCATTGTACTGTATGTGCATGCAGCCTGTGTGTGTGTGTGTGTGTATGAGCTTGTGCATCGCGGCGCTGCTTTGTTCTTGCCTTGTGTCCTCAGTATGTGCTGCAGTATTGATCCCTGATGGCCGGAGGCTGGCTACCTATTGATCCAAGGGCTTCCATAAACATGTTGAGATGACTTATTGTGTGTGTTTGTGTGTGTGTGTGTGTGTGTGTGTGTGTGTGTGAGTGTGTTAAGCGCATGTGTTTGTGTGCGCGCATGAAACACAAAGAAATGTGTGACTGTACCTGGGTGATGGGATGATTGATGGGGAGTGGGATAAATGAAATACCAGTGTAATTTTGCCCACATAAAATCATGAAATAGTGCAGCCATGTACAAACAAGCTCAACAGCACACCAGGGAAATAAAAGCTTTGACCGTTTAGCCAAAACAGAGTATCTCATTAAGAGCATCAGTCAAAAGGACTGGGAGAGGAGACCATCTTCATTCCAGATAGTGCTGTCCTAAGCACTTAGCTGGACAGATTCCTTTGCACCATGTCTGAAGGCCACGGGAATGACTTTCCTGAGCGTGGGTGTGTGTGTGTTTCTGTGATGTGTTTTCCATGTGCTGGCAGAGAAGAGACATGAAGAAAGAATGAGTCACCGCCGCACAAAGGTAAACCACATGCGACGACTGGTAGTCGTATTGCATGATAAAAAAATCGAGCTCTACACTGGGAAAAGACCGATATTTTGTCCGTTAAATGAGCAAAAACAACAACAACAACAAGGCCATTGAGCTGCCAGATCAGATCAGGAATATGGTCCCCCTGTGCTTAAATATTAAACGAGTATGGCTGGGTGAGTCATTCTCGAGAAGAAAATAGTCCATAAAAGTCAGTGTTTATTGGTGCTTTTCATTTTATCAAGAGAAAAGTCTCGTTTTCAAAATGCAAACAGAGAAAAATGTTTGCAAGAGGCCTCAACTTCTGATTTACATTCAGCAAGAGATAGAAGTGCATGCGTAAAAACATTAGACGTGACAGTGACAGGCTTTTGTACATATTTGTGTGTGTGTGTGTATATGTATGTAAAAGTACCATGATCTAACTTCATTTCTTTCAGTAGAGAACAGGCATTTCTAGGGTTGGTAAGAAAGATAAAAAGGGACACAGATCAAATAAAGTAATATCTCCCTTATTCAAGATAATAGCTAAAATTGGTGCAAAAAGTTTAACTAAAATGCCAATTTCCGCTTTTAAAGTAATAGGAGGAAAGAAAAGTGACATGACTGGAGCTGTAAGGAACCTGTCTGGAGGAGGATATGAGCGTACTGCCTTCACACACAGAAAGTAGGACAGTTCACGAGTTAAAACACTTTCCCAAGGATTAGAAGTTGCAGGGCCGCTGCAGATAGTTAGGTCACCAAATCTCTGATGAGCCTGTAAAGTTTGCTTAACGTCACGAGAACTCGGGTTTGTGCGGTCAGACGACACGTACTGTAAATGGAGGTCACCGCTGGTTCAAAAAGGAAGGAGGACGCCACAGACGAATCTGCTCCCCGGCGCGGCGCTGCAATGCTTCGGAGGGGAGCTGGGGAATCTCGTCTGAGGTTCAAACTGGGTCGAGGTTCATCCTTCATTCCATTTAAAAACAACAACCAACAGCACTCTTCCAAATCCGTAAAGAAAAGGTTTACTGGCTGGAGACTTTCCTAGCTTTCCCCCTTGATGTAACTCTGTCAGAGCTGTGAGCTGAAAGAGCAAAGAGGAAAAGACCTTGATACAATCGTAATGCAGGAGTAGTCTCATATATATATATATAAATATATATAAAAATCAATAAGCAATCTACAACTTTGGTTCATCATTTTAGATGAAACATTAGTTTCCATCTAATGCAACTTCCTCAGATTCCTAAAATATTTCAATAACAAACTATTTTTATTCAGCGTTTCTATCAAGGCATTTTGAGTGTGTGTGTGTGTGTGTGAGTGTGTGAGAAGGACTATGTGTGTGTGCCCACGTGAGTGTGTGCGTGCGCTTGTGTTTGGTGTTTACCTGTTTGAGCCTCAGGTGGTAGGTACATATTTAAAGAGCTCCTCACAGAAGGGAGCACGGGGGTTGGGAGGGGGGGTATGAGCCCGAGAAGCTCTCACAGTACGACATCATTACGGCAATCGCTCCGTGCGTGTGTGGCTGTGTGTGCGTGCGTGTTGTTGAAAATTCACCCGCGTGTTTGTGTGTCACACCGAGGGAAATTATGCTGATTGCCTCAATGAAGGAGGCATAAATCATATCCTCTACTGTAATCATCTGCAGCAGTTTATGTTTGCAATAAATCTTCTTATCACAACTGTGCTGGGTATCTTACAAATCAGACTGTGACACCTGTTTCACTTCGAGGGGGACTACACATAATACACCCCTGCTCAAACAGTGATATTTCATACTTAAATAATCATCTTTTTGTGGTTGACGTACTGTGTAGAGACCACAACTCTGTGGCCGCGGGGCCGTTTTCAGCTCTGGGGGAAAAATCAATATTAAAGTGAGAGTATTAATGAATGTTTAAGCGTCTGCTTCAGACTGCTATTGATCAGATGGCCTTATCAGGGATGCTGAGCCTACCCAAGTAGAACGGTGATCCTCACACTCCAGGAAAATCTCCCTAGATATTAACACATGGATAACTGACAGGCTGAACATCTGCTCCGAGGATGACAAAATTGAACTGGTTTATGAGGAGTTATCCTTTTCCAAGTTGCAGAAGAAGAGTGTGTGTGACTTTGAACACAAGCTCACATCTGGTAAAAATCCTAGTTAATGATTTTAATTAACTTGGTGGTTCAAAAGTTTTTGTCTAAATCTGCTGATGACTGATTAGAGAGATGCTCAGCAGAGTTTGGTGAAATTTTAGCATTGCTTGAGTTTAGATGGCACCACTGGCTTCATAATAAACCTACATAAATACACACACACACACACACACACACACACATACATACATACTAAAAGACATGCATCTCATAGTTACACACTTTTCTGCTCACCTCTCTGTCTCTTTACTGTCCTCCTCCTCATCTTGGATCTCTGATTTCTTTCTCCAACACACGCAGATACACACAGGAGTACGCCAAAATCATTTCGTCTTTCTCCCCCTCAACAAATCGAGAAAGCTCAGGATCACGGGCACTGTAGTTGCCAACATCACACTGTCTGTGATGCACACATTAGATGCGGGAGACTGTTTGCATAGAAACAGTGCTAGCTTTACTCGGGGCGCTGGGAGACAGTAAGCAAGTGATGCAATTATGGGATCTGACATTTAAACACCCACCCTTGTTTTAACGCTCGCACATACACACAGCATACGTATGCAATCTCCCTTTGGAGCGGAGGATTGACATGTTCGCCTGCAAGAGGAAAAACAAAGAAACGGAGTCTTGCCTCTTCCCACACATGGTCTCGTTATGGATGGCATTTGTGCTTTAAAACAATACAGAGTGGTTCTGAGAGAGCAGATTAGCTCTGCCTCTTTGTGTGTGTGTGTGTGTGTGCGCGCGCATATGTGCGTGTGTATACTGTATCTCTATGCATGTGTGTCTGTAGCCGTCTGGAGCCCATCCATCTCTGTTTCGCTCCTGGTCTGTCTCAGCTAAGCACAGATAGCAAAGCTGGCTGTAGTTTGCAACCAAATCCTTGCTTTAGGCGTACAGTACTTTCTGCGAAATTAAAGCGTTAATTTAACTTTGCAAACTCTTTAAGAACACAAGTTTGCGCTGCATGCAAAGTGAAACAGATTTTCAATATACCATCTGCCCTAGTGACCGCATTACTTTTTCCAGGTGCAAGGTGTCTGCTTAGATTTGAATCAGATTAACTTGGTCTTTTTATACTTAATAATATTAATAATGACTAATAAAAGAGGAACCATTCCTGTTAGATTGGCTCCAGGCCTCGCTTGAGTCCAACAGAGACACTGTGCATCATAATATCATCCTCTCTATCCCACACTGAGGCCTCTAGTTTAAGGGTGGTAAACTTTAATGTTTATTGGCACAGTGAAGAGTATGTCTGCGAGTGGGACAGAGCGGCCGAATTAGCACAGCAGCGGCTAAATGAGCGAAGGAGAAAGGGCTAATTAAAAGTAATAAGCCTTGGTGGCTCGTATATGTTCTGGCCATGCAGGCTGCAGATCTAATGAACCTCCATCACAGCTCACTGTCACCTTATTTAATATCCGTAAAAAGTTATATCACCATAGCCTTATTGGGATCCAGTAGCCTGAAGACAGATTAAATCACCTGCACCACTACTTCATTGCATAATTATCCATCTTAATATATACCTATGTAGTTCAAACTCTGCTACATATTTTAATATCCATACAGTAAATAATGATGTTTGAACTCTCAGAAATTTCATCAATCCTTTTCATTTAAAATCAGACTGCATTTTATACTTCCCATAATTAACAGATGAGTATCAGAATAACGTTATTGAGGGAGCTGTTTGATTTGCACGCTGGCCTGTTCTCCTGACATTTATAGCATTTCATTTTCGCTCAGTGTTCCTGGCGTTCTGAGAAGAGCAGTTAAGTCCAGTTAGCCTCACTGAAAACCATTTATAGGAACAGAAACAGACTACTCAGCTTATCTTATTTATCTGCACGGCTTCCGATGATTAGACTCAAATTGCAATTTACCCTGAGTCAACTCTGGGTATTTGTTTATCTCTTCCTTTTTTTTTAAAGCTGCTCCCTGCGCTCCATCATTTATGTGCTAATAGAGGAATGAAGGGATGGACGAACAGGTCACGCTGAATGGCCGAGGTTAGCGGTGACTACATGTGAAAAAGACAAGATTAGAGCCTTTTAGACAAATCTGAAATGAGCAGAATAGCCAAAACAACTCTTTATGTGGTGTCTAATCCACCGCGTTATGGCTACGTGACCACGCCAGAGATAATGTGTGTTTAAGATCCTTAAAATCAGCACATATTTGATACAGCTGGGTAAGAAGATTGCAAATCTCACTCAACGTGTTTACGTGCACGGTACCCGTGTGTCCTGTCAGGTTTATCCCAGGTCTTACGCAACAGATGTCCGTCTATTTACGTGGGTCTGTACCCCTCCCTCGGGCTGTAACACTCCACAGCAGCGACACACACTCCCCCCTCCAATCCCACCGCAGGACGCCGTGCACTCCCACGACACTCTCACACCCCTTGCTGATTGTGTGACACCGGCGCCGATGGCTTCTGACAGGAACGGGGTATAAATGGCCCGTAAGTCAATTGCTAGGTCACTGTCTTCGGGGGTTGTCAGCTCCATCATAACCAACTCACCCTCTGATATGCTAACACACACACACACACACACACACACACACAAACAGCCAAATAAAGACTAGCTCTATTAGTCCTTCAGAACTTATTGGGAAAGTAACTTCTCAGTCACTTGTCCACAGCTGCAATTTTTTTACTTTACTTTTTTACTTACAACCAGAATAAATAATTCTGTTTCTTTTGAGTCAGCTCACATAATTTTAGGGCTGTTAACGAATCAGAATTTCCTCAGACTACTGTGAGTCAGTAGTTTTGGCCAAATATTTTTTATTTATTCATTTTTTTATATATATAAACAGGCACTTGGATAGACGGCCCACACAGTTAAAATCCAAATTCCATGCAATTTTCAGGGATTTGGACCTCCTTCATAATAAAAAAAAGGAAAAAAAAGGAGAAAAAATATTATTTATCCCCCTCATTATACTTAATTGTATAATTATATATAACAATATGCATTTAAAGCCCTTTTTTAATCAATTACAGGCACAATTTAGTAATAAACGCAAATCAGTGCACATCACATGGCCTGCCACCCACCAGTACGAGTTGTTTCTCAACCTGCTCCAAACACTGTTGGATTCATAAACACTCAACTTTGCATTTGTGTTTTCTTCCTTACACTTTACCGACAATGCCCGACACTAAACCCTCGTTACAGCCTGTTTGTCAAGTGTCACGTTTCACCTGTAAGTCTCCTGTTTCGATTGCTTTGTTCGTCATCTGTGACATTAAAGACCAAAGGCAGTCGAAAAGGAATAAAAACTGTTCGTCATGTTCATGCTTCCGTTATAAAATCCCAGTGCACCCAGGGGAGTGGGATGTCAAATCATCGATATTTAGCGTGCAGCCCTGCGAAAAATGAAAAAGTCTGATGAGCACGGCTGAGCTGGTGAAGGACAGCTCAGCTACACCGGTGACTCCTGTTCAAAGCTTCTCACTTTAACCGCTCCTGAACCAAAACACCTACAGCCTGACGTTTCCGCAGAGTCACTCCAGCTGCTCTGCACGATTATTTTATTATTCCCATGTCATGCATACACACTCACGCGGTCAGGGTTTGCTAAATTCATTCTGTTCGGGTGTCTGCTCAAAGTGAATCTCCATATTCTCACGCAACACCCCCCCTTACCTATCTTGCTGTCTAATCAAATTAGCATCTCTCTGCTCTGCATCCAATCACATTAGTATCTCAGCTCCCTGTGGTAACATCAGCAGCTTTGACCTGTTCTCCGGTTGGGAGTGGGCTTGGTGGTAGATGACTCCACAAAAGCCGAGGTCAATGAGCTGATGGATCTGATCCAGGGAGACTTGCTGTCTGCGAACAGCACACCTCCTCGAGTCTGTTTGGTTTTCTCCCGCGGAGGGGAGAACGCGGCTCAAGTGGACACGCTGTCAGATGATGTTTTGGAAAACAGGCCAAGGATGCAATGCCGTGCTTGCTCGCTCGCTCTCTCATGTGTATTGTCATTCTCTCTGTCTGTCTTTCTGTCTGTCTCTCCCTCTGTCTCGCTCGCTCGCACGCACACGCCACCCACTTTAAAGATCTGTCTATGATGTCTGGCTGCCCTTTCCCTTAAATCACTGCACAATACACTGGAGAGAACCCAGCAGACACTTGTTCTCCGAGTGTGAGTGGATCACTTTTCGCCGCCGTTTGACCATCAAAGGGGGGTTCAAGTGTTGGAGCAGATACCTTTTTATGCTGCGGGAAAGCTCTGTCACACAGCAGTCTGCCAAAATGCCACTACAAAGGCAGATGGCATTTAAAGGGAGTTGGATTTGTGTGTATATAAGCGCGCCTGTGTATGTGTGTGCGCACGTCCATCCAGATAGGGGGATCCATCAGGGGGATTCGGGGCCCGAATCCGCGGCTTCATGAAGAATCCAATGGTCCCTCAGAGTTTCATTGATTAGAGGGAGAAGAGAGTGATTGGGAAGGAAAATTTAGGGAGATGTGGAGATGGGGGGGCTATGAGCAGCAAGGTTTAGTATTTAATGGCTCCCTTCCCTCCCTACTCAGCCGTCTTCCTCCCTGAAGCTCACTCCATCTCTCCTTTGCACCTTTTGCCTGTCCGTGCCTCCGTCATCAACATCACCGACATCAATAGCAGCAGCTTCGCCGACCGCCTTGCATCTGCACATGCAAGAGCACACGTGTGCGCTCACAAGCGAGGGGAGGAAAAAAGTGCAGAGCAAGCTACGCTGTACACTGTATATCACCCTCAGCCCATTTTGCCAGAGTTTTATGGGGTTACAATAAAGTCTAGTTATTGTGGAAGCAGATAGTCCCCCAGCCCTCATCATAAACCGATTTCTCCTTCACTGAGCTGATGAGGGCACCAGTGAGGAGAGGTTGGAGGAGGGGAAGGTGGAGAGGAAATGGGGATGATGGGATGGGGTGAACGGGGAATAAAAAGCACTGTGAGAGAGAGGTGACGTGCAGAAGAAGGGTGAGATGAGGATGGAGGTCAAAGACGGGAGAGCGGTACGTCCGGGAATATTTAGGGAAGGGAAGGCAGAGCAGTGGCACTGATCAATATGACAATAAGAAGAGGACAGCCTGGGTCTGCCCGAGTTAATAGACTTTAAGAACGGAGGAAAACACGTTGAGAAAGAAATCTCTTGATCCCGCTCCATCTTAAAAAACATTCCTTAAGTTGGGACACTAAGCCAGGTTTGCCTCTCTCCAAAGGCCTACATTACTTCTATAAAATTAAGTAATAAATAAATATAAATATAAATCCACACACACAATCAGCAGAGTTTCTAGCGACGAGCCTGGCATGCTTTTAATCGTGTCCCACGTC